>VFFE01008174.1:117249-161683 GCA_008921705.1 Burhinus oedicnemus
GCCCAGCCCGGCTCGCTGCCTGCACGGACCCGGGCGCTGCGGTCGCCTGCCCGGACAGCCCGGGTCCCTCCCGGCGACAAAGCAGCGGCGGGGCCGGGGGCGGCCCCCGCGCAGCCCCCGCCGGGCCGGAGCAGGCGGCGGCACGTTTTTGGTTCTGAAATAGTTGGTTATAATGGAATAAAGCCTATTTCCTCGGCGGGGGGTGGGGGTTGGGGAGGGGGCCGTATGTGTGAATAACCATCTCGGCTCGGAGCCAGGTACGGCCGGGCCCACAATCCTCTCCCCGCCGCCGAGCCGCGGTACCGACCGCGCCGCGGTACCGACCGCGCCATCGGGGCGTGCAAGGCGGCGTGCGGAGCTCCTGCAGGGCGGTTGTGCGCTGTGGGCGTGGAGCACTGAAATATGGTGCTGGAGAGGCATGGAAGAAGATGAGTCAGCACCTCAGGGAGTTGGCAGCCGCGGGCCCGCAGCCTGCGCCTCGCTGCGCGGGAGCCGGAGGGAAATGACTTTCCGTCGCCCCGGCGCCCGGGTGTCCGCGGGGCGCGGGGACTGAGCGGGACCTGGACGGGCCATGGGGTGTCCCGGGCGCGGGGCCTCACGCCAGCCCCGGGCGGTGCCGTCTCCGGTAAGCGATGCTGGATTGAGAAATGCTTTTTGAGGCGCAGGCTGGCGCGTTGGGCTGTCCCTGCTGCTGCCGGGGAACCCCTGCATGATGGAAAGGGAAAATAGCTGCTTCGTTAGCGGAGCGGGGCTGGCTCCGGGTCTGTAGGACGGTGGATGTGCCTGGGGTGCTGGGTCAATACCGGGTAGTTGTCCTCAGTCGAGCGCTGTCGTGTTTTGTTTTCTTTTTACAATTACTGTGGTTGTTCACTGACCAGGAGAACAGTTAGAAGCATTTTTTTAACCAAAGGTGACATAGAAATGTAACCCAGCCCTGCACTTTTTCTTTCTTTAGGGTTAATTTACCTTGCGTCAGCTCTGCCCTTTGTGTGCGGCACCTCTTAATTTTTAGTAAAAAAATGTGTGCGACTTTCCATCCCCGCGTGCCCGAGCCGTGTGCGCGCACAATACGGCATTCACGGCAGCGTGTGTGCAGCTCAAGTGACCGGCGTGCCGAGCGCTCGGGGCGAGCAGCGTGTGGGGCTCACCCGGCCACCGGGATCTGGCTCACCGGCGCCGAGAGACGAACACTGCTGGGAAATGAGCCCTGATTCGGGTAACACCGGGTGGACTCTTCTCCCAGCCCACCCTGGGTCCTGGTGTTCCTGAGCTCCCCGTGAGGACTCAGAATAGCGTAGCTGTTCTCTTCGTTCCCAGAAGGAAGGAGAAAAAGCTGGGGTGAGCAGAGGCGCTCTGCTTGCAGCTCACCGAGCTGGGAGAGGCCAGGGATAGGAAGCGGGAGCAGCCCTCGGCATTTGAGTCTCTGGGGACTGAGTGTGTGCAGCATTTTGGAGGCCGGTGCCTGGTGTGGGGCTGTGCCGGCAGCTTTGTCCCTGATCCCTTGTGCCCAGCCCCGAGCAGTTCATTTCCAGCAATGACCCGTGTTTCCGTAATGCTGTACATCCCAAACACCACCCGCGTTCCCGCTCACACCTCCGCGTCGACGAGGAGCTAAGTCCCCTTCGCCTGTCAGGGGGAAAAGGGCTGCACTGCTCCGTGGACTGGAAATCTTCTTTATGTCCCCAGGGGTTTACTGGGATCTGGTCCTGCTCAGCACCTGGGCTGTGGTGGGCTCCGTGCTATTGCAGGGTATTTTGCGTAGTTTAAAAGCTGCGTGTGATGGCTGGGACAGAGCGGGTGTTTCCTCAGAGCACAAAGCATGCCAAGCCCTGGCTGTCGTCCCTTCTGGGGTAGCAGCTTTCTCAGGTTGATCACGGGTTTCCCATTATTTGATGTCTTTAATGGAGCCATGGGGTTAAATGAAAAATCCTACTTTTTCTCAGGAAAGAAAAAGAAAGAAACCAAATCACTCTAAGCATTAAAAAAGCCTGAATTTGTGGCTTTGAAGATTTACAAAAACAGGAAGCGAATAAAAAAATCCTACGTTTGTTTGTATGTTAAAATCTCGTGAGTTTTTACATTGCGATTCAGATCGTTCACTCTTGGGCTCAGCAGTAGCAGAATGATCTTGCTGGAAGCGTAACTGCCTGCCCCTTCCCGGGGCTGGGGGTGCTGGCCCAGTGTTGCCTGTCTTTCTCTTTGGTATTTCAGGATGTTTTAGTGATGAAAAAAAAAAAAAAAATTGGCTGTGGGTGCCTTTTGCCCTGTCTGTCTGCCTCCTGCTGCTGCCTCCAGCTCCCCAGGGACGGCGTCTGCACGATGGGGTTGAGGGCAAGGAGGGCTGGGGCGGCAAAAGAAAAACCTGGGGGAGTTACAGGTCCTGGCACAATGGAATGTCCCCTTGCCTCTGAGTCTGCTGGAGGGGACCGTCCCAGTGATGGCGCTTCCCTGGGCATCCCTGGCCAGAGCCACCGCAGGGGCTGCACCGGGTCTGGCTGCTGGCTGGGGCAGAGCTCCCCAGGGAGGTGCAGGAGGAGATATCTGCCCAAGCTGCGGGTCCACCTGCGAACGCCTTTGAGCTGCATTCAGTGTTCTCCATCCCTGACAGAGACTTCACCTTCCCAGAGAAACTTGGAAACACGCAGTAAATAGCTTGGCCGCCACATTCCCCAGCGCCAGCTGAGCTAAGTGACAGCGGAGCCAAAAGACTCAGCAGTCACTGAGAAGACCTTTGGCATCTTAAAAATGAGACTCAGACTCCTGAACTAATCTGGTGGAACATAATTTTGTAGCTCTTCCCAAGTATGCCAGACATCCCAGGAATGCCGCGTATCCCGTGTTATGTCGGTAGCAGGGGGCTGTCACGCTGGGATGAAGGTTTCTTGTCAGAGGAAGGTGTTCACCCAAAGACCAGACCTTCCTGATGGAATCAGTGGTGCTGCTGGTGGGTCAGAAGGTTTGGAGCAGGGCTGCAGGAGCGAGCATGGCGGGGAGCAAGAGTCCATCCTGTTGGGCTTTATACAAGTGTCGAGCGACACGGCTGCTCCCCAGGGGCTTGCAGAGCAAAGACCCCCGGCCGGGGAGGCGTAGGGTGGGGGTCAGGGCTGTGGCTGTTCCCACGGGGCACTTGGCCTCTGTATTTGTGCCTGGACCCACCAGGAAGAAGGAGCATTGGCAGGGGCGCCCCGTGCTTCCCTCCAGCGCTGCAGGCTCAGGGCTTTCCTGGGTCGGGGTTAGTAGTGATGGGGTTTGCTGAGGGGGTGCCAAGTGCGGGTGATGTTCCTGACTTCAGAGGATGAAGCTGGGGCCAGCCCGGGGCGCGGCTGGGCCACGGTAGCCATGTTTGTTGTGGGCAAAGGGTGGTTGTTTTCTCAAGGCATCAGCCAATTGAAGCACAGAGATCTGCATATCATTTGGGCACCGCAGCTGGGTACAGAGCTCTGCAGATTGCAGGATGGGATGACCAGCGAGCACGTTGTGTCCGGGTCCCGTGGCTGTGTGCGGGAATTGTAGGGGCACGTGCCACCCCCAGACCAGGCGTTTCAAGAGGCAGCAGTTTTCCTGCAAACTGTGTGTATGCCATAAATAAATACATGTATGTGTATGTTTGTTGTTATATTACCATCTTGGAGCAGCTGGGACCCCTGGGTAGCAAGCATCTTTCTAGTGCAGCAAAAAGAAAGGGAAGCAAATGGTGTGGAAATGCATAGCAAATTGGGATGCAATACACAGCGGGGCTCTCCCTGCTGTGTGACCCCCAGCCCCGGAGAGGGGGGTGGTGGGGAATGAATTACTTGGGGATGGGAGGGCAGGGGGAGATGCAGCACTCGGCAGAGCAGGGATCTCGGCTGAGCCCAGCTGCGCATGAAGCAGCGGCTGCATCCACCAGCAGAAACCAGTGCCCGGTTTGCCGGCAAGGCCAGGCTGGGCTTTGTCTGTCGGGTCAATGTTTGGTGGAAATGCCACGGGTGAAAACGTACGAGGTGTGAGATGCAATGGGAAGGGCTGGGAAAGGCTCAAAGAAGGACACGCCAAATTTGACAGTGTCTTCTGGATTCCAGGGTTTGCCTGGGTAGAGGCTGGGCTGGAGACTGTTCCTGGCTGGGGAGCAGAGGGTCAGCAGCCGATTTAGGCTGTCCCAGCTCTGTGTGTCTGTGGGGTTAAACCACGGGGGGAAGGATCTGCCTCACCCGTCCAGCCTGGGACTTCTAAGCATCCGTCATTTCGGGACTGTGTTCTCAGAGGGGAGGAAAGGGCTGGAAGATTTAACTAAGTGTGTGACGTGCATCTCCAGGGCATCGCTTGGAGCAACCCTGCGTGTTGTGGTGCAGCCAGAGCTGCAATGGGTGCCGAGTGCTGGGGAGCACCCTGGGCTCAGCGGCTGCCAGAGGTGGGTCCCACACTCGTGCTGCTGAGAGCTTCAGCTTTGTGCTGTCATCGAGCAGCACCCGAGAGGGGATTTGTCCCCATGGAAGCCACCGAGGCCTTTCACACCGAGACCTGGTGGCAGTTTATGGCCTCGGGGCAGCTGCCGGAGCTGGGCGAGTGGCTGCTAACTCCGGGCACCGCGAGTTTAACAGCCAACGAGACGCTCCTGGACGGGGTTTTACCGTGAGCTGCCCCCCTCGCCCCGTCGGTGCCGGGCTCTCCCGGGGGGCGCCGGGCCGTGAGCGCGGCTCGGGAGCCACCGCCCGCCGGCTGCCGGTACTGCACCGGGACACCGGCACACCGGGACACAGGGATACTGGGACAGCCGCCTGCCCGCCAGTCCCGGGGGCAAATCAAGATTTTGTCCGAGGTGCGTGTGTGCGGGCGCCCAGGGGAGCAGCGGCTGGGCCGGGGCGAGGGGAGAGGGGAGGGGGGGCACCGGGAACGGGTCTCGCGGGGCGGAGAGACGGAGAAGCAGGGCCCGGTCTCTGGATACTGCTGGTTCCTGCCGTGCTCAGAGATGCAACGTTCGGAGGATGCTCTGTGCTGTAAATGCAGTTGGACTGTAGAAGTACCGTGTTCAATGCTTCCTTTTTTCTTCCCTTCTGCTCTGAGTGAAAATAGCAGCTCCAGGATACATCTAATGGGAAACTATGTGATTTCAGGGGCAGTGGAAATCTTCCTAGCAGGGAAATCTCGGGGTTCAGTCTTCAGCCAGATTGGTATCTGCCTCACGGGAGATTTTTCTGACAGAGCCCTGTCTCACTGAAACACTGCCTGTTGGAATCAGGAGCTAAATTCCTCTTCACAGCTGAGGCAAAAATCACCTGTTAGGTAAGGATTCACATCAGGAGGTTGGTCACTATAAACTCCCTGTTGCCTGCATGGGTCTGGGAACTCGATTGGGACCAGCCCTGTGAGCATCCTGCTCTGTACCTGCCGCAGCCGACTGCCGGGCACCCTGGGGATGCCCAGCACGGGGCGTGCGGAGCCTGGCAGTGCTGGGTTATGAGCTCTGCAGGGACTGCCGGGATCTCAGGGATACCAGCTTCACAGCTGAGCTGGCTGCCTCTGTCCATAAAACGGGCATGGTTGTGCTGACCTGTGTGGAAAGTCCCAAGGTCTTCAGCAGGATCACTGGGAAAGTTGCTATGCACTATTATTATTGATATTATTTTAAATAATATTTGCAGGACTGGGCCGTGCAGCTCCCCTTTCAGAGCCTCCCCCTTGTTTGCTGCCGGGCTGTTTGCGCTGCGTGCTGCCGGCCTGACCCCCACCCCCAGCACGGTTTCAAGCCAAACATTTTCTTCCTGTTTTTCCGAGTGGAGCCTGCGTCTCCTGTTTCATCTCGTTGGGTGATGCAGGGAAGGCAGTGCGAGCAAGTCTCTATGGCAACAGATGTTTATCGAGCCCCTGAGATGAGGCACAGGGTTGGGGAGAGGCATTTCAGCATCTGGGATGGGGTCGGGGGCAGCTGCCACCCTAACACCCCGCTGGAAGGGCAGGGACCAGGGCTGCGGGATGGGGGGGTGTCCTGCTCCCTGTCCCCTAAGCCCTGGCCCAGCTGAGGGATCCTGGGCTGTTTCCTGCAGAGAGAGGTTTGGTTTCGTATGAGGGCCCTTCACATCCAGGGTGCATCAGCGCCGCTGTGGAGAGGGTACCGGATGGGTGGCACAAACCAGTACAGGCTCTGCGTGGCCCTGGGCTCAGGAACCGTGGGGCTGGGCATTTGCTTTGAGTTGGGGGGTGTCATGGCCACATCCTCTGTCCCTCCAGAATGCATCACGGATTAATGCCCCCTCTCAGAGCTCCCAGGAGCTGATTCAGGGCTGCAGATGGGTTGAGTCTCATGATTGCTGCTATGGAGTAGCGCAGCCGGGGCCCGTCCTGCCTGTGGGTTTTGAGCTCTGGGGCATGCAGGTGGCATTTCCCATTTTTGTGATAGCCATAAGGGACAGAAAATTTTGGTCAGACAAGCTCAGGGCACCCAGGGCTCTTGGGGCAGGGGCTGGAAACACTGACTGACTTTGGGATCCCTCTGAGGCTCCTGGGCTTCATGGCTGCCTTTGCTGGAGCAGAGCTGGTTCTCCCAACACCGTTGCCACAGCCAGCCCAGCACTGTGGCCAGCAGAAACGAGCTGGGCCTCGCTGTCTCCTCAGTGTGTCAGGGCTGTCCGCTCGGTGCCCCAGCCCAGCACCATTTACAGGAGGCTCCTGGTGCACTCAGAGCATCAATACGCTTTTAATTGCTTTAGATGCTCAACGGATATTAACTGTCCCTGGTCCAAACAGAGTTGGAGTTACTCTGCCTCGAGCAGACAGGGATGTTGGGGTGACCTTGTCAAGGTCAGACTGTACATCAGTGCCAGCTTCCACAGCAGTGCATCCTGGTGTGCACCCCAAAGCTTGGGAGAGGTGTGTTCCCCCTGGGACTCAGTCCCAGAAGAACATGGATCAGTAATTTGGGGAAGTTTTGGGAACTCTGTACAATTTTCTGAGGCTGGGACTGGTTGTCTCCATGAGACATGTCTTTCCCCATCTCTCCGCAGATTTCTGATAGAGCTGCCTGGAACTCGGAGGCTGCCAAGACAGGAAAGCACAGCACTGCTGTTACTTATTTCACGTATGTGCAGCCTGTGGATATCGGCTGGGGGTGCGCAGTGCTGGAAATGCCAGGAAATGAGATTGAGAATTACTTGTCCTGATGGGTCTCCAGGCACATATGCACAGTGAAGGCAAACAACAAACTCTCATCCTCATTTCTCTTGCAGCCACACACAGAGCCACAAGCGATGAAGCATTCACCCCCCTGCCCCCCCGTGATGCTCACACAACTGCTCCCCAGCCCAGACCCAGCGGCACACAGAGGCCGGGGAGCAGGGGGATGGTTAGGCAGCGGCAGGCAGGAGGCAGGAGAGATGTCCAGCTCTTCTTTCTAGCCCAGCAAATACCCTGGGTAGTGTCAATGCCGACCTGGGCAGTAAAAATCCGGAGTCCCTCTGCTCGGGGTGCAAAGGGTCTGCTGTGCCCTGCAGGAGCAACGCGCAGCACGGGGTTTCACAGACGGACAAAACCCGGAGAGGCCAAGAGCAAACAGGGCACAGTCCTGCCTGGACAAGAGCACTTCCCGGGGTGTTCTGGATGTCCTGAGAGTCAGTTACCTCTGGGGGGGGGGAGGTGTTAGTGTATTCCTCCCCAGCATCCCAGAACGAGAGCGATTCCCAGCATCACCGGCAGCTTCTTGGCAGGAGGGAGAGGAGCGCTCGAACCTGCAGTGAGGAGGAGTTCAGCGTTAGGTTGGTACCGGCCCCTGCCCAGGTGAGCAGCAGCCCCGTCCCCTGCCCGGCTGCGACACTGGGGACCTTGTGCGGGGAATTTGGCACCCGCAGCCACCCGCTCCGCTCCCCCGGGTGACGCTTTGTCGCCTCAGCGCTCCGCGCACCTCCTGCCGCCAGCCTGGCTTTGGTGCCGGCGACATTTCTACACCTTTGGAGGGAAACCTTCCCGCTGCCGGCTCCGGGGGGCGGCAAGCTGCGGGGGACACACGGGCGGCGGCGGGAGCGGGGGGCGGTGGCGGGCGGCTGCCACCAGGTGTCGCTGTTCCCGCGGGAATCCCGGCGCCGCCGGGCGCTGCCGGTGCCCGCGGAGTCTGAGCTGGAGAGACATGGATTTGCCGGCTGGACCACTCGGTGGATAAGGACCGCACTCAAAGAGTTGTGGTCAATGGCTCGATGTCCAAGTGGCGATCAGTGACAAGTGGCGTTCCTCAGGGGTCAGTACTGGGACCGGGGCTGTTTAACATCTTTGGCGGTGACGGGGACAGTGGGACTGAGGGCACCCTCAGCAAGTTTGCTGATGACACCAAGCTGTGTGGAGCGGTCAACATGCTGGAGAGATGGGGTGCCATCTAGAGGGACCTGGACAGGCTGGAGAGGTGGGCCCCTGTGAACCTTGTGAAGTTCAACAAGGCCAAGTGCAGGGTCCTGCGTGTGGGTCAGGGCAATCCCAAGCACAAATCCAGGCTGTGTGGAGAATGGATGGAGAGCAGCCCTGAGGAGAAGGACTTGGGGGTACTGGAGGATGAGAAGCTCAACATAAGCCAGCAATGTGTGCTGGCAGCCCAGAAAGCCACCCACATCCTGGGCTGCATCCCCAGCAGCGTGGGCAGCAGGGCGAGGGAGGGGATTCTGCCCCTCTGCTCCGCTCTGGGGAGACCCCCCTGCAGTGCTGCCTCCAGCGCTGGGGACACCAACAGAAGAAGGACATGGAGCTGTTGGAGCAGGTCCGGAGGAGGCCACAAAGATGGTCCGAGAGCTGGAGCCCCTCTGGTGTGAGGACAGGCTGAGAGAGTTGGAGTTGTTCAGCCTGGAGAAGAGAAGGCTCCAGGGAGACCTTTGAGCCCCTTCCAGTCCCTAAAGGGGCTCCAGGAAAGCTGGGGAGGGACTCTGGATCAGGGAGTGGAGCCATAGAATGAGGGGGACCGGTTTTACACTGAAAGAGGGGAGATTTAGATTGGATGTCAGGAAGAAATTCTTGACTGTGAGGGTGGTGAGACCCTGGCCCAGGTTGCCCATGGAAGCTGTGGCTGCCCCATCCCTGGAGGTGTTCAAGGCCAGGTTGGATGGGGCTTGGAGCAACCTGGTCTAGTGGAAGATGTCCCTGCCCATGGCAAGGGGTTGGACTAGATGATCTATAGGGTCCCTTCCAACCTAAACCATTCTATGATTCTATGACTCACGCAACATGGGCTTCATGGTCTCCAGGGAGCCATCGTGGGGCTCAGGGACAATGCCCAGCAGCTCGCAGAGGAGGGCGTAGACATTGACACTTTCAAAGGGCTCGACCACCAGCCCCTGCTTGAAGGCTGGTCCCACGGCGCGGAAGATCGTTTTCATGTTCATGGCCTCGTTGTCAAAACCGTGCTCCCCTTTATTGAACTGTAACTTGTATTTCTGAAAGCGCAAGAGAGGATGTGAGTGCCCAAACCCTTCAGCCCCCCCCAGCACGTCCCCAGGAGGTGGCAGGCACTGAAGCAGCAGCACTGCTGGGTGCCTCCACCCCTCCGCATGTGGCTGTCACATGCCACGTTCTACAGCCACAGGGTTTAACAGTCTGTTTGGTTTCTTTGAGTTTTTGAAGTTGATCTAATAATGTTAAACTCTGCAGAAGCTGGAGGGTGCTGCCTAGACACAACTCTCAGTCAATTATGGCTTGCAAGTTCCCTCCCTAAACGTCAGCACATCCAAATTTTGTTGTACTGAGGATCTTCACAATGGGAAGCTCCCTGCTGACCTTGACTTGGGGCTTTCCCTTAATGCCAGGCTAGGAGAGGATCCTGCAACTGATATTCTGTGTTCATACAAGTCCTGCTCCAAGACTTCTGGACCTTTTATTTTCTGAACAGTAGAGGTCTTTACACAAAGAGCTGGAATTTCCATCTCTTTGTAGGGAGACCAATCAACACGAAGGTGTAAAGCTGGGTAGGTACTGGGGTGCCAAGAGAAGGACAGGAGGAGAGAGGAAGATCCCCAAAGACAGTAAGATATGTTTGTGCATACTTCTTACCCCATGGATCACATATCCTGGATCACCATACAAGAGGAGCGGGGTGATCCGGGAATGGTTGGCATAGCGGAATCTCCTTGGAAAGTCTTCTTTCTTGTACACGTGTAACTTTGGATGGGCATTCTTCAAGACTGAATACACATGCTCTAATTTTCCTTCTTTTGGCACCAGTAGTCCATTTGGTCCGTAATCTAAGAGTTGGAACTGGATGTCTTTGAACGTGAAGTTATTTATTGCCCCGATGTGAATCTCATTGGTCTTTAAGACAGTTTCCATGCCGTGGTCAGACGTGATGATGAGGTTGAGATTTGATTCCAGGCCACTTTCCTGGATACGCTGCCTCAAGTAACCGATGGTTCTGTCCACCTGCTTGATCATGTTTTTCCTCTGCGTGGATTCAGGGCCGAACTTGTGTCCTGCTGAGTCCGGCTCACCGAAGTAGAGGGCAATGAAGTCGAGGTTCCTCACCGTGAACCATTCCATGACTGTGTCGATGTTCTCTCTCCAGTTGGTTTCATTGCTGTAGTTGAACACGGCGGGCTCCACCAATTTCATATACACTTCTTCCCCTCGATACTTTGCTTTTCCTCCGGGGAAATAGACAGAGCCTGTCTTTAAACCCTGTTAGCGGAGACATTGCATAAACTCACCTGAACTCGCTCTGCAGCATCTCTCCATCTGTCAGTGCAACCACCTACTAATACGGTTAGTTCATTCAGCCCCCTAACGTCTACCTCTGCCTCTAATGAGGTTTTCTTGCTCATTGCCAATTAAAAGTGATTAATTGAAAGCACTGCCCTTCCCAGAACTCCTGCACATTGGTTTTCTCACTGCGTTAGTAACAACAAGTTATAACTTTGGGAACAGTGACCCATTTGTACCTTGCTTGGACCCACTGGCTCTTGACCATCAAGACGTCAGGTGTGTTTTACTCCAATCATATAAGCACTCACCCTGAAGTCAATGGAGCCAATTTGGCAGGTAAATACAGGCAAAGGTACGTGTCTTGGGCCAGGTCTCAGGTCCTGTCTCAAAGCCAGATCCAAAGCCTAATGGGATCTAGGAAAGACTTGCTGCTGTCCCTAGTGAAGAGGGGACCAGCCCCTGATGCTGCCACCCAAAAGGTTCTGGGTGAGGCTGCGGAAATGAGGTTTGTGCCTTGGAGGGTATGAAACCCCTGGGCTTGTGATGCTCCCTAAGGAACTGGCTGAGGTTTCTTTAAACTGGAGAAGGATAACCTGTTTTATTAATGCCTTAATAAAGCTGAAATGCATCTATTATTTTTTGCTATTTTTAATAGAATGATCATAATTATTCCTGCCAGTGTCTGGGGATTTCATTTTTTTGCTGGTCTAATTAGCCTGTCGTTTGCAGTGAGGATGTTAGCTCATGGCCACTAGAGATCGTGGCTTGCCTGTAGCTTTTACTACATGATTGCAGGCAGGAACCGTCTGTGCAGGGGCTGTGCGTGCGAGGAGGCTGCCGCACTTGCCTGTCTCTGCGCGGTGATCCAGATGGGCAGGCTGCCGTTGTCCCACCAGCTGTCCACACCTTGCGTGCTGTAGTAGGGCAGCTTCTGACCCGTGCTGGTGTTGAACCACATGTTGTGAATCACCCCGTGGTTCTCCAGGTATCTCCCTGTCAGGAGAGACGGAGGAGCCGGGGGTGAGCCAGGCTGCGGCAATGGAGCTTCTGCCTCTTGTAACCTGTCCCAGCTCTCCCTTTGCCTCTGCATTGCCTCCTTCCTCCCCCTGCCGCGTACAAAGTGGGGTTCCCAGGGCAGGGAATGAGATGCTGGGGGGATGCCTGCTCCTCACCCGGACCCCGAGCCAGGGCACCCTCGCCCCTGGAGGTGCCGGTGCCACCTGCAATTCCTCCTGCCCTTCTCAGCACAGCTGGGGATCACTGTTATCCTGCATTTAACCGATTGCTTTGGTGCTTGGCTTGCTTTGTTGTTGACAACCCATGAGGTCAGCATGCAGCAGAAATTCCCATTAGAAATTAAAGACTTGCACTTCATACTATTACGTTTCACGCTATTTTTATTATTCTGGTCCCGAAGACTGCACAGTTACTTCTGCGTGATATCCCCATCCTCTCTTGTATTGACAATGCCTGCCTGCCTTCTCTCATCAGCAGATTTCATTAGCATGTTCCACTCTTTTATGCCAAGGTTATTAATTAAAATCTTAAATAAGATTGGCTCCAAAATCGATTCTTCAGGAATTCCCCTGTTGCCCTCCCTCCAGCTTGACAATCTCCTCTCAGCATCACCTGCTGTCCTCCTCCCTGTAGCCCGTTACTTCCCCACATTGCAGATTTTGTACTAATCTTCATCTTCTCCATCTTAACTAATGATTTCCCGTGTGGCACTGAAGTACATTACTGAAGTCCAGAAAGATTAAATTTAGTGCATCTCTCTTGTCTAAAAAATCATTTATCTTATCAAAGGAGGCTATTGGGTTGGTCTGGTGCTGTTTACCTTTGATAAATACAGTTTCAGTTCTACCCTTTTCTGCAGCTATCACCTTGTTTCTCGCTGATTGGGAAATCTCGATTAGGAGAATATTGTATGCAATATTATTCTGTGTTTGTGCCTCTGTAATTATATTTGTGTGTTTGCAATGTTATAGTTGTGTTATACTCAAATATGTACACAGATTAGAGGCTATCAATATTTTGCACCTATTATAATATAGATAATGCAGGTATGCTAATAAAAACAAAGGGAGGACACTGTAGGGAGACACTAGTTTGTGCCAGAGCTTAGCACTAGTCACTAAAGTGAATGAAGTCTTAGGCCAAATGAACTGTACTTTAATCTTTGTTTTATGACTACAGTAGATAGGGAAGTATAAGTAAACTTCAACTACAGGCTATCCTGTAACAAAAGAGAAGGAAACGTCTCAAGACACAGACAAAAAGGGTGTCTGGAGGCTTTGAGAGTGAATCAGGTGAAGAGAAGACCCCAGACTCCACGAACGGGATGAGCAGAAGTGCCATCGGGATATCAGGCGATCTATAGAGACTATAAATCCCGTAACAACAGACAGGCACCCAGCCCGAGCTGCAGATTGCACGCATTAGGAATAACTGTACACAAAAGAGTTTATCTGATCTGTTATTGAAGCGGAACTTCGGGATGAGCCCTGTTGGGGCGGCCTCCGCGTAATTGCTACCATGGTCTAGGTGGCAGCTGCATAATTCCTACGACATGTGGTGCTATTTATCTTTGATAAATGCAGGCTCTGTTCTATCACTTTCTGCAACTATTTCCAAAATACAGCTATTCTAAAGCTTAGCATGCTGCTGAGGCCAGATGGCTGCTTGACTTAGTTTCCTTCACTGATGCATAAGCCTTAAATTTGCCCCTCTCCCGCCTGCACCCTGTGCTGCTCCGCCTGGCTCGGGGCCGGTGGGGACTCACCGGTCAGCAGCGTGAAGTGGCACGGGCTGGTGATGGTGATAAAGGCAGGAGTCATGTACCGCGCCTTCACCCCCTCTGCAGCCATGGTGTCGAGGTTGGGGGTGTCCACGTCCTCATCGTAGTTCCACCGAAAGCCATCAAAGGACACCAGGAGGACCTTGCTGCGGCTGGATACCTGCTGCACGGGGATACAGCTTGCTAAAGAGAGGGCAGCAAATACGAACCCCAGTGAAGTGAACATCTTCATGCCCTCGAACTGGAATAGCCCAGACATCCAGAGGGCTCACATTAATACATACGGGATGGGACTAAGTTCAGTTTTTATCTAATCTTGCAGTTGCTGATCAGGTGCATGGCTTCAGCCAGCACTTTGTATCAGAATGAGCCTCTCTGTTTTTTGTCTAATTAAAGTAGATTAGCTTAGATTTCCTTCTGGGTCAAACACCAAATCTGCTCCTCCATCAGTGGTGTCAGGTGCTATTTTAGTACTCACGAATGGGAAGGATAGCCTGTGTGGCAGGAGGCTGCCTTCTGCAGGCAGCCCCTGCGAAAGCTGCCTCCCCACCACCCTGTGCCCCAGCCACTGTCCTTCACCCTGTGCTGGCTCCCTGCAGCGTGTGCTTTCCACGCTCCTGGCTTTTGGTGCCCTGCTCTTTGGTCAGTAGTTCACTTCAAAAGGCAACTTACCCCCCTCCCAGGGCCACTTGTCCACCTCGAGAGAGGTGCTCAGAGCCTCAGAAATGAGCTTGGATTTACCCAAGGTCCTCGAGCGTGGCTTTGTGGAAGTACACGCTGGGGAAGGAGGCTCTTTCCTGGATCCTGGCCATGCCAGCAATCCCAGAGGTGCTCCAGAGGGTGAGCCCAGCTCTGACACCCCCTTGTCCCATCAGCCCTGCTCCCGCTGCTTGGGCTCTGCTGCTCACCATGGGTGACCCTCATCCACTCGTGCACTGCTGAGCTTCACCATATCAGCTTCCCATTTTATCAATATCTGCTGTTTTTATGACTTCTCTGGTGTTTAATCATTGCTGACGACTCATTTCTCAGCAAAACTGAGTTTAAGGCTTTTGTAGACTCATGTAACAGAGGTTGCCTTGGTTCCCCAGGGTCTGAACTCTCAACCTTTGTGTCTTTGCTGATCTCCCTCTGCTCGGGTCCCAGATTTATTCCTTGGTGCTTCACTTCCTAACTGTGTAGCCATCCCCCTCCCTCACTGAGCAGAGCCACCTCCACCGGTTTTCCCAGCCCTGTCTGGGGTCATTCCTTGGCATTTCTCACCCAAGGGTGAGCTGGGCAGATGAGTCTCACGTGCATGCCATGGTTTGTCTTTCCTGGCCCATGACAGTCTCCTTGTAGATCTGAGCATTCCCGAGTATTCCCATCTGGACCGATTCCTCAGGGTGCATCAACATCTCAGTCACCTCTTCCCCTGTGCTTGTGTTTCCCAGGTGTGACATGGGATAATCATGCAAAGATACTGCAAGAGGTTTGACTGATCCCACCAGGGACCTCACGGCCGACACAAGCCAGGAGCGCAGCCTTGGGTGCTTCATTTGCAGAACCTGGAAAGGAGCCCAAGCCATGGTGGGATGGACCCTGCTCTGAGCCCCGAGCCAACCCCTCCTCCTGCTAACAGAGGGCATGGGGTGGATGTTGGTCTGATGGCAGCCCAAGGGGAAATCCCTTTGCTGGGAGCCGGGGCTGCGGGGCTGTGCTGGGCTGTGCCGGGCTGTGCCGGGCTCTGCTGGGTGCAGTGAAGCCAGAGGCTGCCGGTGTGACCGGTGTGTCTGTACACCCTGGGTTTGGCCAGGCTGGAGAGGAGTGATCATTCTGCTGGGGTCCTGTCTGTCTGTTCCAGTAGCTGCCATGTGTCCGGAGAGCAGAGAGCACCGGGAGAGGAGCCCCTAGCCGGGCAACCCGCTCTGCCAGCCCCAGCACTGCAGTTCACTCAAGGAACTATTTTGTTATCAGCATTTGCTGCCTTGGATCTGATATTGTCCTTTCAGCAAGGACAGAGGGGCCTGGCAGGCACTGAGGGTTTAAAGGGCTCGTATGATAAAGATGTTATCGCTTACCAAGCTCAGGGAAATTCCTAAATATTCAGCGTGTTGTTCTGAGGTAGGGCAATAAGTCCCCATGCCATTGCTAACAGCACAGGGGAAGGTCCCGATAAGTTATCGTGCTCATCGGCTCTGCTGGGAGGGAAGAGGCTAGGGAGAAGGAAGCACTGCTCTAATCTCAGGGGAATATTTAATAACGGGAGTGTTTCAAGGCACATCTTGATATTCAGTATCTGAGGAGCATGAGGCACAGATAAAGAACACCACCTTTGGCCACCCTGCCTGGGGACACTGTCAATCTCCAGTTAAAAAGGCTGATGCAGTTGATCTTGCATTAACAGCACCCCAGGAGCTTATCCTATGAGCAGAGGTGTCCGAGGGGCCCTGGCTGCTCTGGGGCCACCGTGGCCCTGCTCGGCACCCTCTGGATCACGGGCCTCTTGCTGACGGCACTGGTCCTGCACCTTTGGAAGCGATCGTGCTCTGACAGTGCAAGTCCCAACACCTAATTGGGGAAGATGGTCCCTGCAAAGGCGTGTTGGGGCTGAGACTGTCCTTCCCACACTTGTGTACCAATAAACTCAGTGAAGACAGATGAAGGGGCTAGAAAATAGAAATCACGAGCACAGAGGCGTCATCTGTCAGTGGAACTGCCCTGTTTGTCTGAAACGTACTCCTCGGGGGCCCAGCCTGCTTCCAGCCTTTGGAAAAAGTGCTGTGCCGAGCACCGCTGGGCAAAACCGCAGCTTCCCCGCGGCGTGCAGACACGTGCGGGCAGCACTGGGCAGTGCCGGGGGTCTGTGCTGCGGGGAGCAGTTTGGTTAGGCAGGCAAGGGCCGGGCAGTTTTCCTTCTTTATTCTTTATTTTTAAATGGAAACTCAAATTGCAAATTTCTCAGGGGTGCCACGAATTTCAGTCAGGAATGTCACACTTTGTCCCACATGAGCGGTCACCGCTCTGCGAGGCATATGTCTGCGGGGATCCATTATCGGCATGGCCTGAGCTGCTCCCTGGTGATGGGATTGATGAGCTGGGAGATGCCTGGGCAGGGCTCCGCAGGTGGGACTGGCTGCCTGGAGGGAGGGCGATTGGGGGATGCTCTATAAAAGCCCTCCACGCCCCTGAGGGCCCTTTTGGTGCTGCCTGGCCTGAGCACAGAGGGAGGAAGCGCTGGGAGGTGGAAGGATGGCAGAGACTTGGGGCTGAGCCATCTCAGGTGAGGCAGGATGCGTGCGGGGTCTCTGGGCGGGCAGGGGGGTGGCTGCTTCCCCCGGAGAAAGTCTGAGCTGCAGCTTTCTCTGCGCCCCAGGGAGAGCCCCCTCCCAGGTGCTTGCCGGGGTATTGGAGGGCAGGACCGCTGCAGGCTGGAAACGGTGCACTTGGACATAGCGTAGAGGATGAGCTGATGGAAAGCAGGTAGGTATTTTTCTTTTGCTCGCCTTGCTGTCCTGCCTGGAGTAGCTCCGCTCTGTACGTCAGTTGCACTGTCCCAGTGGTTGAGGTGTTGCATGTGCAGTCGGTGTTGGAAAGAAGGAACAAAAAAGGGAGGAGAAAAGGTGGCCAGGAGAGTGAGGAGAAAATTGAACAAAGCAGCTGGAGGTGCCCTGGTTTGCTCTTTACACTACGCCCGTCTCCTTCATCAGTTTGGTGCAGCTCAGACGTGGGGTAAATATCTGCAGTGCTCTTCTTGGCTCCCAGCACATGACTGCCTGAGTCCCAAGGGCCTAGATAAGCTCACTAGCGTCATTGAAGTATCTAGTGCCAGGACCTTGTGGTTAAAGTCATAATGCCGCCCTGGTGAGCAGAACCAGGTGGAGCTCTACAGCTGAGTGGGTCTGGAGGGGCTGCGAGGGGAGGTATGTGGAGCTACTGAGTGTTGGATGGAGCTGTGGAGTCTGTGGAAGCTGCTGGGGACTGGATGCACCTGGGACAGTTGGGTGGAGTTGATGGGTGTGGGGCAGACCCTGTTCTGCTCCCTGTAGGGTGTAACTGAGTGGCTGAGGGCAGCTCTTGGAGAGGAGGCTGTTCCCAGGCGGAGCAGGCACAGGCTTTTGCTGACATCAGCTGCCATCCAAGGAGAGTCACTGCTGTCTGTGGGTGGTCAAACTGCTTTATCCCAGGTGTGGCCAAGGAACTGGGATGCAGGTGAAGAAAGTGCTGATAATGGCCTCAAAGACAGGAGCAGAGCAGCAGTGACAGTGTGCTGCATGAAATCAAAAGCCAGGAGCAGCCCCAGACTTGGCCTGAGCCCTGAGGCAGATGGAGGGAGGAAGGTGCTCCAGCCAAGCAGCTCATAAAAGCTGGAGAGGAACCTAATGAAGTTCAATGAGGGCAAGTGTAGGGTCCTGCACCGAGGGAGGAATAACCCCATGCACCAGTACAGGCAAAGGGTTGACCTGCTGGAAAGCAGGTCTATGGAGAAGGACCTGGGAGTCCTGGTGGCCAACAAGTTGCCCTGGAGCCAGCAATGTGCCCTTGTGGCCAAGAAGGTCAATGGTCTCCTGGGGTGCATTAAAAAGAGCGTGGCCAGCAGGTCAAGGGAGGTCATCTTCCCCCTCTACTCTGCCCTGGTGAGGCCACATCTGGAGCACTGTGTCCAGTTCCGGGTCCCCCAGTTCAAGAAAGACAGGGAACTGCTGGTGAGAGTCCAGCGGAGGGCTACAAAGATGCTCAGGGGATGGGACCATCTCTCTGATGGGGAACGGCTGAGAGACCTGGGGCTGTTTAGCCTGGAGAAGAGAAGACTGAGAGGGGATCTCATCAATGCTTGTAAGTATCTAGAGGGTGGGTGGCAAGAGGATGGGGCCAGACTCTCTTCAGTGGTGCCCAGCGACAGGACAAGGGGCAACGGGCACAAACTGGAACACAGGAAATTCCATCTGAACATGACAAAAAACCTTCTTAACTTTGAGGGTGCCAGAGCACTGGAAGAGGCTGCCCAGAGAGGTTGTGGAGTCTCCTCTGGAGGTATTCAAAACCAGCCTGGATGCATTCTTGTGCAACCTGCTCTGGGTGACCCTGCTTTGGCAGAGGGTTGGACTAGATGATCTCCAAAGGTCCCTTCCAATCCCTGCCAGTCTGTGACTCTGAGAAGAGGCAAGGAGGTGGAGAAGAGGCTTTGGTTGCTGCAGGGGAGCTCTTCAGGCAGGGCCTGGGTGCCTGTACGGGGAGTTTGGGTCTTACCCCCGTGAAACTGCTCCCGTGGTTCTCCGGAGAGCCGCAGGGCTGCGGGGAGCTGTGGTCTGCGGTGTCACCGCAGGTGCGACCGCGGAGCTGGCCCCGCTTGCCGGCGGGCTGAGGGGTGCGGTGGAGGCTGCGGGGGTGCCCCAGACCGCACCGTTCCGAGAGCCCGGGCAGGGCCCGGCTTCAGCCGCGGATCCGGAGGGGCTGCGCTCCGAGGAGGCTGTTCCTGGGACCCCCGGGGAGGGACCCCCGCCCCGCAGCGCGGCCGTGCGCCGGGCCCGGCCGCCAGGTGGCGCTGTTCAGCCGCCGGGGGGGTCCGGGCCGGGCGGGGTCCTCGCTGTCCCCACTCGGGACGGCGGGGGGGGGTGTGGGTGTCCCCAGGAGGCTGCGGGGCAGCAGCGGCGGGTCCTGCGGTAGCCCGGGCAGGGAATGGCCGGGGGCCCCCTACGGGAGCGTCTGCGAAGGGCAGGCGGGCGGTGGGAGAGGAGGTGGGGACCCTCCCCAATGTGTGTGTGTCCCTCCCCGGTCTGGCTGTCGCCTGGTTTTCTGTTACCAGCCGGGATGGGCAATGTGCCACCTGCCCCTTCTAGGAGATGCTGTGCGCGGTGCTGAGTGCGGCCGTGTTGGGTCCAAAGGAACAAGTGGGAAGGAGGGAGACGTGAGGAGGGGGATGAGCTGGTCAGATCTACCCAGGGTCGGTGCTTGAGTCTGAGAAGGGGCAGGTGACAAAGCACTGGGACCCCCCAGACCATGCCTGGGTCACAGGGCAGCTGTCCCCTTTGGTCTGCAGGGTCTGGGAAGGGGGAGAGTGACAAGAGCATGTTTTGCACAGCCCATGGTGACAGGATCTGGTGATGTGTAGGGATGGAGCACGTGTCCTGTGCTCCAGGAGGACCAGGAGCAGCCTTCTGGGATCAGGGATATGATTTCAGCCCCAGTGGGAGAGGGGAGCCCACCCCGTGGGAGGGACCTCAGGGGACAGCTGCTTTTCTCCTTCTCTTCACAGGCACATATAGAAACTCTGCCGTAAGCACAACCCCAGGCTCTAATGCTCTTGAGACATGACTAGCTGTGTGCCTGGTCCCTGAAGGCTCCCCTGCACGGAGATCAGTGCTTTCTCTCTGCTGGTGTGGCTCGGATCAGGCTCTGGCCATCAGGTTTTGGCAAGAGTGGGAAGGGGAGTAGCAGTGGTCAGGACTGAGGGCGACAGTCTTGGAGGAAACGTGAAGGGAGCAGGGAGCTGGAGTAGCTGGGGTTCAGCGCTGGGGTCGGGCTGGCTTGAGGAGCTGGGTGTTTGATGGAGCCCAGGGCAGCAGCGTGGCAGGGTCTCGGTGCCAGGGCTGAGTCAGCTGCAGCGCTGTCAGCGAGACCCGGAGGTTGTGCCCACTTGCCGCCTGGGGCTGTCTGCCTTCCTGAGCGCTAAATGTGCTCATGGGTCGAAAATCAAGACTCTCTCCTGAGGAAGCCCCGTGTGTGGTGACTCAGCTGAGTGCTGGCACCACCCAGACGGGCTCCGAGCGCGCTGGGTCAAGGGGGGCACTAGGGCATCTCTCAAGGTTGGGGCCTGGGCAAGCCCTGACTCAGCAGGAGCTCTGTTTACCTGGGGTGGTGCAACACCTTCTTGGGAGGGTGACCTCTTTGCCATCTAGTTTGCACTTCTTCCATGTGGTGGCCCTTGGGGAACAATCCAGCACAGTGCTTAAGGTGAGGAGAGGGGCAAAGGGACAAAAGCAGTGAGGGAGAACAGCTCGGTAGCCGGCCTTTCTCAGAGGAGGCAGCTGTCAGCCAGGCAGCGTGGGTGCGAGGGAGGCTTTGCATGTCAATTCTGCTCTGGGTGAAGTCCCCAGAGTACCCCTAGTGCTTTGCACCCTCCTGGGCTGGGTCCCACAGCAAGGACCAACACCTGAAGTTCACTGCAGCCTTTGGTCCACAGGAGAAGGGTTCATGGCTAAAACCCTGGCTCTTGCTCTCCACAGCCAAGTGATGCCTCTGGATGATGATGGTTTCAAGTCCCTTCTCTTCTCTGCCAGCACTGGTCCCATTCCCTCTCACACCCTTACCACTGTTGCTGAATACTTATGTCTGGTCCAGAGTCCATGGTGCTTCTTGGGGCTCGGCACTAGGCTTTTTAGCAGGCCGTGGTCTGGGCTCTTATTTCTGCTCCCTCTTGGAGGTCTGAGCCCCAGGAGCAGAGCAGGGTCAGCCCTGTCTCGTGGCTGAAGCCCGGCTCTGCTCTCCACCTGGGACCCTTCCTCTGCTGCTCAGTTAAACCTGGTATCGACCGCTCCATCAGAGCCCTGGGCTCTTTCTCAGCTTTCTTAGCTAATGGCTGTGTCTGCCTCCCATTGATCCTCAGCTGCAGAGCTCATTGATTAACTACATTTCTTATTACACTTAATGGTATTTTACTCCTTTCTGTGCTTACCTTGTGCCAGATGCTCACCCTGTGCTTCTGCCTGCTAGGGGGAGAATTCCTCTGGTCAGAGAAACATCCCTCCTCTGTGCTGGCCCTGCTCTCCTCCCCTCAGTCACCACCCCTGCCCTCTCCCTCTGCCTGAGTGGCCTTCCTTCTGCTTTCCCTGCCTGCCTCTTTCTCCTGCGCCAGGGCAATCCCTCTGCCTTCCTGTCCTTTGCGCCTTGGTCCCTGCTCCTGTGCCCTCCTTGCAGGTCTGATTTTCTCCCAAGCAAAGCAACAAGGTGGCCACGGTGCCCAATGCTTCAAGAGGGCTGAGAGCCTCCTGGGACAGCCTGTCCCATACCTGCCTCTGCACCACTCCTGCTGCGCCTTGCTAATGGCACCACGGGGCTGCAGGGACCTTCCACTAAACTCCTTTCCAACCCTGTGGTGCCGCCCTCTCTGCTGCTCCGTGCAGCGTCCCTCCACTGGCCAGAGCCCACCACATGCAGGGCTGCCCTGCCTTGCTGGAGTGGTCACCACCTTTCTGGAGTATCTGGGCTGTCTGGGGTGCAGCTCTTGCAAGGAGTGTTCTGGATGTGTCTTCCAGACTGCACAGAGCCTCTTGAGAGCGAGAGGGCTCCTGCCTGCTGCGGGCTTCTCTTGCAATTACTGCCTGGGGCTGGTGCCAAGTGAAGGGGGCAGATGGGTCAGCACGTCAGCCGGTATCACCCACCTGGGGCACAGCCATCTCCCTGTAAGGTTCACTCCAACTTTTCTGCAGCACAAGGGCGTTGTGAATCCAGCAGCTGGAATAGCCCTGCCCTGCTCTGCTGTCCCTGCCAGCAGTCAGCAGCCACCAGCCAGGGCACTGTGTTCTCCTTTGCTTCCCCCCCACAAACACCTTCACACTCAGCACGCACTGTGTGTTGCCTCACTCTGCGCCTCACCTCCTTTCAACTCTCTTGCATGCATCATTCAAAAGCCATAACATTATTGGGCATAAAATATTTACTTAACTGAGCTTTTTGCAAATATTCGCCTCCATTATTTTTCCTCCTTTTGGGAGCAGACACTGCTTCTCCTGTGCTCTCAAATGGCTTCTCTTAAATAATACAGCAAGAACATATGAACATCCAGTAGCCTTTTTCTTTCTCTTGAAATACCCATAAATATAATGGTGTCACCAATCCATTACAGCTACACCAGGACCATGGCTCAGGAACACCCAGTAGCACAGGCCTGGCCCGTGTAATCACCTTGCTGCTGGAAGAGGGACAGACAGGGAAGGTGCTCAGGGAGGGAGTGTAAATACATAAGAAGAACTGACAGGATGCAGAGTATTAATATTAATTAAGAAGTGTTCCTTTCAGAAGGAATGTCTGAAGCTTAGCAGAGGGAGTGCAGGACTGAGTACTCCCAGTCTGGTTGCAGCTAGGATGCTGGGACAACTGCTTGGAACAAAATTCCCTACAGCAGCTAAACGGCTCGATCCTGGGAGGCCAGCCTGAGGCATGGGGATGTTGAGGGACGCTTCCTGCTGCAGGCAGCAGGACGGGCAGTCCTCAATAGCTCTTAAAGAACAGGATAAAGTACTTTAGGAGCTTGAGAATGCCAGAAAGGGTGGATGTTTTTCTCAGAAGTAGATGTGTGTGGGATGGTGAGCATGTTCTCCCCATGTATGAAGGCATCCGGCTGCACGTCCACAGCTTTCCCTGCCATGGACTGGCACTTGGGTAACGGGTGGCTCTTCCCACAGAGGGTGCCACGGGAGGACCCATGTCAGGGGCTTGGCTGCGGGCCCTGCCGTGGCCTGTCTGGGGCTCCAGCTTCCAGGCGTGGGGTGGGCTGTACCCCACGTGGGGCTCCTCGGGGCTGGCTCCCGGCTGTGGGGCCGGCGGCCGCCGGCGCTGTCCGTGGTGCTGACTGCGGCGCCCCGGGCCTCTGCGCGCTCCCGCCGTTACTCCCTATTGACTCGCCCAGAGGCGTGATCCTGCCTTGAGACCCCCCCGAGGAGAGGAGGTCGCGGGGGGCAGGCGGAGCGGCCTCCCCCGGCCCGCAGCACCGTCCCTGCCGGAAAGGCTTGGCTGATCTCTGCAGTTCTGGCCAAATGTTTGTGGGCTGCTTGGGCTTTTTCTTCTCTCTGGGAAGGTGTAAAGTCATCTCAGAGGGAGGAAAGACTGCAAATGGCAGGAAAAAGCCACATAGAGAACACCACTGCAGTAAGAAAAAAAAAAATTCAGAGGACCCTGATCCCTTATACGTGTGTTGTCATTGTCCTCATGTGATCTGAGCCTCTGGGATCTCACTGCCAATACAGAAACAAGGAGTTAAATGAAATGCGTAGGGAGGAGGACATGGGGGTGTACCTGAAGTTCTGTCCCCCACCCAGGAGAGCTGGGCTAGGGAGCTGTGAGTTGAATATCCTGTCTGCATGCACCAATCTCATTTGCTGGCCACTATCAGTAATAGTTGGGATAGTTTAAATCTAAAGTGGATCGGGCAGAGCTGTGGAAGAATCTTACAGTGTGAGTGGCTGGGTGGCAAAATGGCAGATGAACGTTGCCGAGTCCAAGTAATACAGATGAGAACACATCCTTAACTACAAACCCACAAAGCTGGCCTTTAATTTGGTATTTCTTACTCAAGAAAAGAGACCTCGCAGTCACTGTGGGTAGTTCTATGAAAATGTCATCTCAGTGCCTGGTGTCAGTCAAATAAGGAAAATTGCTTGTTAGTAGTCATTAGGAATGAGACTGAAAACAAAACAGGCAGCAGCATTATGCCAAGGTATAATACACTGTGTCGCAGTGCAAATGCTGTGTGCGGTTTTGGTTGCCCAATCACAAAAAGGAGGTAGTTGAACTAGAAGGGTAAAGAAAAGGATGACAAGGCTGATCAAAGGCACAGAACAGCTTCTATGTGAGAAAAGACTAATAAATTAGGACTCTCTTGGTTAGAAGACAGACAATAGAGGTGATATAGGATAAAGCTCTATAAATTCAGGAGTGGTATAAAGGTGAGTAATAGGAAATGGATATTCACTTTTTCTCATAAATAGGTAGCATCAAATGAAACAATCGGGCAACAGGTTTAAAACATATATGAAGAAAAAGATTTTCTTTTTTTCATGCAGTGCTTAATCGCGCTGTGGAACTCGGCACCGCAGGGCGGTTCAGGGACCCACAGCCCCTGGTTCAGAAAGCAATTAGACAAGTTCATGGAAGACGGGTGCATTAGCAGGTATTAAGTGTGGTGATGCAGATGCAAGGCCCGGCACAAGGAGGGCTCTGCTGTTGATGGCCAGGTAGGGCGGTGAGAGGTGGCTGCCCAGCACTTGGCTGCAGCTCGTGGCATGACCTGCAGCCAGCGTGGCCTCCCTTTCCTCTCCCAGGGTGGAAGGGTTGGACACGTGGGCTGGGTATGGCCCCACGGGCAGTGAGGAGGAGCTGGGGAGCAGAGACAGAGGCTGGAGCGGCTCTGACGTGTGGTGTGTAGCCAGGGCCAGGCTATGGGCACAAAGCTGTTGCTGCTCTATCATTCCCTCTCCTGCAGTAACCTGCTGCGACCACCCCTGGCCCTGCCCAGAGCTTAGCTGGCCATGGCGTCAGCTAGCCCTGGCTTGGGACGTGCCTTTGTGTCACCGAGGACTGTTTAAGTGTTTCCCTGTTACAGCCAAACGAACAGACCTTTCCCTGTAACGCTGACAAATCCCTGTTCCTGAGGAGCCGTTAATTGATTTCCCTTTTCATCGTGCCTCCCCTGCCCGTGGCTGTGCTGACACCCGCCTGCCTGCGCTCTCCCTGCCTGTGCTCCCAGTCAGTGCCTGCGACAGGCAGATCCTGAAATTATTGATAAACACTCATTGGGGCTGGAGCCTGGGAAATTGCCAGCAACCCCAGCGGATTTCTCTCTTGCCAGCATCATTTTTCTTGATGACAGCATGTTCCGAAGTTTGTTGGGGAGGGGGCAGGGCTTCCTGGTAACTTTTTTTCGGCTTTATGCATCGGTTGTTTTAAAAAAATCCCTTCGTAAAAGGAGAGAGGAGAGGCTCGGGAGCTAGTGCCTGCAGTTATCTCTATCCTCCAGCCTGTCCCCAAACAGCGCTGGGCTGGGCTGGATTCTGCTCCGAGCTTTGCCTGTGTCCCCCCTCGCGGGTCAGCCCCGCTCTGCCATCCTGCTCAGTGCCTCTCCAGGCTCAGGACTTCTTGATCCCAGCGTGATGGATCTCTGTTTCTTCCTCCAAACCCTCCGCTCCTGCAGGCTGTTACCCTGTGTCGTGGCATGCACACGGGCAAGGATGCCGGGCCACAGTCTGAGCAGGGAAAGGAGCCAGCGTGGTGGGCACAGCAGCTGGAGCAGGACATCCCTCTTCCGAGCCAGGACAGCCCTCATCCCCTAGGAGCACAGCTGTCGGAAGGGCTGGCTCTGGCTGGCAGCCTGCCCTGTCCAGAGGGCAAAAATCAACCCAAACGCCTCCCATGGCCAGTCCCTACCAGACCGGTGTAATTTGGCCTGGGCGGTGCTCTGTGCCCAGCTTACGCAGCGCATACAAATGCATGCGGTGCGCTGGGTCTCTAGCTGTTGCTCTTTCTGGAGCTTGGAGCATTTTTCTCTCTGCTAGGTCTGCTAATTAGGGGGAGGTTGTGGATCAGGAACAGAGGGAAATGTCCTTCTGTGGTTCTGGCACTAGAAATAATTGAGCCATTTTTCACCTATGGCCAATCTAATTCTGTCCACATCTTGATTTTTCTCTTAATAGCTTGGGGATACTGTTGGCAGCCATGGGATTCACAGCCATGTCCAAAGCTTTTCAGTAATCGCCTGGATTTCGTGCTCTCTTGCTAACTGGTTGCTGGTGGTTTCTTAGTTTTTGCTTAAGCTCCTCCGGGGATGGGAAAGGAGCTAATTTAAAGCCAAGCTGCATTCGCCTTTGAACCAATATTCCTCAGTCCCTCGCCTAGGGCAGCGGTGCAGGATGGTGTGCCCAGTGCAGCTACTCTGCATCCAGCAGCTGCGTGTCCCTGGAGCTCTTGTCCAGGTCTGGTTCCCACCCCTGGCCTGCCCTGGCAGCAGGCAGCGTTCCTGCCTCTGTTTGTCTGGGCAGGGGCTCCCATCACCCCAGGGTCCCCCAGATCCCTCCCCTCGGTGCACAGGGCACGTCCCGTGGTGGGTGATGACGGGCACCAGCTCCTTGGGCTACCACGGAGTGGGAAGCAGCCCCGGTCTGCGCTCCCCAGGGTCAGTCCCGCTGCCTCCCCGGCTGGGCAGCCCCGTGCTAGGGCAGTGGGGGTAGGGGCTGCGGGAAGCGGGGCTCCCCCTGGCTGGCTCGGGGTGTGGGGCCAGCAGAGACCTGCGCACGGGGCATCGCCGCCTGCTCGGGGCGGCTTCGCAGCAGCGGCTGCTCTTGCTCTGTGCCTAACGAGCGCGTTCCTGCACACCCCGGCGCTCCCAAACCAGCAAACACCCCATTACAGTTGTCATGGAAATTAGAAAGTGTGTCTGCTTGAGTTTCCTCGGCGCAGAGCTCCGTGTTCCCAGCGGTTCGTACATCAGAGAGCCTCTTGCTGCGCCGATGCTGGAGCAGCTCTCATGAGGTGGCTGGGGCTCTGCAGGCACCCGCCGCTCCCCCCACCACGCTGGTGCTGGGGCCGGTGCCGTGATTTGACGTGTCAGCCGCCGGCCAGCCCGGGAAAGTGAAGATGTTCACGGTGAACTGAAAGGTGCGATTTATCAATGCTGGTCCCCAGAGGCTCGGGGCCTGTCAGACACCAAAAAATCCCATACATCACGGGGCGAAGCTGCAGCCTCTCTTTTTTTCTTGGGTTTTTTGGCTATTTTATTTTTCTGTGAGTGCCGGAACGCTGTGAGGCAAACGGTGGGGCAGGAGAGGGGCAGCAGCGTGAGAGCCGGCCCTGAGCACGGGAGGGCTCGGGTTGATGAGCTGCAGGGACTGATGGATGCAGCTCACAGCTCACCTCTTCATGCGTTATGGAAATCTTTCCCCTTCGCCCGCACATTTGGAGGTGGGGAGGCTGCAGCGTGTGTGAGGAGGTCTCCAGCCTCCACACAAGTGAAGGGGCTCAGACATCTTCCCCAGCTTCACCCTGTCCTCCACATTTGTCCCTCTGTCTGCCTGTACACGTGTGCGTGCATCTGTGTGCAGATTTGATTGTTTTCTTCTTTATAACATTTTCTTTTTCCAATGTTTATGGGCCATGGGATTGGAAGTGAAGCATCTACTTAATTGCTGTCAGGCAAGGAAATGGGTTATAAAGTTGCCAAGGGAAAAAATAGATCACGCTGGGGTAAATGCAGGGGAGCAGGGCTGATGTAAAGAGGAGGTGGAGGAAGGCTGGGGGTGGGAAGAGATGGAGGGGGGAGAAAGAACAGGAAGGGATCGGCAGGCAGCGAAGGGAGCTGGCTCGTGCAGGGACGTGGGGGGCTTTCCCTGCCTCCAGGCTCAAATGGCATCTTCTGCGCCAGGCACCTTTGCTGGCACTGAGGGGTGGCTTCCGAGAAGGGAAAGGTCTGTGCTGGGAACACCCTGGGGCTGGGGCAGCTCCTCCCCATGGTGCTCTCCAGCCTTGAAACACCGCGGTTCTCCTAATCTGGCATTTCCAGACATGTCCTGACACTGCTGAGCTTGTGAGTGCCTGTGCTGGGGTGGCAGGAGCAAGGACGGCCAAGTGTGAGGCCATGCAGGGCTGTGCTGGGGCACAAGCCGACCTGTCTGCCCTCCCTCGGGGCTCTGCCCATGTCCCCCAGAATGGCCGCATTTGCCTCCCTCGTGCTGAGAGTGGAGCTACCAGAGGGCTTTGTGCAGAGGGGAAACCCGGGAGGAGGTAGCCCTCCCCATCCTCTCCATCCTCCCCATCCTCCTCATCCTCCCCACCCTCCCTATCCTCCCCATTGCTGGAGCCCCCTGGCTGCCACCGCTCCAGTTCCAGGCTCTTAGCTTGCAACTCTCTTCATCTGCATCACTTTCTTGTTTCCTTCATTATTTCCCCCAGTCTAACCCTCCACCATGTCATCTTCATTGCACGGCTCCTCCCTCTCCCCGTTCACCACATTACTGCAGCAAGGACTCACTTTCCCATCTTTTAGTCTCAGTGCCATACATAAAAGCACTCTGATGGCCATGGCGTGATAGCAAAGACAGAACTTAATTTCACAGCATTTTCATATAATACTCCATAAAACTGAACAAATTTGCTGGAGTCCAAATCCATCTCATTATGCGGAGTCATTGAAAGGGAGGCTTTTACATTCTGGGACTCAGTGCTCAACTAGGGGATGGTACAGAAGAAGAGAAAAATAATTAATTAGGTGCTGCTCTGGATCTTTGATCCTGCATTGCAAGGCACATTAAATAAAATGCCTGGCTCATGAATAAGTGCTGCACGGAGTCCTGTTTTTCTGACCCCACTCAGAAAATTTTCAGCGAGACTGAGGTGTGTGTGGGGAGATCCCTGGCCTGAGTCTGTGCCCCAGGAATAGGGCAGGGAGGAGGAGATGGAGCAGGGCAGGACGTCTCCCCGGGGCAGGAGCTGTAGGCTGCAGTGACAACCCCACTGGCATGGTTACAAAAAGCAAAGTGCAGCTGCAATGTCCTGGCAGGGTGCTGGGGATCGGGGTGGGATGAAGGAGCACCTAGCTTCCACCGAGCTCTGCTGAGGTCCCTGCAATCCCCATTGCTCCCAGAAGTCCTGCCTGGCACATCCAGGGTCTTGGCCCTACCCTGTTGGGGGAGGCTTTGAGGCGAGGAGCCATGCCTGCAGCGGTCTGGGGGTGGCACGACGTGTCAGGGTCCCTGCAGAGATCCCCATTCTCCTCCCCACATCCCTTACATGTCAATTTATTCCCTGTACACAGCTGCAATCAGTCTCTCAATGTTAGTAAGTGAGCTTGAGATTCATGTGGAGTTTGTATTTTTTGAGTGATGTGATTTGTGAGATGTAAGGACTGAGGATCCAGCCAAGCCAGGCGGCAAGTGGGCACGGGGTGCCCCAGGCAAAGGGGTCCCAGGGCAGGGGCTGTGCTCCGAGCCCTTGGCTGAGCTGGGAAGGGCTCTCTCTGCCCTGCCTGTCACTTGGCTGGAACAGATGATTAGAACAGGCAGTGCTAACCTGGGCAGGGGAGCAGGAAGCCTCAAGGAAGCCTTAAAGCTTGGCTTAATTCACTGTCATTCCCCAATGTCCTGGCATGGGAACGAGCCCTGGCCAGGGCTCCCATGCCCTGATCAATGGGCAGTGCCGCTGCCCCATGGCAGGGCAGTGCGGTGCCCTCGGGGGCAGCCGCGGTGCCGGGCAGGTGGATTAAAAATGCACCAGCAAAGCAATCCTGCAGAGGAGAGAGCTCGCTTCACCTCGCACTGTTAATTAATCTCTGAGCCAATGAGGATGCTCTCATCTGGTCTTTACTTAATCCATAACCCAGAAATCCTCAAATTATGTCATTTGTTCAATACAGATGAAATTAATTACTCTGGGAAATAGGCAACAAGTTGCATTTCTGATGCCCCTTATCGCATAATCAAATCTACAAAGTGCTTTCCGTGCAGCCGCAGTGGCAGCAGTGGGATTGCCTGCAGCAGGCGTGAAATACTGAGCAGCATCTGCTATAAATCTGGCACGGTGCTGACTCTTACAGGAAGGTGATGGCCAAGCAGGGCCGGGGAGTCTCTGCAGGAGTGCCGGCGGTGCAGCAGCCAGGCAGCGCGAGCAGGGCGACCACTGCTCTTCCCACCGAGCAGAGCTACCGAGGAGCCTCCACCAAGGGCTCCACCACCCGCCTCGGCCCCACTGCTCCCTCCTGTGCCTGCCACCAGCTCATTTATTACCTCTTTCTGGGGTCACGGATACAGCTTGCAGGGCTTCCTGAGGGATCCAGAGGGATGTTTCCCCCCCTGCAGCCCCCCCCAGAGCCTGGCCCCTTCCCCCGGGGCTCTGCAGGATGAGTCCCTCCGCTTGGTGACTTTGAGGAGGCGAGGGGAAGGTCCTCATCAGGATGGATCAGAAGAGCTGGGTACAGAATAATAGCGATTTACTCTTTATTGGAGTTATCGCAGGAAGGGAGAGCTGCGACGTGAGAGGCAAAGGCTATGGCAGCAGCTGCGGCAGCGCCATGGGAGCGCGGCAGGGGTGGGAGCACGGGGCCGTCCTGGTGGGTGCTGCCCCCGTAGGTGCTGGCCGTGCAGCCTGGGGGCCTCTGCTCTGCCTGGGGGAAGCCGGGGGGGGGCACGGTACGGAGGGGTGGGCAGGTGAGGCATTGCATTTCTGCTGGGAGAGCAGGAACGGCTGTATCCCCACGCCCAGCCTGGCGTACTGCCTTCCCTGCCTTCACCCCCCGGCGTGGGGGCTCCCCTGGGCAGGGGCTGCCTTTGCCCTTGCCGGTTCCCCCCTTCTGCTGCTGCCCCTGCCCTTCGTTCTAGGCTTAGATGGTGCCTTTTTAATTGCCTGCTTGACAAACCTGGGCAGACCATAAAGCGCTCCGGTGAGCCACGGAAGCCGTTGGCTGTTTGCCCCCTTGCCCGCTGCCCACCTGCATGCCCACGGTGGCACCAGCAGAGAAACGTCCCGGTGCTGCAGCTGCCCCAATGGGGGGCAGCTCTGGCATGGCAGGAACCTGTGACCACACCAGCCGTCACCCGTGTCCCCAACACCTCCAAATTCCCCCCTGAGAGAGAGCTGCAGCCTGGAAATGAGCCCTTGCTTCCCCACTTCTCCTGAGCATTTCTCCCCTGCACTGGGAAAACCCTCAGAGGTTTTTGCTGGAGTCTGTTGTGGGGGAGCCCGTGTGCTCCAGCACAGCTAGAGATCTTGTAGAGAGCTCTAAAGATGATTCCCAAAGGCATAAGAGCAAAATTTGCAGCCCAAGCGTGCCGCCTCCTCCCGCCGCTCAGCTGCAGAACGCTGCTCTGGCATCCGAACTGCCGAGAGGCTCCCAGGGCCAGCAGAGCACAGCCCCAGGAAGGCTTGAATTAGGGAACGGGCTCTCGCAGCGGGACGATTCCCGGGCTCGGCTGCCTGCACCGAGGGACCCCCCCTTTTCTGGGGGTCTGCGGGGAGGCGGCTGGAGACCCCCAGCCCTTGCTGGTGGGCTGGTTTTGGTGGGTCAGTCTTCCGTGGGGAAAAATTTCCTGTAGGCAGTTAAGGCAGGTACCAGCTTACACACGGCTAACACATTAAAAGCTGTTGTAACAAAAAAATCTATACCAGTTGTTTGCTAAAATGGCAGTAATGAATTGAAAAATATTACAAGCTGATCAAGGCAGCTATTCCAAGGCATGTTGGGGCCCTCAGCCCGGCTCCTCAGCTCGCCTGGGTCACCAGACACAGTAAAATCTATTCGGAGAAGATAGAAATGTAATTTCTCTCTGCCCTATCAATTTAAATAAATTAACTATTAGATTAGCTGCACTTAAAACAAAACAAGAAATCAATCCCACCAGCCTCGGCTGCTATTAAACTATGTTTTGCACCACTAAACCTGTAATTGCCAAAGGTCCCTCTGAAAGGGGAGCAGTCCGGCTGCGAGGTGCCGCCGGGGGGCTTGGGCTGTGCTCCCCAAGCGGGAGGAAGGGTGCGGGGAGCAGCGGCCGGGGACATGGACCGACTGCCTGCTTGCCCACCCCGAGCTCTTCTGCCCCTGCCACAGCCACGAAGCCTGAGATAATCCACGGGTGAGCTCCCTCCGGTGCCTGGGCTCGGCTGGGCAGCCCCGTCCCAGCCTGGGAGAGGAGCTGAGGTTGGGGCCGGCTGCTGGGGGTCTCCCCTGCGCATCCCTGGGGATTGCCACTGCCGCTTAAAGCCCTAGGGCAGGTGGTTGGTTTGATGCGTGATCCCAGTGCACCCTCCACCCCGGGTTTGCTTCTCCCAGTGGGTGAGCAGAGCCGGAGTCCTGCCCAGAGAGTGCTGAGCCAGGGTGCAGGCAGCTCTTCTGGCAGAGAGGGATGGAGGCAGGGATGGAGGCAGGGATGGAGGCAGGAGGCAAGGATGGAGACAGGGATGGAAGCAGGGATGAAGGCAGGGATGAAGGCAAGAGGAAGGGATGGAGGCAGGAGGCAAGGATGGAGACAGGGATGGAAGCAGGGATGGAGGCAGGAGGCAGGGATGGAGGCAGGCATCCCTGCAGGGAGCTGGGGAAGCAGGAGTCCCTGGGAGGGAGGGCAGGTTTATGAAGCAGCATTTCATACATGGCTGTTCCCTTTTTTTTTTTTTTCCTGCTGAAACTGCCGCCTTGTGCAAACCTGCTCGAGCTCCTCAGATAAATTAGCATCTAGGGGATTTTTTTCCTTCTACATTTTGTGCAGTTGCGTAAGAGGGAAGAACAGAGGAGCCCAAGTAGCAGATTGCTTTGTAGAGAAGCATGAAACAGCCGCAGGCAGAGCTGCTGTCTCCCCGCTGCTGGCAGATCTCGTGCATTCAGCTGGACGAAGCACGCGCGTGTGATCTGGGCGTATCTGGGATCGTCTGGGTGAGCGTGGGCAGGACGGGGAGACCAGGCGGGTGTGCAGGAGGTTGGGGCTCTCCCTGGCATGGCTGGTCATCTCCCGACTGCGGCTGGTGTTCCCAGGTCTCCTGGTATGTGGGATGGCCAGGCCCAGCAGAAGCAGTCCCCATGGGCAGCCAGCTCTGTCCCTCCCTCCAGGAGAAGGCCCTTGCCCAATGCTGCTGGTCTCTGCCTCTTTGCCACCTCTCCCAGGGGATCAAGAAGCCCCATTACAAAGAGACCCAAGGAGGCTCAGGATATGCCTGTGCAGGAGCTGGGGAAGCTGCTGGGGCTTCCCAGTGGGTGCCATTCCCGGAGAGAGGAGGAGGAGGAGGTGGATATCGGTATCCACTCAGCCGCCTCTCTCCCTGACCTAACCCCATTGATTTGTACCGATCCGAGGCTGATGAGCTGTGTGAAGCAATCAATATTCCTGCAACTCTGCAAGTGGATGCGGGGAGGCAGGGGATGAGGGTACGGTGTTTAACCCTTCCCGTCCCCCGCTGTGGGTCCCACCCTCCCCTGGGGCTCAGGGGTTCCTGCTCAGGTCCCGCTGGCCGGGCTGGGCTGTGTGTCCCATGGCTGCCCAGGGACAGACGGGTGGCTCCTGCATCACGCTTGTCCCTCTGACCACACATCCTGGGGTGTCCCCTGCCGAGCTTGTCCCACCTGAGCACGCCGCCAGCCTGCCTGGCCTCTGCCTTTGAGTTACCGCCCTTGGGGATTTATTGTGCCTGGGCAGCAGGACCGATGCCATCGGGCTCCTTGGGCGGCACCACAATGCAATGGCCTCCCCAGCCCTCTCCAGCCTTCCCAGTGGTGAGTCTGGCCCAGCGCAGGCTCTGCTCTGACGCTTGCAACCTCCTTACGCACCCCTGCATTATTGTTTCACCTTCCCGTGGAACTCCGGAGAGGAGTCCAGGAAGAGCTGGGGGAGGAAGGAAACAAAAGGGGGGAAAAAGAAAGACTAAGAAAGGCTCAAACTTGCAGAAGGGTGAAGAAACTTGGGGCAGGAGGAGGGAGGGGAAGGGGCTGGCACACCTGGGGATGCTCGGCAAGAGGAGCCGGGAGCTCTCAGCCCTGGGGAGGGAGCCGAGGGGGCAGAGAGCTCAGGAGTGGCTGTGCCGGGGGAGCGCTCGGCTCTAAGTGCTTTCATAACCCTCAGCCAGAAGTGATTTTTCTGAGGCATAAGTAATGCAGGTAAATAGGATTATCTCACAAAAGGGAATGGCAAAATAATAAACATCCTCATAACAGCAACGCACCAGTAAATGACTGGGCCGAGGAGGTGCCGGGGCAGGCAGCCCTCCCCGCAGCTGGCACTGGGAGCGGAGTCGCATCCGTGTGGGAGCACGCCGAGGAGTCATCACCCGGGGAGCCTGGTCAGGACACTGTGGAGCAGCCCTCGGCAAGTGGAGAAGCTGCTTTTCAGGAGCTGGCCCGACTCTACGGCTCTTTGTAAGTGCGAAGCCGCGGCCGTGTAGGGCTGAGTATTGTGGGTCTGTTTTTCAGTGTGATGTGAACTTGATGTCCTGCATGACGTGCTCGGTGTTGTGTGTGCTCAGCAGCCTGGAGGCACAACTGTGACTCAGGCAAGGGTACTGGGGCTACTGGGGACGTAACGAGATCAAGTACCAAACCCACGGAGCTCGGTGCCGTGAAGCAGCACGTGCCCACCAGGCGAGGGGCTTGCACCAGGACGTGACCCTCTACGGGCAGAAGGGAGCCGGTCTCCAGCCCAGATCCTGTGAGGGGAGGTTGGGAACTGGCCCAGTGTGCTGTGCCCTGCCAGCTGCCACCGAGGGCTCTGCCTTCACCTGCCGGGGCATTTTCTTCCTCCATTCCAGAGCCTGAGATCCATCCCAGCCCCCCATAAGCTCGGTCTGACAGAGCCTTGCTCATCGTGGTGCAGGGCAGGCTCAGCTGTGTCGGGAGGGGGGAGCAGAGTGATGGGAGACCCCTCCGCCAGGCAGGAGATAACGAAGCAGGTCTGTGTCTGGGAGAAACGGAGAGTGAAGCTGTGTCCGAGGGGTGCGAGGCTGTGGCAGGCAGGAGGAGCGCTGCCTGCGTGCTCCCCGCACACTCTGCAGTGCTCTCGTCGGGGTGCTGCGGGGGCGAAGGCGCAGGCGTCCCCCCCTGACTTTGTTACAGCGACAGAGGCTGGGTCTGCTCTAGCAGGGAAAGGCTCTTTGGCTGCATTAACAGGCTGGGATCAGATGGGAAAGATGAAGAAAATTGGTCTCCTCCACATCACTCACTTGAGACCCTATCAGACTTGCCACAATTAGGAAAATTCACATTGAAGGCTTCATTTGTAAAGGACCAAAATAAGAGAAAACATTTGGCCCAGGGGGAAGCAGAGAAGGAATTTAAGCTGCCTCTCATCTTTCATCATTTGCCTTCTCCCGCTCCTATCTTGGCAGCCCTGGTATTTTGCTTTGTCTCCTTCAGGTGACTAATCATTAGACTAATTAGTTGCTAATCAATGTTTAATTAAAACTTAGCTGTTAATTGCTGGAGGTGCTACTGTAGGTTGGATATGAAATGTTATGAAAATATTTTTAGGGCAGTTCATATAAAGCCGGCCTCTCTCCCTTGTCTCTGGTCTGGGGTCCCCTCCCCTGGGGAGCTGCTCTCCCAGTTGAGGAATTGGGATGGGGGCTGGGGGTGTAATGCATCCGCACAGCACCACCGCACCCTGCAGTGCTCGCTGCCCACTCGCTGCCATCAGCTCCATGCCCTGGGACCAGACCCTGGTGCTGGGGGGGCGGCTCAGGAGCATCCCTGATGCTTTCCCACGGAGCAGCCAGGGAAGAAATGTTGTACGCTGAGGGTGGTGAGACACCGGCCCAGGTTGCCCAGAGAGGTGGTGGCTGCCCCATCCCTGGAAACATTCCAGGTCAGATTGGATAGGGCTCTGAGCTGCCTGGTTTAGTGGAAGATGTCCCTGCTCATGGCAGGGGGTTGGACTAGATGGCCTTTAGAGGTCCCTTCCAACCCAAACTATTCTATGATTTGGGATGTCGCTGAGCATCCAGCAGTCAAAAGCTAAGTGCAGTGGTGTATCTACCATTCCTGTATCTCCCTGCTCAGCCTCCGTCTGGCCCTTCAACCTCTCTGAAAGCCGAGGACAGGCAGCAGGGGCTGTCTCCAGAGACGGAGCTTCGTTATGCACCTTTCACTGCGTGCAAGAGCCCCGAGGTTTTTCATGCACAATCCGTTGAAAAGCGCCTGTTAAATATTCCATCAGCGATGGATATGTAGGTCACCCAGGTGTTCTGCTGCCTCCAGGTACCAGCTCATTTCAGCCCTTGGTGGGGAGCCTGCGTCTGCTCATTAATTCTGTGGCTGCTTCTCCCTCCCCGTGTCCTTCTGGAGCAGGGGCTGGGGGTGCCGGCGTGCCCAGCCGGCAGGGGGGGCTGGCCCCAGGGGGCTGGGGGTTGTGCAAACCTGGGGGGATCTGCAGGGCCAGGGATACTACGACTTGTTCAAGGGCCCTGAACACCTTATGGCTCCATAGAGTGGGCACCTGGGAGAGAGGGGCTGGGGGAGCACCCCAGATCAGGGCAGGGACCCCCAGGACCTCCATGCAGAAGAGCCGTGGCCCCATCTCGGGGTTGCCCAGGAGCCCTTCCTCCTTGGGGGCTGCGCTGACCGGGTGGGGAACAGGCGCTTTGCAAGTGCTGTACATATGCTAATGACACGATTTACATTCTCCCTGCTCTTTACATTCCTTATTTCACTTTACTTGTCATTTTATGGCTCATTTTAATTTCTTGCAAGCAGACCCATAGGATAATAAGGTCTAGCGCTGCAGAGGGTCCCGAGGCAGACAGTGTGTCTCCATCCAGACAGAGACACTGGGAGCACCGCTAATGTGCCTGTGTCTGGGTCAAGCGGTGGCATGTTCCCGTCACCTGGGGAAGAGCAGGGGGTTTCTCTGCAGAAGCAGAGGATTTGGGAGGCTGAAGAGTAGTTGATGTGCTGGGGCCCGTGGGAGAGCCGGCTCCCTGCCCCTGCGCATCCCTTATCCATCCCCTGAAAACGGGCATCTCTTCAAGGGACTGCTGTCCCCGGCTGGGTCCCTGTCACCCAGGTGGCGTTTGTTGCAGAGACGGGTGCTGCGAGGCGAGGGGCAGCTCCAGAGCTCTCCCGACCCAGGCACTGGAGAGTCTCAGCCTCTGTCAGGGTGATGTCCCTGTCCCGGGCTATCCCTGGGCGATGTCCCATCCTCCCTCCAGCTGTGGGCCAGGACTGGTGTCACTCCCCACGTAGCCACTAAGTGAAATATGATTTACTCTGCCCCTGCCCGAGCGCAGGGTGGGCTGCTGCAGGGCCAGGGAAGGTGAGAGTGCGGGTGTCCTGCATGTTCGCTTGCTTGATGCCGCTGCATATGTTTTTTTGGGGGAAAAAAATTGTCTTTTTTTCCCATTCTAGTTAGAGAAAGATGCTGACAACAGACCAGGGTTTTGGTGATTTGGATGGTGACAAGGCAAGGAAAGGGAGCTAAGTTTAGAAGTAATTGCTTTGTCTTTTGCAGAGGTATTAGCGCTTCCATGCTGGCAGTTAGAGGAATTAGCTGAAGGTATTGGTGACATAAATACAGAAGCAAAAGTATTGCTGCTTGTAATCACTTTCATGTGTGCGAGGGGGAGAGACATTATCAGGGCAGAAAGAGGAGCAGGAAACAGGGGGTCAGAGGGGCAGGAGCTCTGGGGTCTGCAGCGCGAGGCTGGCATGTCCTGGGCTCTGCTCTGGAGGCCAGAGACCCTGCGGCTGCGGGGCCGGCGGCTTTGTGGGTGCAGCTCCACGCCGGCCCCAGTGGCTCCTGCTGCACCGAGAAGCGATGGTGGCTCTGCCGAGGGTCTGAGCCCAGCTCTGGGACAGAGACCGAGGAGGGACCGCAGCACCAGGGCTGCTGAACGGCACCTTTCCCATTGCTGGGTTTGGCTCCGAGGGAAGGTGGAGTGAGGGCAACGGCTGGGCTGGATGGGAGCTGGGGCAGATGGGGTCCCCCACTTGGGAGGCTGGAGGGGTCCCGCCGCTGCTGGCTCTGGGTGACCACAAATGGGCCGTGCCCGTCCCTGCGGAGACCTGGACCCCTCAGCTGCTGCGAGGCTGGAGGGAACATGGGGCCAGTGTCTGGGGAGCCGTCCAGGAAGCAACCACTGGATTTTTCTTAACAGTAGCAAGCGGAGTCGGACATTTTGCTTCTAGAAAATCATTAACGAGCTGAGGAAGGAGTCGGGTTGTACGGATGAGAACAGAGCGGTTCCGGATGAGCGGCTGCAGGCAGCGTGCTTCAGCTGAGAAGGGAAACTCGCTGTGTTGAGGGCATCGCTCCTGCCGTGTCCCAGCTACCACCCTGCATGGGCAGGAAGGTGGCCCGATGGCATCCCGCCTCCTGGCTGGCACTGCGCAGGGACAACCCGGAGAGGGTGCAGAGGTGGCTGCCAGCCCTTGGGACCAGGAGGGTCTTGGCATCCAGGAGAAGCTGGAGAGCTGCACCCATGGAGCGTGTGAAAACAAAACGGTGGGATCCTCCTGCAGAGCGGAAGGTGCTCGTTGTGGGGAGGCTGACGCGGGTGAGCAGCACCACAGGGACGCACAGCCAAGGCCAAGGTTTGCTGTGGCAAAGTCCTCCTGTCCCTGGATCCTGGTGCACCCTGCCCCGGCTCCTCTTCGGACAGAGGAGCAAACTGGAGGGATTTAAGATGTTGTAACATTTTGGCTATTAAAATGGGACTAGAAGACAGCCTGGGAGGTCGTAAGCTGAAGGCCCCACGTGGGTGCTCGCCGGAGGAGCGGCAGCCCCACGCGGCAGCGGCTGTGGGTGGGAGCGGGAAGATCCTCCCGCAGAAAAGCCCGCGGAGCCCCTTGGGAGGCGGCTCTCCTCTGGATCGCGGAGCTGCTGCTCCGTCGGGAGCACCCGAGGATGCGGCCGCGGCTCCAGCGACGCGCTGCTCTCCCGCTGTTTGTTTCTCTCCGGCTCCGGCAGCGCGGTTCCTCGCAGGCAGCGTCCTCCCCCGTCCCTGCCCGTCCCTCGGCGGCGGGGCTGGCTGCGAAATGTAAACTCGAATGTTGGGAAGGAACCGATCTCCGATGAAACAAGGCCATTCATGCTTTCAGATATTAAATTCCATGCCGAATATTAAATAATTTCCTCTTCAATGATCCCAGTAAATTTAATTAGCTCTTGTTCCCCCAATAGAGTTGTTTCTGCGATCCTGAAGCGCTGCATTCGGAGCGAAGGGGAACTCGGCTCCTGTCTGAAGCGCTGCCTCCCTGCAGCCTGCACGCTGCGACTGCTGCCGGAGGCGAGTGGCCCTTGGTCGCCCCTGCATTTCTGTTCCTACCGCTCCACGCCGGGGCTGCATCAGAGCAGGATCCCAGCTCCAGCTGCAGCGGTGGGGAGGAGGGGGCCGTGGCGTGGAAGCCCCTTGCTCTCCAGTCCAGCTCCCAGCGGCTTGGCTCTGGGATGCTGTTTGGGGCGGGTTTTGTCGATGGTGTCGGTAGAGCTTTGCTCAGAAAACGGCGTGAGCTTCTCTGCCTGGAGGGTGACGGTCCGGGGAGAGGGAGGAACCTGCTCCGGGCAAGCTGGGGCTGGGGAAACCAGTGGGGTTTGGGTGACTCGTTCAGGGCCTTTTCTGTGGGCACTTGAGGGCCAGGTCCCAAGCGGGGCGGGATGGATGGAAATCACACAAGTGCTTGATTTTCAGTAGAAATGCTTGCTGATGAGGATTTTGGAGTTTTGGTTTTTTGTTTTGTTTTTTTGGTTTTGGGGTTTTTTTTTGTGTGTTTGGTTTGTTCTTTTAACTTTTGGAACCTCAGAGGAAAGAGGGGAAAAAAAATCCCTTCCTGATGGAAGCGGCTAATAGCGGGTTATAAATGTGTCCCTGGCATGGTTCATTAGCTGCCATGACATATTGAGAGCTATGAGCGGTATGATACCAGCAAATCAATTCAGAATTTAATCTGGAAGAGAACGTGGGGAGGTCGCATCATGCAACATGTTACTAAACGTTTCTTCTCAGCCGAAATAGAGCGGCTCTTGTAGCTCTTCTCTCCCGGCGCTCCTCCTGCCTGGTTGCTTTGCAAAACGCAAAATAAATAAATAAACAAGTACCTGATTTACTGGTGATTAATTTGCATAATTAGTGCTGTGTCAAATCACTTCACCAAGGTGCGGGGCACACTTTGCTGTAGATGTTTGTGTGGACATCTTTCCAGGGTTACTCAAGCTCACCTTATTTCACGTTTAATGGTCTCATAAGGACGTAGCGTCGGTGGTGACGGGATTTCACGGAGTCGAAAGGGGAGGCGAGAGCCTGTGGGCTGCAGGGAGAAACCCTTGCCAGCCTTTGCGTGCTCTGTCCTGCTGTTGGAGCAAATGCCCTTCCCTGACAATGTGTGCCGCCGCGGGTGGCCGTGGTCCTGGAGCCAGGAATGAGCTCAGACCTCGCTCTGCCCATGGCACAGACCTGCAGGCTCTGCCCACCGTTAGCTCCTCAGAGAGCGGCAGCGACACGGCAGCTGAATCCCGGCCATTTCGTATCCACTTGCCGTGCACCACGGCTCCGCTCCAGGGATGCTTTGGGCAGGGGTGGGCAGCCGGGATGAGCCTTTTGCCTCCGGCTGGGGCAGAGGCGGGGGCAGAGGCAGCGATGGGGCTGGACCCGCTGCCATGGTGTCAGCTGGGGTAGAGTTGACTTTCTTACTAGCAGCTGGTGTAGTGCCGTGCTTTGGATTTGGGGTGGGAATGGTGTTGGTAGAACACTGGTGGTTTTGGGTGTTGCTGGGCAGTCAAGGCCTTTTCTGCTCCTCACCCCGCCAGCGAGGGCTGGGGGGGCACAAGGAGCTGGGAGGGGACACAGCCGGGACAGCTGACCCCAGCTGACCCCAGGGATATTGCATACCATATGACGTCATGCTCAGTATATAAAGCTGAGGGAAGAAGAAGGAAGGGGGGGGACATTTGGAGTTATGGTGTTTGTCTCCCCAAGTCACCATTAGGTGTGATGGAGCCCGGCTTCCCTGGGGATGGCTGAACACCCACCTGCCCGTGGGAAGCAGGGAATGAATTCCTTGTTCTGCTTTGCTTGTGTGCGCAGCTTTTGCTTTATTTATTAAACTGTCTTTATCTGAACCCATGAGTTTTTTCTTCACTTTCACTCTTCCGATTCTCTCCCCCATCCCAGCTGGGGGGAGTGAGCGGGCGCCTGCGTGGTCCTGGTTGCTGGCTGGGGTTAGGCCCCGACCCTGGCAGTGGCCGGGGGGGGAGAGCCGGGCATCCAAGAGGCTCGGCAGCACCCGCTGCGGTGTGTCTCTTGCTTTTTGCAAGACTTGCCTTTTTTGCAGGGTGTTTTCTGCCACTGAGCACGGCTAATGCTGCGGAGTTGATCGCTTGGCACTGGGGAAATCCCAGCAGGGAGGCCGGCGGCGATTCCCCTCCTCAGCCTCCTGCTCCTGGGCAGGGACTCGGGGGCCAAGCACAGACGTGGCTTCAGGCTCTTTACTCCCCCTCTCCTGGAACAGGGGAAGTGGCTGCAAAAGACCCCACAGGTGAAGCATTACATCAAAGACGTAAATGCATTTAATGTTTTAAAACACACTGTGCTGTGGGCAGCCCTGGTTGCGTGCCCTCGCTCCTTCTCCCCCCGTAATGGATATCCGATTGTTCTACTGATCCGGGCATTGTTTTAGTAATTGACTGATGCAATGCAATGTTCACTGATTTAATAAGTTTGTTAGTATAATAGAGGTTCAGGATTTTGCTGTTAATGTGCAGTGACAATTACATTTTAGATTTGCTCATTATGTTGCATAGCTTACCTATGAAATCTATTGTAAATTATATTTTAAAAAGCATTATTTCAGAGCACATTAGCATGGCGCTGCCTTCCCCTCTCTCCAGTGCTGCAGAGTGCTTTGCAGGCTGAGCGTGTTCATGACCAGACGTGCATTCAGCTCCTCGCCGGGTATTGCACGTTCCGCTTCGGGTTTTTTGGGTCAGGGCATCTGACACTTGCCAAAAAAAAATCTGGGTCCTGCCATGTCATCCCACCGTCTCCATCGCAGCCAAGGACGGAGCAGGTACCCGGTGTTCTGGCAGCTCTCTGGGGAAGGCTCCAGCTGGCACCGTGCCCCCCCGGCCCCCCGGCACGCAGAGGGCTCCGCGCTGCCGTGCCACCTGCGCAGGCAGGTGAACGTCCCGGCAGGGCCGGGCTTGAGCTGCCGGTGCTGTGGCAGAGCTGAACACGCTGCAAACGTCCCCTTTTCGGGCAGAGTCATGAGGAGGGGCCAGACCTCGTTTGGGCACCTTGAAGTCGAAGGTCCCCAAGAGCTCAAGCCATTGTGGAGGACTCGGAGGGGCTCCCGCCTCCTTGTCTCGTCTCTCTTCCCGATACCGAATGGCATCGGTGGCCTCTCGGAGGTGATTTCTGCAGATCTGGGACTTGGCTCTGTCCTTGCTGGGGCACTGCCACAGAGGGGATAACCGGGACGAGACGCTCAGCCCTGGGGACTGAGAGGACCCCCAGGTGCTGGGGTGTTGCTCTGTTCCATGTTTACAGCATCTGCATTCAGGAAAAACCCAAGATGAAGCTGCAACAGGTCTTGTCATCTCTTTACTCCAGCCACCATTATGAGAAGGAAAACCTCATCATCATTTAGAATAAAAACAAAAAAGCAGCAGTAGTTTAACAACTCTGCCTCCAAGTGAAGGCCCTAAATGGCAAATAGACTGTGAAATAAGCTAAGAAAAAAAGAAAAACAGATTTTTTTCCAGATTAATATTTATTCCCTCTGGTTCACTTAACAGCCTTGCCAAAAGGCAGGGGTTTGTTGAGTGGTGCTTTTTCTAACTGCGTTTCTTCCCTCCACTGTCGCGCTCGTGCGTTCTCTGCCATTATCCCCCTTCTGCTCCTCCTCCTCCTCTCCCACGGCCGAGTTCAGATGCTCGCCCTCCTGGAGACCCACGGGCAGATTCCCCCGGTGGGTCCCTCTTTCCGTGTCTCCCTGTGCCGGCTGGGCACGCCGCTCGGCTCAGGCCTTTTCCTGCTGGGCAGCACGGGGTTGCCTAGCAATCCCGCAGCATCACCGCCTCTCCTCCGCTCCGCACACGCACACCTCCCGGTTTGCAAGGCTGCTCCTCCGGAGCGGGTACCAGTTTGCATTTCTAGGAACAGATGTCAACAGGGACCCGGCTCGGAGGCTTGAAATGCAGAGAAAATTTTGCAGAGCTGCGCTCTCCCCTGTTCCCGCTTCCTCGTTCTCCAAATGTGCTGCCTAAAGCATCTTCAGCCTCAATGAACCGTGAGAAAACAGCGCAGCGGGGCATAGCAAGGAGCCATCCCGGCCGAGCGCTGCCTTTGTCTGGCAGGTCGTGAGAACAAGGGCTGCTGCCGCTCTGACAGGGCAGCGAGGCTCGGCTGCTTTCTGCATCCCGGAGGGCTAAAAATATACACGTTTATCATACAAAATGGATGTTGAGATGTATGAGGTGCACTTGGTGCATTTTATAGTCCTCATTCACGTTATGGCTCTCTATAACCCTGATGATTTCCTCCCGAGTGTTCCTCAAAGCCCTTGGGAGGAAAGCAAATCCGTGGTAGGAGGGGAAGGGGGGGCAGTGGGGCTTGTTTTCAGGGGGCTGCGCGTGGGCTCTGCGGGATACGGGTGATGTCTCATACATGGGCCTCGTGCTAAGTTTGTGGGGAATAAATGATGGCTTAAACAGACCGCAGGTGTTCCAGAGAGTTCTCACGAGATACAACTTATGGAGATTCACCGCAGACGTAACTATTGGGAAGCACAGATAGATCCTTTAAGCCAGAAAAAGGTGCTGAGCCCCATCCAGTAACTCCGCAGGTCTGCAAGGAGCAGTTTGCTGCCACTGCGCTGTGCACCATCCCCGGGGCTCGGGGGGGGGGGGCTCGGGCCGCCCGGCCACACCTGGTACAAGGGACCCCTGCTGCCGGGGCAGCCACCGCTCCTGGCTAGTTCAGAGAGATGGCATCTGCCACCAGCGAGCCAAGGAGAAAGGGCAGAACAACAGGACTGCTGACAGCCCGTGGCTTGCAAAATATGACAATGCAGGTCTGCACCGTGCTCAGCCGGCTTCCCGCGGGAAGACGTAAACAGCAGGAGAATGGGAAAGAGCCGGGAATGCCAGAGGTCTGCTCTTGCATAACCCTCAAGGAAGGACTATTGCTTCCAGCTGGGAATGCCAGGATCACTGCCCAGAGGTCCTTAAATTAAAGAGAAGGAAGGGTGAGGGGCTGAGACACGCGCAGAGCTTTAGTGAATCTGGGGTATGCTGCAAACCTACATCCTGAGGGTTTCCTGCGCTGCCTCGGTTTTCCCAAAGTTTACAACGAGGAACGGAAGCCTCCTTCATCCCTGCCGTCCTGCCAGGTGGCTGATGTGGGCCCGGGCATCCCAGCCAGCCCTGGGGCATCCTGTGCAGTGATGGGATCGGTGCTGGGGGGTCTGCTCCTTGCCCACCTGCGTGTCCGCATGGGCTGGTGCTGCTGAACGCGTGGGAAAACAGAGGGAAGGGCCGTGGGGCAGCTCCCTGCCCACTCGCAGGCAGCAGCAAGCACAGCCTCGCTGCGGGAATAAACCCCCGTTCATCCCGGCTGGAATATGTTTGGGTTTGGGGGAGGATCAGGGAGGAAAAAAAAAAAACAGCTCTTTTTCTGGATCAGAGGTGGGAGCGTGTGCTGAGTGCCCGCCGAGCACGCTGCCGGGTGGGAGATGCCTCGCCGGGGTGGGGCCACGCCGTGAGACCCTCGGTGCGGGACAGCGTGGGTGGGAGCGTGTCCTGAGCACGGGTGGGGGCGTGCGGGTGGGAGTGTGCCCTGAGCACGGGGGGAGGG
>VFFE01008174.1:161703-374191 GCA_008921705.1 Burhinus oedicnemus
GGGTGTGGGGGTGTGTTCCGCGGGGCGGCCCTGGGGGGTGTCCAGCGGGAGCCCCGGGGAGCGCATCCCGGGGGAAGGCTCCGGGCACCGGGGGGGCCCTCGGCGGCAGCTGCCCCGGTGCGCTGCGGGACGAAGTTTGGCTGCGGCGGGCGGTGCCGGCTTGGGAGCCCGAGCCCGGGTCCGGTCACGGAGCCTGCCCGTTAACGGCGGCTCTTCAGGCTGGAGTCGGCAGCGTTCGGTTTGCCTGCGAAAGGATTCTGGCACAACTTCTCATTAAGTTTGCGTTATAGGTTCTTAATGGATGTCTTAATTAGGTGCTGTTGTTAACAGGAATAGCGCGCTAATTAAAATCACACCTTCCAGGTGAAGGTAAATTGTAAGAAAAAGTTGGGCGAGGTGGAGTGTGGATTAATGGGGTGAAGGAGGAGGAAGAGGAAGAGAGGCTCTTGCTCCGGCTGGCCAGCCCTGGGGAGTGGGCAAAGCCACGGGGCCAGCGCTCGGCTCCTCTGCGAACAGGCAGAGCTGGGCGAGCGAGACATCTTTCCCTGGCTTTCTCCTCTCCTGAATTCCTGCCAGTCTCCAGGAATTTCATCGCAAGACGACCTGGCTGTGCCGGCATGTTTAAGGGCTTGCTGGGTGGGAAGGGATGGATGGAGAAGGCCTTTCGGAGTCACCGGGTTTGTTTGTGTTGCGGGTTTGTTATCCAGCTGCCCATATGCTGGTGGTGTCGTTCCCCCCCCCCGCCCCGGGTGGTGTGTGTGCCAGGAGGCTGCACCGCACGCAGCATCGCCTCCAAATGCTCCAAGGCAGATGTCTGAAGCAAAAAAATGTGGTGTGGGGGTCTGGGAGCAGCCATGGGAATGGACAGTGGGGTGGCAGGAGCCGGGGACACGGAACCATCGGTCTGGCCGGAGCAGCTCTGGCCAGACCGATGGTTCCGTGTCCCCGGCTCCTGCCCTGGAGGGAGCTCTGGGTGCGCAGGCGGAGGGATGGGGGGGGGGGAGTAGGGATTTCTCGGCTTCTCACTCGGCTAAGCATGACATTAACAACACCGACTATTTTTGGTTGCCTTTCGCGAAGGTTCGGAACCCGCTCGCTGCCTCCGCAGAAGCCTGGCCTCGGGCAGGTGGCTCTTGCCGCCAGGATTTCTGTCCTGGGGTGGGGAAAGGAGGTGGGGGGGGCACAGCCTGGGGTGGCTGCAGGTCGCTGTGTGAGGCTGCGAGGTCGGGGAATACCTTGCTCTTTTTCCCTGCCTGGTGTTCTCCGGGATGTCTGGGGCTTGTGGTTTGTCTCGCGGCGCTTCGAGGGTGGATTCCGCTGCCCCGGTGTTATTTGCGTTCCAGTGGTACCCGAAGGCCTTGCTGTGCTGGGTGCTGTGCACACAGATGAAGGCAGTCTGTTCCCCAAAGAGCTTCCCGGTTTCAGGCTAAAATGGTTGAGGCGTGATAAAGCCTCACAAAGCAAGAAATGAATGCTGTTTTTCTGGATAATAGATGGAGAAAGAGCCTGGAGTTGATCGTTTTTGTGGAGGGATGATTGCAGCGGGTTGGGGCTGGCAGGGCTGCCCAGATCTGGCCGGTCGTTGGGAACTTGTTCTTGGCTGTGGGGAGCTGTGGTGAGGCTCTGCTTGTTATTTCACAGAAAATACAGGAGATTTTTTTTTCTCCCCCTCTCCTTTGAAGTGATCTGTGGGATTGTTCAGCCTTGGCACAAGGGCACACAAACGCTCTGCTGCAGCGGACCTTTGCCAGGGTTAAGGCAGTTGTTTTTGGGGCACAGTTGTGAGATCCTCTCACAGGGACATGAAGTTTGTGTAGCGAGCTGGAGGGGTGGTGTTGGAGAGCTGAAGATAAGAGGAACCCGCAGGCTAGCTGGCTAGTGAACTACTGTGGCCATGAGCCCAATCCCGGGTACCCAACGGGGCGCAGAGGGACTGGGATGGGACTGGGAAACCCCTCAGCCCGGTGGTTGCGCATCTCACTCCTTCCCCCAGTTTAGGAACTGCGTGGGGACAGACCTTGCGGAGCTGGAGGCGCTGAAGGAGCCGTTGCTGACGGACATCTCCCCTGGAGCCCGCTCGGTGCGAGGCAGGGCTTCGGGAGCACGAGGCTGGCATCTCTCGTGGGCACCCCTGTCCTGCTGCAGCGCCCGTCCCTGCCCTTCCTGCTGCTTCTGTAGGCGAGAGGCACCTGGGCAGTCTGGGACATTTTGGGATGCCAACCCTTGCTCTGTGTGATGCTGCCTTTGGAAAAGCGGCTCCTCCAGCTTTTCCTTTTCCCAAACCTGGCCAGTCGTGCATACTCTGTACTTTCTCTGCTTACACAGTCCCTTTTTGATAAGGGCTGGGATTTTTTCTCCTTTTTAGAATAAAGGGCCTCTTTCCCAGTTGCACTCATTTCTCTATCTCCCTTCACTAGAACATGTCGTCCTTAATTACTGCGTTTGTGTCCCAGGCGGTGGGATGGCCGGGCAGCCTGCGCGCTGCCTTCGCCGGTGGTGGAGCCTTCTCTCCGTGCTGCCGCTGGATGCTGAGGCTTTGCCTCCCTCTCCTGTGCAGCAGGTTTCCTCGTTCCCACCCTGGGGGACACGGTTTAGCTCAGTTGCTGCGACGCCTGAGAGGGATCCCCGGGTCTCCCCGGCTGGCGGGGAGCAGGGCTGGAGCACGCGCCAGCTGGGCTTGGGCATTTGGGGGGACACAAGTGTCCCCATCAGACTCAAGTCTCAAGCAGCTCGTCCAGCACAGGCCATAGTTGCTCATTCAGTATATAAATAAAGGTTTTTAAGTGTGTGCATTTACTAAATTAGTTTGTCGTCACAATTTTTCAAATGGATCAGCTGACAGTAGATAAATGCCTCTGAAGGTTATTGAGATAATAAAAGGCATGAGGGAAGTTCCTTAATTTATTTGAGTTCTCTTTTAATTTAGAGTCTTACGGGATGAGAGTACACTGAATAATTAGTTCTTACGAATGGTTTGGTCTTTTCAAACAAGCGTGGAAGAGGAAGGGGAGCCGGCGGTGAGGTTTGAGACTGAGCTCGATGGAGAGCCGGAGGTGGTGCAGTGCTGGGAGCCCGGAGCTGTCGGGCATCGCCGCGGAGCAGCCCGCAGAGGTGCTGGGGTGGGTTGGCAACATCTCTGCTTTTTGCACATCTGGAATAAGAAGGTACAGGAGACTGAGGTGCCTTCCCCGAGGTTGCGGAGTGAGTCAGTGTCTCAGCTGGGTTTGAAAGGTGACCTGCGGAGCCGCTTGCTTTCAAATGGGTCTGAACGTCTTTTGCTCCTCGGCGATGAATACAATGAAGTGAAAAGCAGAGGTATTTTCAAGCCGGTGAGCTGACAGGCCTCCCACGTACCAGCCCAGAGCCCGCGGTGACGCTGCTCTGCCCTCCCCAGCCCTGTCCTGCCCCGGCTGTTGCTGGCAGTCGGCTCCGGCCGCCCCGGGACATTGGCTGCCCCCCGGACCTGGGGGAGCGCCCGCGCCCCAGCAGTGAGCAGGGCAGCAGCCTGAGCCGAGTGCTCCGGCACCTTCTCCTACCAGGATGCTCCTTCCCGCGCCGGGCTGGGATGCCAGGCTGGGATGCTCAGGGCTGCCGGCAGCAGCTGCCTTTTCCCTGTCTAGCCTTCCGCAGTACAGGCACGGGCTGTTGTCGGGGCTGTTCCAGGGCTTTCTGCTGGAATTGTTTGAGGTATTTCGGGATGTGCGTTCTTGCAAATTAATTGACAGGCTGAGATACCAGACAAGGAAGCAAAATTTTCTTCTCTGTTATTTCATTAGTTATTGAGATTAAATTTTTTTTTTGAAACTTTATTTTTAATAAACCAATCTAAAGCTAGCTCTCTCCTTTGCTCAGCTCGCACGCTGATGCTCCAGGCATCATTGTGTCTTCCAGACTAGACAAGATTGAATTTCTAATGGGTAGAAACGAGCACACGAGTGCGGGATCCCTTTTCATGTTTCATTATCCAGAGTGTACATGTCCCCCCACCCTCCCTCCCCCTCGCTGCCTGGCACGGGTCGTCCTGCCAGCGGCTCCTGCCCATCCCTGGCTTTGCTGGGCAGCCTTGATCCTGTTCCCTCCTTGGCATCTCCTGCCCTCCCCTCTTGGCCACGGGCATGCCTTGGCAGCACAGTGGGACCTGTGCAATTTTAAACTCTTCTGTGTGTCACCCCCCCGAGCCCCCCTGCGTCCCAACACCCCCAGCTCTGCTGCCCAAAGCTCCCTTTCGGGCTGTTTTCCCTCTGTGGCTCTTGCCGTGTTCCTCAGGCCACCGTGGCAGAAGAGCTGTTATTTTATTTGCGGTGGCGGCACGCAGCCGTGCTGGCCGGTGCACGGGGGACCCTGGCCGGGCAGCGTGGGGGGAACCGGGCAGCTCAGCCGCTTGACAGAGGGCTGGGGGTGGCTGGTGTGTTTTTTCTTCCTTTGTTATTTTTTGGCTTTAGTGCTGAGAAATTGAAGCTGTTTCTGCTCCCGTGAGCTTCCCGGGCAGGGAGCAGCTCCGGTGCTCGGTCCCACATCGCCTGGGGAGGGCAGGGGCTGCCAGGTCGGATCCCGCAGTGGCAGGGAGGGGGCCCGGAGGGTTTTAATGCTGGGAAAAGCGGTTTCTCCCTAGCGTTTTGCTGTCGGTTTTCCCAAGCATCGAAGGAACCGTGTGCTCGCGTGGGCCTTGCCAGGCTGCCTGCGCCCGTGCTGCAGGGATACTTTTCTACCTGGGAAAATAAAAAAAAGGCTCTTTTGCCATCTCTTGCCGAGCCCTAGCCGGTTCCCTCCTTTCCTTCCCTTGCAGCGGTGCCTGGCGTGCGTGATGCCCGGTGTGCCGCAGTGCCTGGCGTGCGCATGCCCGGCATGTGCTCCCGGCCTCACAGCTCTGCCCAGGTGAGAGGTGGGTGAAAATGGGGTTTAAATATATAAAAGGACCTGGACTCTTTGGGGTTTGAGTGGGCCTGCTGACGGTCCCTTTGGGCAGCCTGATGGATTCAGGATTTCCTAAAACTGGGAATCTGGGTAATGGCTGGAGTTCTGTAATCTGCTAAAATGATCTCAAGGATGGTGAGCAGGGCATGCGCATGCCCGGTGCTCGGAGAAACCGGGACTATTGAACCGGAGGAAGTCATTGCAACTGGAATTTATGGAAGTGATAAAAAAACTTTTGACAACAGGCTCAGCTCCTCCGCAGCTGGGAGAGAATATTTTCCTCTTGTTGGATCGATAAACAATTAATTCTAAAGCAGGGAGCTGGAGAAAAAAGGGAGCATTTTCCAGGTTTCTAAACTCTTAATCAGGCTCTAGGTAAAACATAGATGTGAGAATCTGAGACCCACTGATAAAATCTTGACCTTGATAACTGGTTCCTCAAGTCCCTGGACTGCAGATGATACTTCCTTTGCTGAATAAATCCACTTTTAAATATAGAACTTGTTCCTAGATATTTGTGCTTCCAACATGTTTAATGTAGTTTTACTTAATAATCTGCTTCAAACTGCTGACTTTCCCTCCACTTTTTAATTGAATTCTGATTTCCATTCAGAATCAGCTTAAATTAAATGAGTTTAAAAACATAGTAAATAATACATATAATTTACTTAGTCTTACCATAAGCTGTGAAAATAAGGAACCCAAATAACTATTTAAACCTGCACGCGGTGCATCCTTCTCGTGAGCAGAAGACCTGACATCCTTTTGCTAAATGTGACGTCTTTGAGAAATGGCCAGTAAGAAAGACAAATTAATTTTAAGCTGGTAACTGGCGTCCAGATGGAAACGCGATAACGTGCGATCAGTGAACGGCGCTGTGCTGGGGGATTTGCCGTGCGGCCAGCTGGGGTTGGCCCCGTGTGAAGGTGCGGCCGTGGGTGCCGGGTCCTGCCTGTTTGCGGGGTGGGAGATGGGGCGGGCAGCGGTGCTGGTCCCCGCCATGGGCAGCCTGCGGAGTCTCCTTGCCCTGCATCCCTGGGGCAGATGGAGGGAGCTGAGGGCAGGGCGAGCCCTGGAGCCGCCAGAGCTCTCCCTGCTCCCCATCCCACCCGCACTCCCTTCCTCTGCAGTGTCCTGGGGCCAGGGGCTGCCTGCCCCGTGAGGCTGCAGGCAGGGGAGGAGGCAGGGAGCAGCGGCTCCGAGGCAGCGATGGTCAGGGTAAACCCGTTCCCTCCGGTGGGCGCTCGAGCAGGGTGGCTGCACAGGTGCCGCGTGCTCCTGGGAAACAGCGCGATGTCGACTGACGGAGCCGCTGCGCCGCTGGGACCTCGCTGGGTGGTCTGGGTCTGCGTGTCCAGCTGGGCTCCGGGAGCTCTCCGTGCCGTTTTCTTAGGGGCTCAAACTGCATGGTGGCAGGAGGGGAGGTGGGTGGTGACGTCACCAGTGTGCCATGTCTACAGGTTTGGGAGGCCCCAGGTCACTGGGAGCGCTGGCAGACCTTTGGGCTCAGGCAGATCCTCCATCGGCCGCCTTCAGTACTGCTGTGGCTGATGGAGACCGTGGGTTTTGATGAAACTGCCCCAAACATTATTTGAGTCCGTAACGCCTGACGGGCATGGCGCTGTCAGGTTGTGGACACGATCAAGTGTTGTCTGTTTGCGGGCTGGGGAGGTCTGTTCGCTCTCCAGGAGTTGCTGGGGCTGTCTGAGAGTCTGTTTTGTAGGAAGAAAGGCTCAGGGATCTCTCACAACTTGTGGTTTGGTTTCTGGGCAGTGAAGGAATTTCTGCCGTAGCGCTGCAGCAGGCATTGAGCTGGTGTGAGCTGCTGGCTGAACTGGGGACAAACACTGCTTTTGGCTGTTTTCTGAGCCCTGGCAAGGTGACCCCCAAGGCTGGGGTGTCACAGCCGTGGTGCTCGGGCCCCTCTTTGGCGGGCACAGGGGCTGCGGCGCTGCCTGTGGGGGGGCTCTGTGCGCCGCTGCGCGTGTTCAGCACGTACAAATGGTGGATGCTGCTGGAGAGCATCACTCTGCGCCGAGGGGCTCTGCAGGCAGCCCAGGTGATCTGCATGTCAGCACGTTGCTGCTGCAGTCGCCCAGAGCTGTGTTACAGCCGGGGCCGGGTGCATGGGATGCTCCCGCTGCGATCCGGAGGCCCCGGCAGAGCCGCAGCGGGAGGACATGCCAGCAGCATCCCAGCGTGGCGGCAGTGCCGGTGGGGCTCTCCCCGTGCCCCCTGCGTGACAGCAGGGCCCGGGGTGCAGCCGCAGGAGCCCCCCGAGCCGCGAGCAGGCAGGGGTTGCACGGGAGGGCTCTCGCAGGCAGATCCGCCTGGGAAGGTGCTTCATGCAATATGCAAATCCCAGTATGGAGAAGGGGCCTAAATAATTATATGCATAGCCAGATTTTTTTTTAAATAAAGCTATCTACAGTATATTGCAGAAGTAATTAGGAATCCTGAGCTGGCTGTATCTCGATCTTTATAGCAACATAGCTGATAAAGCATGATTCAGGGACCTCGTTATCTTTTTTTAAAGAAGTTTTTATTTAACTTCCGTGAAGTTGCCATGGTTACTCCTGTGCATGGCTTCCCTGCCTCTCTTTGCCTTAAGTGCAGCTGCTAGCGTTGAGAATTAAAACATCTACATTTGGAGCAGCCTTGCCCCCCCCCGCTGTAATCCTGGCCGTGCTCTCATGGGGAGAACGGCACGGTTCAGGAGCCTCGTCCTTTGCTGACCCTGGAAAAGGCATTTTCGGGTCCTGTGCTTGAGCTGCTTGGCTTGGTAAAGCCCTGCCTTTCCCCCGCTAAACATCAACCCAGCGGGAAGAATTTGGAAGGTGGGCTTGGGTGCTCATCAGCGTGGGAAAGACACTGGTGCTTCCCGAGCTGCGCTGCCTCTGCAGCGATGCAGCTTGCCTGGCCGTTGCTCTGCGTATGCTGTTGGATGCTAAACGACGTAACAGCCCCATCCCCATCTCTGCCTTCCAAAACCGGGGCTGGGGCTCTGGCTCCTTGCCCGGGACAGTGCAAACCTCGCTGCTGGTGGAGCTGCTCCCTTCTGCCGTGGTGCCTCTGCTGAGCAGAGCTTCCTGCCCTCATCCCAGTGCTGGGAGCCTGGCTTTGGAGTCTCCTCCTGCCCTGGGATCGGCTGCTGGGTTTGGCTGCTGCCAGGGCATGGTGTGGAGGACACTGGTGGCAGGTGTTGCTGTGGGCACCCCATGCTGCAGCCCATATCCCGGCTCAGGGCTGCTGGGCTGGCCCGGGGCGGCTGTGCCGTGGTGGCCTGGCCAGTGTAGGTGGCCTCTGGGTTCTCCTTTGCTTTCTCAGCATCCCTCGTGGCCCTGGCAGCCCGGTGAGGGGGTGTCGTAGGATGCTGCAGTGGCTGTAGCCTGTCGTGTGCAGGAGCACCCTTGCAGCCATCCCCTGAAGCGGACTGGGGACCAGGGACATGCTGATCGGGCACTTCTCTTGCAGGGGACATGTCACTGCGAGCGCCCTCTGTCCCTGCGCAGCCCCCATGTGATGCAGGAGGGTTTTGCTCCGGTGCAGGCGGGAGAAGTGGGTTGCTCCGCCATGGGCAGCAGCAAGCCGTTGGTGACAGAGATTAACTGGCTTGCCAGCATGCGGGATTCCTGTGATGTGCTGCGGATGCGCACCGCCGTGCGTCGGCACAGCCTGGGATGTTCCCTGCTGCGTGACACGAGGTTCCTGCGAGGCACAGGGGGGCTCCGGAGCTGCCTGCCTGGCCCCGAGTGGGATGGAAGAGGAAGGTGATGGGAGGTGCTGGGAGCAGGGACTGGTGCCCTGGACTTCTGGCTCACTCTGCGTTTTGGCTAATAGGGCCTCGTTGTCTGGGAGCTGATGGAGGCAGAAGATGTAATGAGCCCCAAACGAGCCCTCTCCTGATTCTGCGCCAGGAGGCCATGGATGCAGGCGCAGGGAGCCAAGGTGGGGTATGAGATCAGCCCGTTTCCATGGCGATGGTCATGATGTAAGACAGTGACATGAGCTGTTTTGTGATAACACATCTCAAGCCAGGCAAGCCCAAGAAGTTGGGGAGCTGAGGAGGCAGCAACCCCTCTGAGCAGCCAAGGGGGATGCTGGAGGGTGGGGAGTCTCCAGAAGGGAAAATCGATATGCGACCAGTTGTGTTTGATGGGAAGGAGAAGCCGTGCCGCCGCCTCCTGCCAGCAAAGGGCTTTGATTTCTGCTGGCAGGGGCATTTGGGTCTCGTGGGTGCTTTGGCGCTGCAGCTCTGATCCGCCGTGCCGCTTCCCGTCCCTGCGGCATCGGCCAGGTAATGAGGAGCCCTGTGCCGGGCTGGTGATAACGACCATCTGTCCAGGGCAGGGCTGAACTCTGTCCTCATTATGTCTGTCAAAGTTTTGTCAAGCTTCCCCTCCTGCTCCTCTCGGCATTTTTAAGCAGCGGAGGGTGGGAGGGTGCGTGGGAGGTGAAGCCGCACCAGAAATAATTCTGCGTGTTCGGGGGTGCGAGCAGCGCTGCGGGAAGGCACCTCTCCCCGGCAGCCCCGCTGCTGGCCCGCCGGCTGTTTGCCTGGTTCAAAAAGTCCCCCGGATGAAGTGAGCAGCTTTTATTTGTTTGTCTCCTCTTTCTTCCTCCTCCCTCCCTTTCTTTATTTCTCTTTTCCCTTCTCCGTTTTCCTTCCTGATAAAAGATTTTCTTGCAGTGTCAAGGCAATGTGACCTGGTTCTGTAATAAAGAGGAGGCTTATTAGAATTAAAGCCCAACAGTGTTAAAAAAGCAATCTTTGCAAGATTGAGGCCATGGGGGAATTGTAAATTCTCAGCAAAGACCTCATTTAAAGACTGGGAAGAAAACACATGCGCGCACACGCACCGAAGCCTTGCACCGCACGGGGATGTCTGGTTTGGAGGAGAATCTGGGGGAGGACGAGGGAGCGGAACAGCACTTGGATCCTGTTGGAGTTGCCCGGGATCTTCCCGTTAGACGGGTGCCTTTGTGGCTGCACTCGCTCCATGGCCTGGGCGGCTCCTTGGATATCCCGTGGGTTTGGGTTTGTGTTCCTTGCTCCTCTGGGGACACCCTCCTTGCAGCTCCCTCCACCAACCCGGGCCCCTGCATCCCTCCTCATTCCCTCCCGGTGCGGCCGCCCACCCACCGCGGCGGTGGGAGCGATGACAGCCAGTGCTGGGCGTGCAGCCGGTGAGTCAGGCTGCCCGGGCTCCCCGGTGACTCTCCTGCTCCGTGCGAGCCCCGAGGGGCGCGGGGCTTCCCCGGCTGCTCCCTGCAGAAATTTCCCTTGGGGCATGGCAGGCACTGGGTCGGTGCCAGAGCCAGTGGGGAGAGCCGGGATGGGGTGTCCCTCGCTGGGGTGAGGCATGCCGGCTCCGCAGACCCCCTGCCCTGGCACTTGCGGTGGGTGCTGTCTGCATGGGTGCTCCCCACACACGCAGGCAGGGCGTGCAGGGACTCGCAGTGTCTGCAGGGCAGACCAGTGCCCGTGGCGTGGCTGAGGCTTTGGCCTCATCCTGCATGGAGCGTGTTTCCCTCCCGCCTGCCTCATTGGGAGCGTGGATGGGACTTCTTGTCCGAGCATGTTGCGGTGCCTGGGGAGAAGTGACCCCGCTGCCCCCCCGCAGGTCCCCTCTCTTCCTCCTCCTGATGGTTTTTTCTCCGGGAACGGCTTCAGTGAGGGCTGCCGCTGTGCTTCCACGGCCGGCTGCGGGGAGTGAGTGTCGAGCAAGTGGAGGAGCTGTCAGAAAGGCCCTGGACCTCCTGCTGTCCATGGAGCAGCAGTCCCTGCCATTCCCCACGGTGGTCTGTTGTCATGATTTGCTGTTATCTGTCTAATTAGAAAGTAAGCTCTCCTGGCGGGGAGCTCGGCTGCTCTCTGGCTCTAAGTGCCGCGCACACCTGTGGTGCGGTAAAAATGAGGATATCTTAAGCGAGCAAAAGGGAGGGCTGATGTGTGAGTGTTCGTGAGCTCGCCTGCCCGGGGTTGGGGCCATGGGAGCCCACACTGCCCAGCCGGCATGAGGGAGAGCTGCCCAACGCCGGCTGGCCAAGGGGAGGGGGCTGCTGGCAGCTGGGGATGCCCAGACTCCTGCTCGCTGATGCCCGGGGTCAGCGGGGGGCTCTCGGTGATGAGAGAGCCGGTGGAGCCCGATGGCCTGAGCCTGGTGCTGCCAGGGAAAGAGCTGCCACCTCGCATGGGTTTGTGTCCCTGTGCCTGTGGCCAAAGCTCTCCCACCACCTTGCCTGCCGGGTCACCAGCAAACCCGGCTGCTTGGGTAGCCAAGGGTCAAGCGCACGTGTGCCAGCGGGTCCTGCTGCGGATGGGACATCAGAGAGCGCCTTCTCCCAGGTCTCACTCAAGTGCGGGGGGGAAATACAGGGCCATTAAGTTCGGTGGCTGTGCTGTTCCCGTGATGTATGGTGCACAGTTCAGCTGTAGCCTTTGTTGTCACTCCTGCCCCTGGATATTTATAGCTGACCAGAGCTGGCTCAGCCCCGCGCCTGCCTTGCAGCGCTGCTCCCTCTGCCTGTCGGTGCCTCCGCACCCTGGCCCGGGGAGGGGAGCGGGGCGGCAGCGCGGGGGGCTCTGGGCTCCTGCTTGGGGGCTGATTGCTCAGCGCCGGGTAGACGTTCTCAGTCAGGGAGGCTGCAGGGCTGCGGAGGAGCTGGTGGGTTGTATCGGTGCTGGGTGGGGGGAGTGTGGGGCAGGGATGCCCTGGGGTGCTGTGTTGCTGCTCTGGTGCCGCCTGAGCAGGCAAACAGTGTTTGGAGCCCGAGGTGTGCGTGGCCGCGGCGGTGCTGCTCTCCAGACCCACACTGGCATCCCTTGTGGCCGTATCCTGCTGCACGGCCGGTGCAACCGGTCGGTTTGTCCTGCTCCAGGAGGACAGGGTAGCTGGGCGCTCAGTTCTGAGGTCTCTGGCAGGGCCGTTAGTTAGAAATGAAAGCTCCTTGTGGATGCTGCTTGGCTTGGTGTGTAGGTGCACAGCCGTGGCCATGACCGGGATCTCTGCAGAGTGTGTGCTGTTGCAAGGGCTTCGCTCTTCCCTGCAGCGATGTGCTCTGACCGGTGGTTGGTGAGGAAACTCTTGTTGCAGCCTTTGAAGCCCGTAGATGCTCTTTTGTGCCTGAGTTTACTCCGTGCCGGGGGAGCCGCAGGGGTTGGGGGATGCTTCGGAGCGTGACCCACGTCAGAACCTGAGGACTGCTGGTTCCTTCTGCTTGAGCCCTTGTGCAAAGTGGTGACAGTCTCATGTGTGTCTGGAGGTGCATTTATCCCGAGACATGACTTAGAATTTGGGGTGTATGGTGGGGTTTGGGCAGATGGGCTTTGGGGGCATCCTGGTCCTCTCCCGTCCTCTGGTTCTGCTGCAAAGACCCTGAGGAGCAGCCGGGGGGTCACAGAGGAGTTTGTTCCCAACAGGGTCCGAGAAGACCCCTGCCCTGCTGCCTGGGCCCCATAGGAAGGCAAGGCTGGCGCTGCCACCTCTCCCTAGCGCGCTGTTAATTTAATGTCTCGTCTAGGAGCCTTTCACTTCAGGATAAATGGCCTTTCCCTCCAGAGCCTGTGTGAGTTACTCTGACGTTTTGCTACTGAGTAGACATGGGTAGGGGAGAGTTGGGTATTAGATTGGGTGAGAGGCAAGAGAAGCAATCTCTGGGAGGCCATCAATTTGGATTAAGCTTTGTGGACTGGGATGTAGGGTAATCACCATCCTTCATTTCGGAGAGGTAAGAAACAAGTCAGCTTCTTTATGGATCATTATAGCTGCAGCAAGAATTGCTTCCACCCCGGCCATGGGCGCGCATCCCTGCCGGGCTGGAGAAAGCGGAGGAGGGTGTAAAGCCAGAGCAGCGACCTGGCTGCAGCACAGCATGCTGGGGCAAATGCGGCTTTGGAAGTGTGAGCCGGGCTCCGACCTGGCCGCAGAGCTGGGTGCTGCCACCGCTTTCCTTCCCGGCTGGGGCGACCCTGCCCAAGGGGGGCTGGCTGCCTCCCTCGCTCCCGCAGCTGCAGGGTGCTGGGGCCAGTTGGGGCGAGGTGGGCAGTGGGCGCCTGGGCTGGTGGGAGCCAATGTAGGGAGGAAAACTCCCCCTGCTCCACAGGGAGTCTGGGTCTGGACCTGCTCCAGGAGTGGCATCCCATCCACTCCTCCTGCAGTGCCTCTGGCCCCGGCTGGGCTTCCTCTGGCCATGTCCACCGGCGGAGACTCCCCAGTGGGTGCTGGAGTTGCTCTTCGACCAGAGCTCAGCGTCCATCCCCTGGTGCGGCACTGTGGCGGGGGGGACTTGGCACGGTGGGAGGGGGACCGGCAGCTGCCTCGCTCTGTTCCCGCAGCATCCCCCACTTTCAAGCCCTGCGATGGCAGGAGTTGCAGAGCATCTCCCCGGGCCTGCTGACAGCAGCGCTCTCCAGGCATCCTCCTCCTCCTCCCGCCTGCGCACGCCCACGCGCAGCCAGCGATAAAAGGCTCAGCCCCGTAAACAAGGGGGAGAGGAGGAGTGATGAAATGGAAATGGGGCAGCGGTCTGAGGCGGGAGAGCGCGGGTGTGAAGCCTGAACCAGCCGAGCTGAGCTGGTGGGGCTGGTGCAGCTGGTGCGCTGCCTGCGTGCTGCCTGCGGCCACGGTGCGGAGATTGGGGAGATGCTCGCAGGCTGGCAGGGAGGAGAAATCCGTTTTGGACTCACCGAGCGGAAGGCCTCTCTTCCCTTTTGTTTGTACTTTTTTTTTTTTTATATCCAAGTGCTTCATTTTCCAGAAGCTGTCATTTTACATAAACCTCTCAGCGAGGTACATCCATTCCCACTGCCAAAATCTCCATATCAAACACTTGTAACATGCCGCTGAACTGACAGCCCTGACTATACACGCTCCGTGGCTTTACAAAGGGATGCTGCGTCGGTGAAGGATATAAATACACGCATTGAAATGACACGCAGCGCGCTCGCTCTCCAGCTCGCTCTCCCCTACTCCCTTGCTGCCCAGTTAAAATTTATCTGCAGCCTCGGCACAGGCGCCCACAGCCCTCCCGGCTGCACCACTGCGCCCGCCCGGCACTGCTGTGGGTGGTGGGGATGCAGGGCAGGCGGCTGGCATGCTGCACAGCGCTGCTGCAGTGGGCACGGGGCTTGGGTGCTGCATGCACCGCGGGGAGCGGGGCGCAGCCGGGCAGCAGCGTCCCCAGTGAGCGCAGGAGGCAGGAGCCCCTGGGCAGCGACGCCTGCAGCCCGTGTGCACTGGAAGCCTTTGCTGGTGCAATGCCCCGGAGCTGAGCAGCGGCTGAAGGGGCCTTCCCGCTGCCCGGGCAGAGGGATGCAGGCAGGATGCCCCTGCCTGTCCAGCAAGGGACTGAGGTGCCCGTGCTGAAGGGAGGGGGCTGGAGCACCAGTGCTAACCATGCTGGAATCACAGAATGGTCAGGGTTGGAAGGGATCTTTGGAGATCTTTGGAGATCACGTAGTCCAACCCCCCTGCCAAAGCAGGGTCACCTAGAGCAGGAGTGGAAACGGCTCCTCCATCCCAGCAAAGCACCTGAGTTTGCCTTTTTTTTTCTTCTCCTTTTTTAAAAAAAGGGGGAGCTGATGCAAAGGCACCCTGAGAGCCTGGCACTCCGGGCAGCCCTGCCCAGGGCTGGTAACGCGCTTGCAGCCGCTGCGGGGTCAGCAGCCCCTGAGCAGGCTGCACACCGGGCTCCCTGGGAATCGTTTTCCAGCCTGGATGCGTCTCTGTCGGCACTGTCTGCCTCTCAGCAGCTGGGGGTCAGAGCGTGGCCCAGCCTTGCTTTGCCACGAGCTGAGGTTATGGACACAGACAGTTGCTCTGGGACATGGCCCATCTGCCCCCGCCGCAGACTGGCCGCTGTTTGCTTGCCCAGAATCCCCCCTGTCTGACAAGCAACGGCTCTGCTGTGGTCGGGGCCCCCGTGCCAGTGGGGCACGGAGGGGCGAGCAGCTGCCCCAGCCCTGAGGACCGTGCGGCCCCAGGGTCCAGGGGGGAGGTGAGGCTGCTTGGCTTGAAACTCCCTTTGCCTCAAATCCCGTTTTAATGGGAATTTGGGAACAGAGGGAGTTAAGCAATCGACTGCTTTCTTTTCAAAGAAAATTCTTTTCTTCTGGATGAAACTCAAATCCAACCCCAAATCTCTATTTCTTTGCAAAGGAGAAGGGAGGAAATGCAAAATACGTTCCCCATCCCCCAGAGTCTATCAGTCTTGCAGCTGATGAGCAGAACCGTTCCTGCTCATCCTGGGATTCCCTCCATCCTCTTCACTGCCGTTGCTGAGTGTCGTAGCCGCATGCCGCGGAGCGGCCGTCAGCACCGCTGGGCTCTTCCCCAGGGTGAGGTGTGGCTATCCAGGGAGGCAGCGGGATGCTGGAGCAGGTCACAGGGGTGCAGGCTCAGCTCCAGGACCGAGAGCTCCCACGGTCCCTTACCCCCTACCTGGGGCCATCTCGTTCCTTCTGGACCTGCTGTGGGGGTCTCTTGGCTGGTGCAGACCCTGCAGAGCTCAGGGCCACGGGCCAGCGCCAGCCTGGGCTGGGGGGCTGTGAGTCGGGGAAGGGCAGCAGCAGTAATTAGAGGTTTGGGCATGGGGACACTGCGAGACGGGGGCTGCGTAGTCGGGGAGGCAGCGCCTGAAATCACAGCGAGTGGCAGCAGCAGCCGGGGTTCTCTTGGCTCCCTCCTGTAGGAACCGGAGCTCTCCACGAGCAGCCCAAAATAGATGGAGACTGCCTGTGCCTGCAGCGGGGGACGGGGCTGTGACTGCGGGGTCTGTGTGCCAGGCGGGACCCATCCCCACGTGCGTGACCTGTCGGGGCGTCCCACGATGGAGTGGAGCTGGTGGGCACCCCCTCTTGCACCCTCTCGCACCCTCACCACTGCGTTAGCGACCCTTGCTTTGTCGCAGCCCCTCAGGAGGGCCAGGGTGAGCTCCCCCCTGTGCTGTGGCTGTTGCCGGTGGCTCACTGAGCACCGCTCAGGGGCAGAGCAGCTCTGTCTGTCCTCCGGCCCCACTGCTGGAGCACCCGGAGCAAACTGGGAGCATGTGGGACTTGAGGCTCGCTGGGGCTCCGTGGGCTGCGGTTACTGCGTTACGAGGCTGCGTTGCTCCATCGGTCTCTCCCTTACCAGCGGAGCGCAGAGGGCACGCGCTGGCCGGCGCCGTGGGCTTTTACTGGCAGAGCGTGTACCCCGTCATTTGTAATGCTGCACTTGGAGGTTTCTGCTGCTCTTACAGACGGGAACCTTGACGTGGGAAATATGAGAGTTATTTTTTTTTAATGTAATACCGTTAAAATGGTTTTTAATTGAGTTCATTTCTGCAAGTTCGATGATAAATTTTTAAGCACCTCAACTTGGAGAGACAGGTCTGCACTCGGCTCCTCCACTTCTCACATGGGAGAATCTCCAGGACCTGAAATGTTTATGGACTCTGCTGCTGTCCCCGTCCCCAGAAATCCTCTGAGATCTCTGTCCCCTGGCTAAGGGGAAGCTTGGCACGTGTGTGGGGGGGTTGTGTGTGTCCCCAAAGCTCCCGTCTCCTGCAGCTCTGCTGCCCGGGCTGGCACTGCTGGAGGATGCTCTGGGTTGGGTCTCTGGAGACCTGAGCTTGGCCGGGGCTGCCAGGGGGGTTGCATTGGCTCCCACCCGGGGGAGGGTGCGCGGGGGCCGACAGGGAGCGAGTGCCCGGGGCTGCGTCGCCCCAGCTGTGCGTGGGGAGGACGTGCTTGCAGCCGGGCATGTCGGGGTGCCCAGGCAGAGCGGTGGGTGGGAAGCCTCTGCTCTGCCTTGCGTCTGCAGCTCCTTCCAGCCGGGATGAATCAGACTTTCCCAAGGACCCGTGAGCAATCTGCCACCACTGTAGCCTCGGACCGTTGGGGAGAAGCAGCCCTCCTCGGGCTGGGGAGCCATGGAGGGCGAGGGCAGCGGCAGTGCAAGCTGCGATGCCATCTGCTGCCCTCGCTGGCAGATCGGCACAGACCTCACGTCCCCAAACCACTCTTTTTAAGGAGAGAAGTGCACCTGGCTGGCAATGCTCCTGGGAGCCCCGGCAGCGCTGGCGTGCTGGGGCTGGTCGCTGCCAGGGGCTGTACCATTCCTGGGGGGCTCTTGTGCCCATGGGGCTTGAGGCTGTCCCCACGGCTGAGGGCTGGGATCCCCTTTTCCCACCTTGGAGGGAACTATCCAGATTTGGCCCCGGGCTCCAGCTCTTGGGTCAGCCTAGAGCCCCGTGTTCATCCCGAGGGAGCAGTGACTGTTCATCCTGGCGCTGGGAGTCAGCCCGGAGCTGGGACAGACGTACGGCTGAACTCTCCGCAGGCCTATGTATGGATGTTTGGGGAGGGCCCAGCTGTAAAACCGGAGAGGGCTGCTGCTGGGAAGGGCCTCGCCGGGAAGGAGCAGGTCTGGCTCCGCTTGCCACGGGCGGCTGGTATGGTGCTGCTCCGCTGGCAGGGAAATTCCCAGTTTGTGATTTCCCAGGCAGGACTGGCTGGTGTGCGCAGCCTGCCTGTGGCAGGAGCAAACTGAGCACAAACGCTGCATGGCTTGAGCCGGGATCCTTCCGTCCATGGCTGCGCTGCGGGGCTGGGTCCCCTTGGCCATCGGAGCCCCGGGGGTGCTGTAGGTCTGGAGGGGTTTGGCTGGGAGGTGAGCCCCCAGCCCCAGAGCCACTCCTGGCCATCGCCCCCCTCCCTCAGCTCCCCCAGCCCCGCTCCCCTCCCCTCTCCTCGCCGCTGTGGTGCACGGGCTGGCTGTCGGGTACGCGCGGTGGGCGGCTGCGTGGCCGTGCACGCTGGGTTTGCCCATCTGCTGTCAGTGGGGAAGGGGGTGTGGGGGGGGCTTTGGGTAACAGGCTCAACCAGAGCATTGCCCTTGGCTCCATCCCCTTGCAGGAGCTGACGGGGCGGCAGCGCGGGCAGGTGGTGCCTCTCGCCAGCATTGCCGGTACCTGCCCTTGGTTAAGTGCCCACTCTCCCATTGGCAGCGGCAGCTGCTGCCACGGAGTGCGGCCGGGAGCAGCCCCTGGTGCCGGCTGCCTCGGGACTGCCTTCCTTCTTCCCCTCTTTGTCCGAAGGCTTTTCCCTCCCTGCCTGCCTGCATCCCCCCGCCAAAGCGCTGGCGGTGGAGGGCAGGAGAGCGCAGGCATGGGGAGGGGGGAGCTGGAGCTGGGCAGAGGGGTCGGTTAGGCCGTGGGCTCCCGCTGTGAGCGATGGAGGGAAGATGGTCTCTGCAGGCAAAGTTCATGAACGTTCATCACTGGTGATGGGAAGTTTTTGTACGTGCTGATTAACTGCTTCCCTGTGACGTGACATGGCAAGATAAAATATGAGTGACTGCATTCTTTGACTTAAAACTTAATTAAAACTATATATCAAAAACGTAAGACCCTAGGCTTAATAAAACCTGATAAAATTATACTAATACACTTCAATTTCAATCCAAGGCTCCCTGATGGAAGAGCGTGAGAGGCTGAACCCATAACTAGATTAGAAACACCTCCTATGCAATATTTATGGCGCTGTCCTGCTTGAGATGCATGGCCTCTGAGGAAGACTCTGGCACTGTGATGAAGAGGAGCTGTCAGCCCAGCTTACATGTAAATAGGAGAGAGGGCAAGATCATACAGGCATGCTTCTGGCAGGGGGGAGAGTGACTCTGAGGCTGTGCTGGCCCTGGAGGACGAGCTCAAGGAGGCAGGGATGCTGCTCCCGCCCGTGCTGCTGTGTCCTGGGGATGCCTCGGCACCCCAGCCCTGCCCACAGTCCCTGTCCGCAGCGCTGGTGGTCCAGCAGCCGTTTGTGGGGACAAAGGGAGAGGTTGCCAGCTCCAGCAGGTGGGTTCTGCCTGCAGGCTCCTGACAGCTGCTGATAGCTGTTGGCCAGTTTGCCTTTACGGGGTGATTTATTGGGTGAGATGCTGCACGTTGGATTAGAGGCTTAGAGCCAGAGCCCTGCGATTCGGAGCGGAGTGGAGAAAACGAGCCTGTTAGTTCCCTGTGCAGGAGTGTGGCCATCCCGGCGGGGAAGGTGGCTGTCAAGCTGTTAGGGAGCGATTTCGGGGTGGAGGTGCCCCTCCGCACCCTCCTCTCCAGGCAGAAATCAGCAGGAGCACCCAGTCCCCCTCGCACTCCCCCTGGGCAGATTCCCTGCAGCCTGGCCTGGAGAATCCCTGCCGCTGGCAGTTCTTGTTTATCCTTTCCCTGCTGACCCCGCGTCCCCAGAATTTCACTTTCAGGCAGAAATATCCCGGGTTTGTGTCTGCAGAGGTGTTTGTGCCTGGGGCAGGTGTCATCCGGGGGTGTTTGGTGGGGTTTGGGGTTACCGGCGGGCTCGGCACGGCTCAGCCGGCTGCGGTGCCACCTCGCCCCAGCGATGCGGGAAGCGGCTCTGGTAGACTGCTAATGTGGAGCATAAATCGTGGTGGAGACAGGGTAGGTCAGAGGAGGGAGGCAGGACCAGTAAAGCATTGCGGTCAATGAGACTCTGTCCTTAGAGGAGAAACTGGGGTCTAATTACAGAGCGAAGGGAAAACACACAGCGATGCTTTACAGGGACCCGCAGCCATGGGAGCACTGCCCTGCTCCTGCCCCGCTGCCCCCCGGGACACCCCGCGCAGCCGATGCCGTGGGCTCTGGCATCCTCCCTGCCGAACTGGCTAATGCTGCCTCTGTGTCCCTCGCTGCCAGCCCTCTCCCTGGGGACGATACCCACTTTTTGATGTGTTTGCACACAGCCCGGAGCAGCGTGCTCTCGGGGTCTGCAGCGATGGCAGCCGGTGTTAGGAGTGGGGGCATCTCTGCTGCCTTCGGTTCCTTGGGTTGCACCTAAATCCATCAGGACAGCCCAGTTCTGTCTTGGCCGAGGCCGATGCGCAGCCAGTGTCCGAACCGGACGCTGAGCATGGAGTGGCTGTGGTGCACAGTGGGGGCCAGAGCTGTCTGTTTGGGCTGGGGGCACAGCCAAGGGCTGGGGGGCTGCTGGGGTCCTGCGCTGCTGGAGGGCTCTGCGCCTGGCTCCTGGAGGCCGTGGCCACGGCTGGCCCCGCCATTCCCCTCTCTCCTCTTCCTTCCAGGTGACCGGCTGCGTGTCTTCAGGGAGCGCTGATGTGCGTTCGTGTTTTTCCAAGGCAGTGCCGAGCCTGCAGCAAGCGGCCTGGCTTGACCCCGGCGCTGGAAGGGGGTTGAGGCGGGTGCTGGGCTGTTGGGGACCCCCTGCCCGGGCAGGAGGGGACCTGGTGGGCAGCAGCATCAGCTCTGCCGGTCACAAGGTCTCTGTCCCTTTGCCCCCTCCCCAGAGACTCTGAGAGCTGGAAGTAAGGGTAGAGCAAGAGGAGGAGGGACGGGTGTTTGCAAGCCGGTGCCCATCTCCTGCCCATGGCTGCCCACCCCGCTGCCCTCCTCCCCCGGGCTTTGCCCCTGATTTGCTCCCTTGCGCCGACCCTCTCCCCAGCCCCGCGCGGGGATGGCGGTGCAGGGTGCTCCATGGAGCTGTATTTTCAGAGACTGCGGGGGATGTCGTGTGTGTAAAATTAGCACTGCCTTGTTAGTCCTTTTCAGGCTAATTCGGAGTGAAATGCTTTAGCAGCGGTGGGCTGATTCTATCAGGAGAACAAGAACTAATTAAATTCACTCTGACCATCAAGCAGTAAATTATTTATACCCAGACAGATGCAATCTAATCTGTAGCATCCAGCCCCACTGAACTTCCATCCTCCTTGGTTTGGGGTGAGGAGCAAACAAAATGCGCAGAGGGGCAGGGGGGCAGCAGGAGGGCTGGGGGAGCAGAGCGAGGGCAGCCAGGGAAAGTAAATCCGTTTTCCCCTCCAGCACCAGCGCTGCAGTGGGACCCCTCTGCTGGCCCCGCTGCCCCTGGCCCCGTGTGGGGAGCTGCGGAGGTGGGGGCTGCGGGGCTGGGACCGGGAGGAGCGGCTGGAAGAAGCGCCGGGATGTCCCCTGGCAGCTGCCCATGTTCATCCGTCTCGGGGAGCTGGCGTCAGACCCCTGCCCTCGGTCGGGGAGGTGGCAGGGTGGTGGGGAGGTGCAGGAGTCCTCCTCCTCCTCCTGGGGAGGAAGGCCAAGCACCCTGCGGAGAGGAGGGCAGGTTCCTGCCGCCGTGTCCGGGTCCCCATGCGAGTCCCCATGCTGCTGTGCCATCTCCATCACACCCCTCCTCACATCTCCCCCAGGCCCAGTGGGAGGGCAGGCAGCTCCGCTCGGGGCAAGTACGGACTGTTACCATCTCCTTAAGGATTTATTTTTTTGGTTGTCTGACCCTGGTGTCTGATTAGATCATTCTTGTGTCTCAGTGGTAACGTGAGCTTTAACTGCTTAAAAGCTGCAATTACTATTGAGCTGAGATCCCTCTCCTTCTCTGGAATCGAAAGGAAAGAGTGAAAAATCATTTGCTGATCCTTCGGGGGGTTGTGAAGGATTCCAGCAACCTGGGAAACTGCTCTGGTTGGGGCTGGGCAGAACACGGTGTTAAAAATTACCTGGCCGTTAATTATGTTAGAGGGACACAAGGAACTAATTGCAGAGCAGCCAAGACAGTGCGTGGCGGGGCTGGTCCTTGCCTTCTTGAGGAAGGAGGTCTCCATCCCACCCTTGGGCGGGCGCAGCGTCAGAAGCGCTGGTGAGAGCTCTGCCAGTTCTGTGCTGTCCGGGGCAGAGCCGGGTCGTGAGCAGCGTCAGCGGGGCTGGGTTTGTGGTTTTCCAGCCGTCAGGCAGGGGAGCAGGCAGGCATCCGGAGCTGCGTCTCCCCCGGGAGCTGCCCCGCTGCTCCCCCAGCCAAGGGAGTGGGAGAGGGATGGCTCTGCTGGAGATGATTTTGAGCTCTCGCTACATTTATTGAGGTGTTTAAGGATAAATCAGGTGACAACCAGCCTGTACCCCTGTGGGCTGAGTTCCCTCCGTCTCTGATGCGGAAGGCTGGAGCAGAGCTTTCTTCAGGGCTGCCCAGGAATTCTTCCCGGTAGCGGGAGGCGCGGGCAGGCTCCAGGGCTCACGCCTTGTTTGCATGCAGCGCTCCTCAACTTTAAACTGATAACTTTCCACAACAAATTTATTTTTCCATAATACTCAAGGTAAAGGCGCAGACAAAAGGCTCTGACAACATTATGCGTCGCAAAGCCCCATCATTGCGCTCCTCTCCTCTCCAGCTGTGCTGCGTTTTGGGACGGTTGAGCCCAAATGGTGTTTGCATTTGCACCGGCGATTAATCTCTGTAGCAGGGGAGGGAACTCCTATTATGAATCAGGCTCATAACTCTCGGCACACATATTTCCAAAGCCCTGTTGAACTATTAATCCTCGCGGCTCCCTGGGGTAGGGAGGATGGAGGGGGAAATGTCACCTTGTGGCAGGAGAGCTGTGATAGGCAGCCAAGCCAGCCAGCTCCGTCTTGGAGATGGCTCCTGGTCTCCAGATCACTCCGATGGACCATGTGGCCTCACAATTGATTTAAAAAGGGGGGGGGGGGGGGGAAGGCAACTGCTTAGCTCTGGTTTTGCTGCTGCTGAGAGGACAGATTTGCCTGCTGGCAGCTATCTGCCATTAAATGGATGAGCTATTCGAGTGTGGGTTATGGATTTAGGATCACTCTGACTGTGCTGGAGAAGACACACGATGCTGAGCCCAGATGGATGTGTGGTCCGGGATGGGGGCCCGGGGGGAGCTGACACGCTCTTTTCAGTAGCGGCAGAAGGTGGGATGGAGGAGCCTTCACCAGGAGCAGATAACCTTGCAAAGGGCGAGAAGCTCCTCCAAACTCCTCCATCCGCGCATGTGGGCGGCTTGGCCGGGTCCTCTCCTGGCTGCACACGAGGGAGATTCACAGGGGGGACACGCTGCAACCCCCATGAGCAGAAGGGCTGAAAGCGGAGCAGGAAAAGCGAGCCTGCGTTTCGGCTCGCGGCCGAATTGGATAATAGGAGGTTGATTAAACAGGCTCCGCTCAGAGGAAGGAATTGGAAATTTCTCTCTGGGTTTGGTGAAATTGGCTGGAAAGGACCATGGGCTGCGTGCGCGACAGCGCTGGAGGAGAGGGGCTGGGATGTGCTGGGCAATGGGGCTGGGGCTGCTTCATCCCCGTGACCTGCCGTGCCATGGTGCCACAGCCGTGCAGAGCTGCCGGCAAACCTGCCATGGAGCTGAGCAGGCGAGCTCCTGGCAAGCTCTTGGTGAGCTCCCAGCTTCTTCAGTGCCTCTTCTCCATGGCGAGCATGCTGCATCCTCGCAGCCCGTCAGCAGGTCAGTGCTGGCAGCCGGGCGCGGGAGCAGCTTGCCGGGACAGCCAGCCAGTGTGACCGCCATCCTTCTCCCTACCGGGCAGCACCAGGAGAGGAACCTTGCTTGGCTTGAATGTTTCAGAGTCTGGGAGCAACTTTTAGGCTGCAAATATCCCTTTCCAGCCCCAAAGCTGCCACAAATATCCTTGCTGCTCCTGCAGGCAGCCAGCACACATGGCCCTGGCATCCACGGGGATGGTAGGGAGCGAGCCGGAGCGAACTGGACCTGGACTTGCTCCTGCCCCGCCGACAGCCAGCAAGGAGAGGGACCTGATTTTTTGGTTTTGGCTCACGAGGTTCACTTGTACGTTGAGCAGCCAGAAAATGGAGCAGTAGGAAGGTGTCTTCCCGGTGTTGCTCCGAGTGGGGCGGGATGTCACGTGCTTGCAGCCCAGGGGTGTGCCCGTGGTCCCAGTGCCGCCATCTCCCCAGCCCTTGGATGCTCCTGGAGCTGCCGGGTGCGGGCAGCGGGTGGAGTCTGGCCCAGCAGCGCTAGCGCGGTTCAAGAAATGCAAGCATTTTAATTTTTTTTTATTTTTATTTTCCATTTTTGACATTGTTCCTCAGCCCCTCTATCGCGCTCCTTGTTAAGCTGTTAAATCACTCCATTTATTTAGTACGAGCATTGCTGAGAGCTCATTTTTATCTTGGTGAAAACCAGACTTGCTCATGGGCACATAATGAAATTGTATAAATATACCCTTAGCTGGGAATCTAATTTATTTTTCCTGTTCATTATGGGGTAGAAGGCCATTATGAGATGTATAACTTTTTTTTTCCCAGTGCTGGAATTGAAAGGCTGGTGCGGGCTCTTTTTATACTGATGATTTCGTCCTGATTCAATTTAAAGCTGGTTAGAGCTCAAATACTGTAGCATAATTGACAAAGATCAGTGTGGGTTCTAATGCTAATGTCTCGTCTGCGGCTCCGGCAGCAGCGCTGGGTGAAGACAGGTTGGAAACCGCGTCCAGTGGAGAGCAGCCGGGTCGTGGCGTGCCCAGGACGGGGTGAGGAGCGGGGCCGAGCCACCCGGCAGCGGCACATCCATGAGCATTCCTGCCGAGCCGTGGGATTCGGAGCCCGGCTCGCCCTGTGCCGTAGGGAGCAGCGGTGGCTCAGTCCCGGGGTCAGCAGGACGTGAGTCTGTCCATTTGTCCATCAGTGGGATTGATTTTTGACTGTATTGATATTGCTATAAAGTCATGTTTATAGAGCTATAATTAAGCGGGGCCATTTAGCAGGCAGTGTTAAGTGCTAAGCAGATTTATGGCACGGTTCAGCCTTCTGCGGTGTTATATTTCACCATGAAGTACACCAGGTTTTTATGTGTTCTGCGATTGTGTTCGTTTGACAGTGATTAGTATAATGGGGGTTTCCGGGGTCGTGTTGCCAAGCTAAGGAAACAGCAATTACAGTCCCGCTGCAGTATCAACTTAATTGCATCCATTTGCAAGTGACACGAGCCCGGGTGCACGGGAGCTGCTGGTGGGGCGAGCCCCGGCCACCCTGCGCCTGCTGGCCCCGTCCTGCCCCTGCCCAGGGGATGCCGCTGGATGCTGCGCTGGCTGCGACTCCGCGGGTTCGTTGTTGAGCAGGAGGAAGGGCATCTCCCATGCAGGCAGATGGTGTTGCTGCCCGGCACTGGGTGGCCACGGTGACCTCCTGCACATGCTCGGCTGTAGCCAAGTCAGCACTGCTGGGGTGCTGGTGGGTTCGGGGTGTGTGGTGGTGGGGGGATGGCGGGGGAACAGGCTTCTCCTCGGGGGAGGCAGCGTCAGCAGCATCTCCAGGGGCTGGTGGTGCTTTGCTGGCATCACCCAGGGCTAGGTTGTCTGTCTCCCCACGGCTGCGTTTCAGCCTTGCTCCCTTCCATCGCGTGACCTGAGCTTGCTGCTGGCGAACAGCGGTGGGGCCACGTGGCTGCCGGTGCCCCTGGACGGTCGCACGTCTTTCCCCCCCGCTTGGGAGCTGCGTGGCCAGGGAACGAGCAGGCTGAGCACAGCGGGCAGAGCTGGAGAGGGGAGCGAACAGATCAGAGGGTGAAAGTGCCACCGGTGAATTTGCAGCGGTGCAATTAGAGCTAACCTTGGCGTGCACTTGTCAGCCTTTCCTTTGAACTCTCTCCCCCAATGGCTTTCCTGAGATCTAGAGATTTACCGGCTCAGCTGTTCGCCATCCTGATAAGTTGCAGTGAGGTTTTGCAGAGCGGTTAATAGAATCCCAGCGAAGGCTGTGCAAGAGCCTTTCCTGAGCATCAGGAATTTCCGTGCCCTTCTGCGGGCAGTCCCCGTCCCTTAGCAGGGTGTGGGAAGTGTCTGGGGGTGCTGGGGAGGGTGACAGGCAGGAGCCCTGACGTACGGCCCTGCAGGCAGGACCTGGGGGTGGCAGGGCTGGCCATTGTGCTATGGTGCCATCAGCACCCTGCCTGCCCGGGAGTGGCCAAAGGGAAGCAGCTCTGCCAGAGCTGGGGAGGGTGGGGATGTGTGTCCTGCTGCGTGACACTGGTCCCTTGCCGGCTGACCTAGAAGCAGCAGAGCATCGCATGAGGCTCAGGGATGCTCTGCCATGAGCGTGGCGATCCTGTGTCTTCACAAGCGGAGACAGGGTTGGGAGAGGGCAGTCTGCCTTGCTCTTGCCCTTGCTATGTGCACTTTCCCAATTCACTGCAGGAATCAGATGGGCTTTTGCCGACTAAGAGGTGTTAAACGGCTCTAAATACTCTTCACGCTGCAATATCTCCACCACAGCGTTTAATTGAGTGCCACAGAAATGCCTATAAATAAATGTAATATGCCTGTGCCAGTACCCTCCTACAGCATCTTGGAGCTTGCAAGAAAGTCGACGAGTGGCTTGTGCTCAGGCTGCAGCTCCTGCCCTCCCCTCCCCGCTCCTGCCCTTTTCTTTTTTGCCTTTTCCCCCCGATCCGAGCGGGTCCAGCCCTGTGTCGGTGCTCCCCTCTGCTGGCCGGCCCTGCCTGCCCCTCTGCCGCGCCGTGGCTCTTTGCCCTGACTGCAGGTGAGCTCTCGCTTCTGCCCCAGGCTGCGGCACTGTCCCTGTCCCCCTGACGCCCAGCACAGCGCTGCGTGTGGCCGCATGCCTGGGGAGCCCAGGGGCGTCGAGACCCTCTGGGGCGATGCCAGCATGCTGGGATGCAGCTGTGAGAGCGGGGATGGGGGAATCTGGCGCAGCAGCCCAGTCTTGGGCTGCGGTGCCCATCGGGATGAGACTGGGAAGCTCCTTGCAGGTGTCCCTGCTGCTCCTGTTGTCCCTAGGGGCTGCATCCCCAGGTGCTGGGCCTGGCAGGCACTCGGGCTGGGCATTGCACCCATCTGCACCCAGGAGTCAGCCAGGAACAGTGTAGGAAATTGGAGAGCAGAGGGAAGGGTACGGAGCATTTCGGGGCTGTTTATGCTGTTCCTGCATCTGTTTTGTGTCCAGATTCCTTTGTGATTGGAGATCCGTATACACCAAAACCAGACGGATTTCCCACCAGACTGCCTTAAATCTCTGGCAGATCAGACTTTGAATCCAAACAGACAAAACGTGTGTTGTGCTTTATCTATTGCAAAAGGTATTTTTTGGTTGCTGGTGTGCAGAGCTGCCTCCTGAGAAGTGCTGCTCAATTCCTTCCACCTTCCCTTCCCAGAGCCTTTATTAGAGAGGATAAACAACAAGCCAAAGGAAAAGGAGGAGTGGGCAGCCTGGCACTCCTCAGTGTGCCACGCAGCCCGATGCAGCCACTGCGGGAAGTGCTGGGTGCCCGGGGCGCTGGTGCTGCAGGGTGCCCCCACCACATGGTCCCCTCCCTGGGCAGGGGATAGAGCTGGCTGCATGCACAGGGCTGTCACCATTGGCACCCCCCGGCCAGGCTGCACCGTGTGTCCGAGTGGGCGCTGGGGAGGCTGCGGGGTCCGTGGGGTCCCCGGGACCCCCTTGTGCCGTGTGGCCAGCCGGCTCCCTCTCAGTGCAAGGGAGCCCTGGGGCCTCACTTAGGATCCTCAGCCAACTGAGATCCCTAAATAGGATCCTCAGACTCGTCATTTGACTGCCTCTTCAGTGCTGATGAGCCACTCTGATGTTACTATTTAAAATCCTAATTGCTTTAATCAGCTCGCCTTTAGCCGCAGCTCAGCCAGCGGAGTCCAGGGGCTGAGAGCTCTCCTGCTCCCCTTCCGCCCGCAGCCCCCCGCGCTCTCCAGGCGCAGCTGCAGCCCCGGCACTGCGCGGGGACCCAGCATCCCCTGGTCATGGCACCCTGTGGCTCTGTGCCGGCACGTGCCTGCGATGGGGTCAGCTGCAGGGGTGATGGGATGGCAGTGGGATGGCTGGTGGGATGGCTTTGGGATGCCAGTAGGATGGCTGGTGGGATTGCTTTGGGATGGCAGTGGGATGGCTGTGCGATGGCTGTGCGATGGCTGGTGGGATGGCTGCGGAGCTGAGTGCGGCTCTCCTGGGGAGAGGGAGGACAAGGACTTTTAACGGATGAGGAGAAAAGGAGCTGCTGTTACCATAGGCTGAAAGATGTCAACACTTTAATGAGCTGGGAATTCCCTGCGCCTTCTCCCATAGCTCCCTGTGCTCACCTTTATCACCATTAATTCCTTTCCAGGGTAGAATCACTTCTGTCTGTCAGGACCAAGGAACCCCTCCGGTCCTGCTCCCTGTTCCCACGCAGTGTGCAGCCAGCCCCTAGGAGAAGGGGGACACATCCCAGCCTGTGGCTGCAGCTTTGCATGTGCAGCTTCTCTCGTGGTGGGGGCGCAGGGGCTGAGGTGGCAGTGGGTGGGCTGCAGCCAGCCCCGTCCCTGGGTTTGGTGCCCTCCAGCTCCCTCCTGCATCTGCCTTGGCTCCTCCGAGCCCAGCCTCGGGGTGTTTCTCCGTCCCGGCCAGCTGCGGGATGTGGGGGCTTGGGGGCAGAGCTCTCCCGGGCTGCACTGGCAGCCAGGCTCGCTGGCATGGATGGGAGAGTGTTGGATTAAAATAGTGCGGCGCTTCCCTAGCTAGGGAGCCTTGTGGCAGGAGCTGTGCGGTGGAAGGACACCCATGCAGCTGTGCCAAGGAGGAGGAGGAGGAGGGTGCTGGCTGATCAGCACCTGACACTGGGCAGGGGCGGAGGGGCAGGAGATGAGAAGACCCAAATCTGCAGGCGCAGCACTACCACTGATGGCCCCCCTCCCCGCTGTCGCTGCCCCTTGCGGGTTCTCCTCGGAGGTGTGCAGGCACAGGGTGCTCCCCAGGGCCAGTTCCCTTCCTCAGCTCGAGGCTTTGTGGCTGCTAAAAGCCGGGCTGGGCAGGCGGGATGCGTTTGCCCGTTGCCAGGAGGGACCTGGCAGAAGAGGGCTGGGGAGCAGGGTGCTCAGCGCTGGCAGGGGCCGGCAGCCTGCAGCAGGCTGGGAGGAAATGAGCAGGAAGCTGCCTGCTGCGGCCGGTGATGCCGAGTTCCCCACCGGGGCTGGCGGGCTCTCTGCTGCGGCTTCTCCTCTCCTGCCAAGCCTGGCAGCATGGAAGGCATTTGCCAGGGGACGGTGCCGGCACCCTGGGCGTGAGTGCCAGCTCTCGGGGACAGGCTGCCCCTCGCCTTCTGTCATGCCCTCACTTGGCTTCTCCGGGGCGGTGCGTCCCACCTGCAGCCTCTCTGCCTGCGCCAAGCAAGCCCCCCCCGGTCCCCGTCCCACCAGGCTTGTGGGCGTGTGGCTGCTCTAGCATCCGGACATGTCCCTGTGGGGCACCGGTGGCCATGGGGAGCTGGCCCCACACCTCTCCCCATGCTGGGTTTGGTGCTCAGGGCTTGGTGCCTCCCTCGCCTGGCCCCATGGCACAGCAGCCTGCTTGCCACTGGGGTGCCCGGTGATGAGTGGCGCAGGGGCTGGATGGGCGACATGCAGCAGCGGCCCTGGGGCTGTGTTGTCCCAGAATATCCCTGGCTGAGCAGAAAACCTCATGCAGCGGATTGTACAACTCGCAGCAGACTTCCCAGGGAGCGAGGACATCTCTGCATTTATTCAAGGACATCCCTTCTCAATTAAATCCCGGCATGGGCTAAACAAATGGGCTGCTGAGATCAAAGTGGGTTTTTTTTCCAATTTTTTTTCCCAAATCATTGAAAAGATCCATTGGAGGGAGAGTGGTGTGTTTAGTTTCCATTTGCCTGGCAGTGAGGAGAAACTTCCATTAAATTCACTTGAAGGTGTTTTCCTGCATTAATGTAGAAGTGGAAAGTTTGTAAGTGTTGGTTCAGGGGTGATGGCCCCGGGAGGCCATGGCGGCTGTGGATGAGCCCGTTGGCATGGGATTGCCTGTTGGTGTGGGATTGCCCGTTGGTGTGGGATTGCCCATCGGCACAGGGTTGCCCATCATGCACGCGGAGATGAGTGGCCGATCACCACTTCACCAAAGCCTCAGCCATGAGGTGCGGCACCCACCGGCACCGCGCTGGGGCCCCTCGGAGCAACGCCCCGTCCCTGTCCAGGCAGCTACAGATGTGGCCCCAGGACGGCTCCCTGCGGGGCTCGGGGCCAGCCCTGACCCCCTCACCACAGTGTCGGACCCTGCCTGGCCATGTGCCAGGGGCTGCAGCCCATGCATCCCCCCTTTCTGCCTCACGCTCCTCAGGGATTGATGGCATCGTTAAAGCGTCAGGCTGGCCCGGGGCCGGCCCCACTGCGGGCCACGATTTATGGTGGAATCTGCCTTGGCGAAGGTTTTATCGCAGCCGTTAAACAGCCGAGTGTGCGCTGGGGGGCCGGCAGTGCCGGGGGCGGCTGGGCAGGGTCTGGCCTTGTTTACTGCCGGTGCAGCGAGGGTCTCCTCTTGCAATCATTGTTAATGATGGGGGTCGCTCTCCTGGGGACCCTTCGGATGGGGCCAGTGCCGGGATCCCCCCAAGCTATGAGGGGGGTGATGGGATGCTGCAGCTGCGTGGCGTGGCCGTCCTTGTGCAGGCAGAAGGGGCCGAAGTGCTTCTTGTTTGTGCAGTGACAGCCAGGGCCGTGTCCATGCAGGAGCAGCCGGAGCTGTGAGCTGCCGGTGCTGCCTCCCGCTGGGACCCCTGCGGCTGGGCTGGGCGTTGGGGCTGCGCCGCGCAGACAGTTATCCGGTGCTGGTGCTGCTGCCAGTGTCGCTGGTGCTGTGTTCTCCTCAGCATCTTCTGCCAGCGGCCGATGGCTGGACATCCACACTCGGCCGGTGCCATGCTGGTCCCTCCGTGGGCATCCTCACACCCCAGAGCTGCTCCCTGCTCTTGCCTCTGGCCGTCATCCAGGCTTTGTGGTCTCCCCCCGCAGCCCTTGGCATGCACCGGAGCCCCCAGGAGATGGGAGGACGTGCCAGGGCGAAGAGCCGGTGCGGCACCTTGGAGGTGTGTGCCGTGTGAGTGTGCCGGCAGCAGGTACCGTGGGACCGTGCTCGGTGGGAGCCCCGAGCCCTGACTGCGCAGGGCCGACCCCAGCTCTGCTGGGGGGCAGCAGGCTGTGATTTCAGCGCTGTTCGGCCACATGCAGCCCAGGGTCCAGCGTGTCCCCCGAAGCCGTCCCAGCGCAGGGGCTGGGCATGGTCTGCACAGTCACCCCCAGGGTCTGCAGCAGTGCGGGCCTGACCTCCTCCTGCTCCCTCCGTCATGGACCCGTCTGTTAGAGAAATCGATCCCTTTGCCACCAGCCCTCTCTCCTTTTTCCTTTTAAATGGTGTCACTCTTCTATTTCCTGGCCTCTCTAATAGATTTTTATATAATCACTACAGTGCACTTTTAAAGAGCGATAGATCACGTTCATTGCTTTTCCCCGTGATTAATTTCCCATAATAGTCCTCTGTAACACCAAGGCAAAGAGAGGAGAGAGAAGAAAACCCCCACATTATCCACTTTGTGCTCAGAGTATAAATGAATTAGATTTAATTTTTGTTTAATTGTTTCCATAGCTCAGCTTCTGCTAACTTTGCAGGATAATTTATTTTGCAGTCTTGGGGAAAAGAAGGGAAGAAAGTCTCTGCAGCCGAGCGGTCTGCCTGTGGGTAGTGGTTAATTACAGCTGATAGCCTTATCTGCTTGTAATTACTGGAGTGGTATTGGGCGCGCTCCTGCTGGTGACTCCCCTTTGCACGCCCAGGTCGATCATGGATGAGCAGTGCAGGGTCCGAAGCCGCGGGTGAGCCAGGGAGGGGTGACCTGGGTACATGGGATGTTCTCATATGTTTTCACACCCAAAAACTGTGGGGACCCCGGCTGAGGAGCTCCTTGGCTTGCGGGGGGGCAGCTGGGCAGCAGTGGGACCCACAGTGAAGGGGTGTGTGTCCCAAGTGCTGGCACAGCAATGCCGGGGCGGCAGAGGCGGCTGTGACACCCTTGGGGCAGGACTTGGTGGCTGGGTGATGCCACCAGCATGGGCAGAGCTGTAGGAGGAACGAGGAGGGAGGTGAGGAGTTCGGCTGTCCGGGTGTGGGGCTGCCGGGGGACAGGGTTGGGTGCTGGGGGGGCCGGCTGGGCACTCTTCGCACTGCCTTGTGCTCTGAGCCGCCCTGATGGGATGGGAGGTGAGGGGCACACTCCCATGGGACCCTGGCCCCACAGCTCTGCAGACCCCAGGGTGGGAGCGGGCAGGTGACTTGTGTCCTGGGGTGACAAGTAGCCGGGGCAAGGAGAGTTTACTCTGGCTGCTTAATTTTCTGGAATAGCTCATTAAGGGGAATGTTTCATGCTGAAGGTGTGAGCTCCCTGCGCCGCAGCCCCAGCAGCAAGGGCTCTCCTGGCTTGGCTGAGCCTCGAGCATCCTGCCCCAGCCAGGTTAGAGCCAAACCACAGGGAAATGGCTCCACGACCAGCGTGCGTGAGAACAGACAGGGATCTGGCAGCATCGTTTGCCCGCCTTTGTGCCACTGCCTCTTGCACCGGGGACCTGCTCTTGGGGGGTCTCCTCTCTGCTCTGCAGGTCTGAGCTGGTGCTCTCCTCTCCCTGCATAGGGTCCTCGGCTTCCCAGGAATTGTGTCCTACTTGCCCTTGCCCGGTGCCAGTGCCTGGGCAGGGGCCGTGGCGGCAGTGAGGAGAGGAGGCTCCGGGAATCACTGCCCGGCATCCTCCCCTCTGACGGCCCGGGGCCACTGGAGCCCCATACTGTCCTGCCCCGGTGGGAGCATGGGAAGAGCAGCAGGGACAGAGCCACTGCATGTCCCCCTCGCCCAGCTTTCCCATTAATCACTGACTGTGGGGGCATCAGGCTCCTGCTTAAAATGCACTGACAGTGCCGAGGTGAGAGCAGGAGCTCGAGAGAGCCTCTGCTAATCTGCTCCCTCAGAGACGGGCTACCTTCGGCCTGTTAATCAGTTGCAGTAATTACAATCCCAACTTTACATGTGGAATGTTAATTAAAGGATGGGACGCAGGGACCTGCAGCCTGGCAGCGGGCGGTGTGCCTGGCAGCGAGGGGTCAGGCCGGGCTGGAGGCTGCGGGGGGTAACCCCTGTGCCCCCGGCTCATCTGCTTCTCCTCCCTGAAGCTGGGAGAGGTGCCGAGCCCCGGTGATGGCGGGCTGGGACTGGCAGTGGTGCCGGCCAGGGGACCGGCTGGCTGTGGTTGCTGGCAGTTAGCATTGCCTGTGCTTTGTGGTTCCGGGACCGTGGCAGCTGGGGTTTCTGCTCCGGGACTGTGTCGCGTCTCTAAAATTTCTTTGCTGATGCGGATGGCAAGATTTGGTGGAGAAATAGGATATTGCAGATGGAGTTCCTCTGCCCTCCCTGCTGCCTGCTCTGGTTCTGTCCTCCCCGTAATCCCCCTGGTTTTCCTGAGCCTCCCCTTCGCCAGGCTGAGCACCCTGCCTCCCTCTGTGTCTCCAGCCTCCGACCATCACCATGGCCTTCTGCCAGGCTTGCTCCAGTGCACCAATCCCCCCTTGCACTGGGGGCCCAAAGCTGCGCATGGGACCAAGATGTGGCCTTGCGGGGGGTGATGGCAAGGCTGGCCGGGGGGGCACACTGCTGGCTCATCCCTCTGCCCCCGGCAGCACACTCCTGCCTGGCTGGCTGTGGGCAGCTCTGCTTTGGGGACAGGGCTTGGCATTTTCCTTCCTGAGCTTTGTGAGGTCACCTGGAGCGATACCCAGCCTCGTTGCTGGGGGGGTGGTGGTGTCTCTGCTCTCCATCCCGCACTGGAACCCTGCACTGCTCTTGCTGGTGGCTTTAGCCCTCGGTAGGGAGCTCGCGCCCATGCTGGGAGCTGGCAGATGCCAGCGTGTGGGCGGCTGTAGCCCAGGGTGCTGCATGTCCTCCGAGGCAGGCAGAGCCCTGGTCCCCTGCCTGGTCCCTGCGGCTGCAGAGCCCCGTGCCGTGATGCCTGGAGAAGCATCCGTCTGACCGACACCGAGCCGCAGTTGTCCCTTCCCCATCCCCAAGGAATATGTGGCATGCCGTCAGCCTGCAGCCACTCCGGCTCTGCTGCATTGGTGCCGTTGGCTGTGCTCGCCTGTCCCGGGGGGCCGGGGAGCCCTGTGGTGCCGGGACTTTGGAGGGGATTAACGTGTGTCCCTGGGGCAGCTGAGAGCCCGGGTGTGAGGTGAGAGCAGATCCTGGGCTGAGCCCCCGCTGAGCCTGGAGGTGATGGATGCTCCTCGCTCATCCCTGCAGTGTGCCCGGGCCTCTTGAGGTGCAAGTGTTTTGTGGAGGAGGAATGGTGGGGAGCGCCGTGCTGGCAGCCGGTGGAGGTGGGGATCAGCCCCAGCCGCGGCCGGGGGAGTCATTAAAACCCCGGTCAGCAGCAGCCGGGGAGCGGCAGTGAGAAATCTGCCGGGGCGTTAGTGCCCTGGATTATTGCTGCGAGCAGCTGAAGGAGAGCAGAGAAGAGGCGTGAGCTGAGAGGAATGACAAAGAGGGGAAGGAGAGGAAGAAGCCCTGGAGGAGGAGGAGGAGGGGGGGTGGAGGCTGGATCAGTGCCGCAGGCAGTGCGGGGTGCTCCAGCAGCGATGCTGTGCTGTCCCAGTGTCTGCCTGGTCCCCGCTCCCCGAGCAGGGTGTGGTGTCCTGATGTGTGTCCTGTTGGCCCTGGGCGCCCTGTCCCTTGGCAGCCCCCTCCTCTCGGTCCTTGGGGCTGTTGGGCTCCTTTCTTCTGTCGCTTTTGTTTTCGCCGGAGAGAGGTGGAGTTGCCGGGTCACTCAGATCTCTCACTGTCGCTTTCCCATGGGGTCTTAACCAGGTTCACTAAAGCTCTTCTGTCTCTTCGTCCGTGCTGGTCGTAAATCTGGGGCTTCTCTTGCCGGGCTCTGGGCTGTTGCCAGTCTTCAGATGATCCAGCTTCTCAAAATGAGGAATGCTTCTCGTGGCATTTCTAACTCCCTCCCATCACCAGCGGCGTTGGAAAGGGCAGGGGGGAGGACGCGTGCGCTGCGGCAGCCAGCTCCAAAGGCAGCACCGGGAGCTGCGCATCCGCGTGGCGGCCGGGAGGGCTGGCGAGGTGCGGAGCACGGCACCGGCGCTTGGGCAGGTCCTGGGGGGTGCCATTGTCCCGCCTGCCCATCCCAGAGCCTTCACCGCTGAGGAGCCTCAGCAGCATGAGTGGTACACCAAGGTAAGGGAAAAGGGGCTGGTGCTTCCCAGAGCAGAGCGCTGTGCCGGGTGAGATGGCCTTCCACTGCCATGGCAGAGGTGGGCACCGGAGCTGGCGATGTGCCTGCATTTCACCGGTGCAGCCGACTCACGCTATGCTGGGGCCGCAGCTGGCAGGTGAACCTGGAAAGCTGCTGTAGCTCTCAAAGGATCAGCGCTGGTGTTCGGTGGTGCTCTGGGAGGAGCTGCGTCATGTATTTGCTCTCCAGGTTTGGGATCAAGGATGGTCCCTCAGGATATTGCTGGCCCAGAGCAGCAGGACCAGAACCTTGTCCCAGGCTCCTGCAAGCATGGGACGCAGCACAAGCGTGATCAGAGCCACTGGTGTGCTGGGGCTGAGCGTGGCAGCCATCCCTTGGGACGGCCAGGGGTCAGGAGTCCACCTTGAGCCAGAAGGAGGGATTCCCTGTTCCCTGGCACCCAGCCCCATGGGGTTTCCAGTACCTGATCATGGGGTGGCTTCTTTAACATATGGCCAGTGAGTGGCCAATGGTGAGGGACAGGGCTTAAGATCCTTAAGGAGAGGAGGAGCAGGATGGATCTGATGAAGACATCCCTGAGTAGCCGAGCGTCACCTTTGAGAGCCGGGGGTGTGTGTGCGGGCAGGGCAGGGGTGCAGGCAGGGCTCTGTGGACAGGCAGACTGCTGGAATCGGGAATGATCACGGGGACCTTGCACAGCTCGTCAGGCTCATGCGAACCTGCCTCTGCTCACGCTGCGGAGGGCAGCACTGGCAGAGCTGAGGTGCCCCTGCCTCTCCCCACCAGGACAGTGTCACGGTGCGGTCCCAGCCCTTGGCATGGGGACCAAGGGCTGGGAGGGGTCTCTGTGGAAGAGGGCGAAGTGGTGGGTTTGCCAGGGTGCTGGCTCAGGTCCTTGCTACCCTTTTGGTTTTTCACCAGCCTCAGGTGTGGTTTCTCCCTCTTCCTTCTCCTTGCGGGCAGCAAAGCAGGGTGATGCCTGTCCAGAGCCTGGCAAGACAGGTCTCCTCTTGCTTGTGTCTTGGATCCTTTATGCAGTGCCATTTTGGCCCTGTGGTACCTTCTACACTCTGCCAGGGGCCCTGGTACCAGTGCCCTAGACTGGGTTTCCTCGCGTGGCTGTGAGCACCGCGTGTCCCCACTCGCCGTGTTCTGCGGAGCCTTGGGGCAGCCCCTGCTCCGAGCTCTGGAGGTGATGCTCCAGACTGGGCTCCATCCCTCTGCTCTGCTGTGTGTGGTCTGGAGTTGTAGACCTTAAAAGGACAGGAACACCAAATTTGTCTTTCCAGTTTATCCAGCTTTCTTGGCATTTGGCTTCAAATAGCCACTCCTGGTGAGCTGCCTGGTGCACCAGCAGCTTGTGGTGGAGGCCTGGAAGAGCTCATTGTGTGGAGTGCTGCTGTCCCATTATGCTGTGCAGATCTGCTGTTGCCTCTGCGATTGACCCGTGCCAGCCTCATGAAACAGTCCTTTTCCTCCCTTCTTGGAGCTCCTCAGATCTGCTCCGTGGTCTGTCTCCCCCTTGTTCCTCAGGTGCCATTTCACAGCTGTATTTCAGTCACACGGGAGGTGGCCCATGGAGGTCATGGTATTGGTCCCAGAGCTTCTGTCAACATGGATCCCACTTCAGGATACCTTCATCCTTCTGTGCTAGAAAGTGCTGGCATTTCTCCATGCAGCTACTTCTTCCTGGCAAAGCACCAGCTGGATCACCGGGAGAGACATGCCGAGGCTTTCTCTGTGCTTCCTCCGTGTGCTCCCCGGCTGGCGGCTGGGTCCCTCTTGCGGGTGCTGGAAGCTTCCTGCCGCCTCCCTTGCTCTCCTGTCCTCTGATGGGACAGACTGCCCGCAGAGGTCCGCAGAGGCACCTCCTTGGTGCCCTGAAAGCCCTCCTTGCGCTGGGGATGGAGCCAGGGACCCGTGAGCAGCTCACGAGGGGCACGGCTGTCACCCTGCAGCACCCAGCTTTCTTTTGTTCTCTTCCCTCCTACCTGCTGCCTACCCCAAGAGATGCCCTTAGCAGCTCTTCAGGCACCGTGCTGGGAAAATCAGCCTGGAGCAGGGTGGGAAGGTTTGGCTCCCACGGCCCGTGACAGCCTGAGCTCTGCTGAGCCCCTTCTTGTGCAAACTCCTTGAAATTGCACCGGGTGATCGTCCTGGCAGGACCGCGGGGCCATGGGCGGCAGGTGCTCGGCTTCCAGGAGACCTGGGCATCCCCTCCTGCCCGCCTGGAGATGGACAGGAGAACCGAGACGTCATCTGATCAGCCTCCCACTGGAGCAGAGGCGGGTTGGGGAGCCAGTGGCTGGGCAGGCAGGACTGCCATGTGCCCAGCTCGGGGCTTCGGGGCGGCAGCCCGTGGGACCAGCTCCACTGTAGTCTCCTCTTCCTGGGTGGCGTGGACATGGCATGGCTCTCCCACCGATGGTACCATGGGGTGGCCGGTGCGGGAGCCGGCAGCGGTGGCAGTGTTATGTGGCAGAGCACGACCCCATGTCCTGGGCAGTTCCGTTCTGCAGCGGTACCAGATGCTTTCCATGCAGTTCAAGTTTTTCCATCTCATTCATTTTAGGGATTAATTAAAGTGTTTCTCCTCCCTCCCTCCCGCCTTCTCCCCCGTTACATACAGCTGCACATGGATTTTAGGGTCGTGCTTGTTTACATCAGTTATATTTACATTAATGGGTGTTTGTTTTAGGAAAAACAGCAGAAATCCCTTAAAAACAAATGTTCTCTGTGTCCCACAACTGGCACCGCTGCCTCGTTGGAGTGGAGGCTCCGGGGATGGGTGCCCTGGGACAGCCCCTGCCCAGCTGCCCCTTATCCACTGCCGTGGGTATGGAGAGCTCCGGCGTGGGCACGGGCAGCTTCCAGCATCCGTTGGGTGCCGGCTGCGAGGCGTCCTCTGATGCACGCGAGGAGCAGCACCCCGAGATGGGCGGGTGGGTTTTGTGGGTTTTCACTCTCTGGTCCCATGCCCTGGCAGTGGCAGGAGCGGCTGCTGAGCAGCCGGGTCGTCCGTGCATTTGCTGGGGATAAACCCCCGTCCTGGAGCAGGGTGGCTGCTAAAACCTGCCCCTGCCGGGGCAGCCAGCGGGTTCGTGCTCTTTCATCAGGAGATTGGGTGGGGAAGAGCGTTTAAGAAGAAGAAAGAGAAAGGGGAGGGAGGAAGTATAATTATTTTTTCAAATGGCTCTCAGCTGCTGGATGCCTTTAAAGTCCCTTTGTGTTCCCGCAGGTCAGGCTGGGCAGAGCCTGGCCCGGAGCGGCGCGGCGCCGGCTGCCTTTGTCGGCATGTCTGTGGTCTCGGTTATTAGCCGGGATACGGAGACCCAGAGCCTCAGATCTTCTGTGCGGCTGGTGGGAGAAATAAGCAGAGCTGCCTTATCACGCTCATTTAACTGGTTAATACATCTTCAGAGCAAATAATGCAGTCTGTGGGTGAATTGCTTAACCAACCTCATTACTATTGTGCATTTAGCAGCTTGGAGGAAGATAATACCTTTCAGGTTTGACCCAATTTTAGTTTTTGTTGTCATAACCATGGAAAATCGACCTTCAGAGACCCTCAGCAGTGAGCCTGAATAGGAAGTGATTTACAGCAAAAGTGCTGTGCAGAATACTTAATGCACTTGTGCAGAAAAACAGACTGCAACCCTCGTCCTGGCATCCCTGTCCCCCGCAGCAGGTGCTGCCCGCGCTCGCGCTGCCCCGGTTCCTGGGCATGTGCTGCCCGTGCGCGGTCCGTGGCGGATGGGGTCGGCGGCAGCTCGGCAGTACGACTGCTTTGCCTCACCTGCACAGGGCCATACTTCCCTCCCTGCAGGTGCTGCGGGTGCTCCTCGGGTGACCCAGAGCAGGGCTGGCGTGGGCACTCACTTCCCTGGGTGTGGGCAAGCTGCTGGCTGTCACCGCCGGTGCCAGTGCCACTCACCGTGGTAGTGCGGGACACTGGGCGCTGTCACCGCTGCCCGTGCCAGAGGGGCAGGGTGCATCTGCAAAGCAGTTCTCGGGCTTGGTGGGAGCCGTGCCCCAGCCCCTGGGGTTCCCAGGGCTGCCCCAGCCCTGCCTCGGCCCCTGCTCCCACGGCTGGGGGTGGGTGCTGAAGCATCCCAGCTGCTCACGGCCACTGTGCTGCCTCTGAGCATCAGGGGATGAATAAAAAGGCAGAGGGAGATGTTCCTAACTGCAACATTGAAAGCAAAATTGCAGGAGGACTGTAGAGCTGTGGAGCCCAGGGATGTTGTGCCCCGCAGGCTGTCTTCCCGGCTAGTGGGGGGGCCCAGGGGCGGCTGACAGATCCCCTCTGTTCCCCCACCCCACGGCTCCTGCAGCATTCCCGGGACTGTTCTCTCCATCCTTTTGTTCAAGATGGTTTCTCCTTCCGTTTGTTACCTGTCTTTTACTTCTTTCCCGGCTCTTTTATCTAACAGCAATGCACCTTTAGTGCAGTGGGGCTCTTTACTGAGGCTGGGATAACTCCCTGTTCTCTGGAGCTGGGCTAGGAAAATGTAAATTCTACGAGTGGGGACGCATCCTGCTCCCGGAGCGCCTCAATTTGCCTCCCCGCTTCACTCCTTAATGAGCACTTTCCTTCCGGCTCATGCAGCCCGTGCCTGCTCGCAGCCTGTTCAGGGCTTTTGGAGTGCTGCAGCGTGTGCCCCACGGGCAGCGTGTGCCCCGTGAGCAGTGTGTGCCCTGCAAGCAGTGTGTGCCCCTTGAGCAGCGTGTGCCCTGCGAGCAGCATGCACTCCACATGCACCTCTTAGTGCATGTGCCCACAGCTTGGCCGCTGGAGCGTGCTGAAGTCCAGCCACGGCGCGCTGATGGACGGCCTGGCTTTGGCCACACTTTCCTCTCCCCGGTGCCGCTTGCGGGTGCTTGGAGCCACCGTCCACTGCCAGCCGGTGCTTTTCTGCAAGTGCCCTTCGTCTGCCCGGTTTGCACCGTGGGAGGCGGTGACAGCCCCGACGCTGCGCCAGCAGCGTTCCCCCGGGTGAGATGTCACCCGCGCCTGGCGGAGGTGGTTCCCATCCATTTGGTTTTGTCTGTGGCAGGCAGACTTTCCCAGCTCCGGCAGCGGGACTGCGTGGGACCTTCCTCTCGCTCAGACAGGGAGGAGGGTGGCAGGAAGGTGACAAGCCTTCCTCCCCTTTCCCTGAGGCAGCTGCGAGCGCAGCTCTGCCACCCAAGCCTGGCTTCGTGCTGCTGCTGCTGCTGCTGCTGCTGCGCGTGGGTGGTCCTCGCAGTGCGGGATGCAGCTGACAGCAGAGCCTGGGGCTGGGGGCGCGCTGGGAGCGAGTGATGCCCACGGGGTGCTGGCTCCCTGCAGCACAGCCCCAGGGCCCAGAGGGCTCTGCCTGCTCCCATGGGGGTCTGTGGGCAGGAGCAGGGTCCTGCCGGCCAGGGCTGCAGCCGGTGGAGTCAGTGATGCTGCGGGGATGCTGCAGCAGGGACATTATCATCTCCCTCCTCTCCCCAGGGCTGTGCTGGAGTAGGGGCACAAAGCGGGCAGCTAATATTAGATTGCTTTAATTCTGCTGTTTTGCAGCTAAAGGAGAAGCTGCTCCCTCAGCGCAAGAGTTGAAACTCTTTAGCCTTCCTCTGTGTCACCTCCATGGCCATGGATACCTCCAGGTGTGACGTAAGTGAGACTCGGGGAAAAAACATCTTCTGTTCAGCATCAAAATCCTATTACCAAACGCTGTGTTCTGCTGCACAGATATCAGGCTCGGCACAGATAAGTGGGAAATAGCTCCTGATCTGGGCTGGAGCAGGAGCTGTATCTCGGGCTGCACAGGCTCGGAGTGCTGCTTCAGTGCGTTTGCTGCTGAAAGAAAATTCCGCTCTCCCCCTCCTCTGTGACCAGGGGAAAAACCACTGCGGACATTCGCCTTCACAAACCCCCTGGCCATTCCCTCCCGCACTGCCTCGACGAGGGGGATTTCTCCGTCACCCCACTGCCAGGGTGATGTCCAACAGACCGCGCTGGGCTGGGGCTGGGGCCAAGCATCCTCCTGGGAGCGTGGGGGCAGCGACAGGGGCTCAGTCTCCCGAAAATGAGCGGTCACAGCCCTGGTCCTGCACGCCCCCCACAGCAGCAGCAGCTGTCGTGCTGGCCCTGGGATTGCAGATGCTGCGGGCAACTGCCCTTATCTTTTCGTCTCCTCCCTGGGGTGCTGCTGGCTTTGATAAAACCTCTTAGCCTTCCGGGGGTTGGCTTGTAGATCTAATCGCAATGTTTTATTGTGTAGTAAAAGCCTGGTGGCTCCTGGGGGAGATGCTCCGTGGGGATCGGCTGGACCGCTTTCCCTGCCGGGGGGATGCTGCAGGAGCGGGGCTGGCTGCCGGCAGTCGAGGGATGCTGCTGGGTCCCCGCCGGTCCCATGCCGCCAGTGGGGAATGTGCCAGCCCTGTCCCCCTGCACACACGTGGGGTTGCTTTTGAAAATAGAAGGTGCTGAAAAAATATTACTGTGTTCGTCTTGTTTTAGGGACGCTGTTGGGTTTTCCCTGTGTTTACCGTGTCCTGCGCTTGCTGCATGTGCATGGTGGGTTTTTTGTGGTTTTGGGTAAACCCCGCGATGCGAGTGTGGAGGCTGTAGCTGAATGAGTTCATGTTGGAGATAAGGTGTTGGGGAGGAACCCCAGGGGTGCTGGCTCCAGTGCTGCCCAGCGCTGGGCTGGGGTTTGCGGGGAGAGGACTCTTGGTTGCTGAAGTCCCAGGGGAAGGGATTCGAGAGCGAAGCTGGGCTGAGGCAGGAGCTGCCATTTCAGCGATTTCTGGGTGAAGTTCTGTGTGGTGCAGGAACTCAGAGATGATCCTCGTTTTCTTCCCAGCCCGTACGCCTGGTTCCCTCGCAGGCTTAAACATGGCTCATGCCTCAATGTACTTTGGGCCAGTTCCCCTGGAGGTGCTGGGCTCGCCGGCTGCCTTTGCCAGGGGATGCGGGGTGCCCGAGGCTGGCTTGGGCAGCGTGGAGGTGCCTGTCCCAGCTGCCCGCTCAGTTCTCTGGCTGGCCAGCGGTGTGTGCCGGGGGCAGCCAGCGAGCGGGGTGGGGGCTGCGTCGGGGGTGAGCAGAGGGGAGATGTGGGCTTGATTAAAAAAAACCCTCAGGAGCTGCGACGGCTGAATCCCCACTGAACGCCCAGCTCCGCTGCGGTTCCTGGTAACACACCGATAACCCAACGCGGAGAGAAGAGGGGCTGGGATGGCGGCTGCCTTCGGGAGAGGACAGCAAAGGGGCTCCTGTGCTGGGGGGTGAGGGGATCGGGCTGTGACACACCAATGTTAAAGGGGACTGGGGAGTGCGAAGTTGTGCTGAGCTGTGCTGTAGCTCTGTGTGCTAATCAGAAGCAGAGCCTAATGAGCAGGACTAATGAGGTGGAAGGGGAATTCCAACAAGTTTGGGGAGGCTGGGGAGCTTCTGTGCTGTTCACGGTTTCTCTGGGGCTTTTCTGTGGTCTCTCCCCAAAAGCAGTGATTCATTCCCATCGTGGGATGGTGCCCACTCCTGGCAGCATGCATGGCATGCTTGAGTTTCGCAGCAGAGCCCAATGGCTGCACCCTAGAGCTGGGTGACTGCAGGTGCCAGTCCCAGCATGTCTGCGTGCTCCAGCCTGCTCCTGGGGCCAGGGGACACGTGCCACTGGAGGTGTCTGTCCCTGCTCAGTGGCTGGGAATGCTGGAGCCTGAAGAGCGGGAGATGGGTGTCACTGGTGGGGCTGTGGGAAGGGTGACGATGTGGGGCCGAGGGCACCTGCTGACTGTCGAGCTGCGGGCTGCATGCCTGCCTGCTTTCTGCACCGATGGAGATGGCCACAGGAGTGAGCCCACCCAGCAGCCCTGGCCATCTCCTACCCCAGGAGGCCAGGGAGCCACGGGGCAGTTCTGTGCTGTGTTTGGCACCCCTCTGCCCATCTTCCTCTGCGTCCTCTCCTGGCCAGCATCCGAGAGCTTCTGGGGGCTGCCCATCAGCTGCTTACTGGCTCTCCTGCCCCTTCCCCAGGGCTGCCGTGCTCCTGCACTGTGGGGAGGTGGCAAGGCTGTCCGGGGACCGTGCTGCTTCGTTTATTGGGATGGGTGTTGGGGGATGCTGGTGGCTTCACATGGCCCCAGCCAGCAGCCTCCCCTGGGGACTGCTGCAGACCCGGCGTGGGGGGCTGCCGGCTCCCTTTCACTTCCCTCTTGGTTTTGGCTGATTTGAAGGCAGGAGGGTGATTCGTGAGCCACACCACTGCGGGCATTTTTTTTGCTTTCCTCTTCTCCTTGCTTTTTAATGAGCCAACCTTGGGGGACCTTGAGAGACGCTCCTGCAGCTTTGCTGTGACTTATCTCCCGGCCTCTGCCCCCTATTCCACCGAGGGGATAAATCTCGGCTCCCGGCGCGGAGCCAGTGCGCTGAGCCCATCCTGCCGCGCGGTGCAGGCATCATAACTCATGGTGGGAGGGGGGGCTGCCTGGCCGAGGTTGCAGGGTGGACGTTGTTGCTCGGTGCCGTGATGGATGGGCTGCCCGGGGCGGGGGGGGGGCAGGGAAAAAAGTCCCATTACAATGGGGGACAAACTGTTAAATTATTCCCCTTTCAACCTGGGTCGGGGAAAACCAAAGCAGAGCTGCTGAGAGTGACGTGGTACTGTGGGCTGCCTCCGAGGAGCCTTTAGGGGAGAATGGGTGGGTCAGGGGGGTATTTTTTCCCTTTAGAAGACGACTTGGCCTTTCCATGTCTCTATCCCGTGTGCTCTGCTGAAGCCAGAGCTTGTGCTCCCCAGGGAGGCAGGACCAGCCCCAGCATCCTGCATCAGTGTGGAGACACCTGAGCCGGGGACCTGCCATGCACCCCTTGCAGCCAAGCTCCGTTCCCCAGGGCTGGACATGCTTCCCCCTCTCCGGAGGGTTTTGCCGGTGTGCAGGGTGCTGCCTGCCAGGCTGCCTCTGTGCTTGTGGGGCAGCCGGACCACGCTCCAAAGCTGCTCTCCAGCCGTGAGATAATTGTGCTGTTAAAAGAGTGGGACAAGCGATGTGCGAGTCCCTGGAAGCCGTGGCGTTCAGAGGCGCTGAGCTCTGCCGCGTCCTCCTCCGTTATTAGCAGTGATGCCTACACAGGGACGGGACTGGAAACTCTCCCTCTCTCTTTCAGGCTGAGAAGCTGCTGCTGTGAGACCCCAACGGCTCTTCCCGACGGCTCCGAGGGACGAACACGAGCGTGAGCTCCCACCTGCGACCGCAGCACCAGGTACCTGCTCTTGGCCTCCAGGTACGTCGCTCCCACCGAGCAGCCCAGGTAGGGGGGGACACGGAGACGGTTTTTGGTTGAGGATGAAGCTGCTGCTTCCCATGGGCCGTTCCTGGGGCAGCAGCCTGCGATTCAGCCCGTCGTGTGCTTTGCACCAGCACTGGGAACAGATCCCATGCACACCCGTGGTGGCACAAGTGCCCGAGGTCCAGGCTGTCGTGAGATGACCTGGTGAAGGGGAGCGTCACAGGGAGAAGCCACAGCCGCTCTGCTCCTCATGGGACAGGGGGTGGGGGGCGGCTGGTCCTGCCATGAAGGTTGGGCTCCCTGCTGCTCTGCAGAGACCAGTCCCGGTGATCGCCCTCCCGCTCGCTGCAGGAGCGTAGGGATCCTGGGCGTGCGGGACCTCAGTGGTCCCCCTGCACAGGCAGGGAGCACACGATGCATGCACAGCCCTGCATGTCATGGCCTGGCCAGACCTGCCAAGACCCCGCTCTTGGCACAGACCGTGCCGCAGAAATCCACCGCGGCTGCTCGCGGCGTTTCTATTTGGTTGGTTTGAACCCGTCCCCGTCAGTTCACGTTACACAGACTAAAAACCTGCCTCATGCTGACACCAGCCTGCACTGGGAGCTTGCACCAGACTAGCGAGTAGTTAAAATTTAAACCTAGCAAAGGCAGCATGACTTTTTCCTCCAGACGAGCCATTGTCCCCGTTTCCTCCCAGCGCTGCAAGTACCCAAGGGTGCAGGCGGCTTTTGGAGGGGCTGCGGCAGCACTGTCACAGGCGCGCTTTCAGCGCGATGGCTGGGGACAGGCACTGCTCATGGACCGGCCACGCGGCACTGTCTGCCATTGCACGCATCTCCCGGCGCACTGCCCCGCCAAGTGGGGACCCGCAGAGCCAGGACCGTTCTTTGTCCGGCTGCTGTGAGCAGAGGGGGAGTGCCTGGGCGGGAGCGGATGCCGGCAGAGCTGTGCATCGCTTGGCCCACTGCAGGGGTCCCGGCGCTGAGGAGCTGCGCATCCCCGCTTTGCAGTGCTGCTCGCCGCATGCCAGCTCCTCTGCTCGGCCCCGGTCCCAAGTGCATGCTCAGAAATCATGAAATAGGGAGCGGGAGTTTGAGAATCCTCGTCCCTCGGCTGGGGCAGAGGTCGTCCCAAGCGGGGGATTAGAGAAGCCTCGCCTCTGCGAAGAGGCTGTGCAGATGGATTTCCCCAGCTGCATTAATCAGTTTGAAGGCAGCAAAGGCAGCTGAGCTTTGTGTATCACCTTGAAGCTTTTTTTTGTCTTTTAGAAAACTTTGGGTGGATGTTATTGCTCATGAAAGCGAGGGGTTGATCATGCTGGGAAGGAGCAGGCGTAGTGTGGGCTGGCACTATTATGCAAGCTTCCCACATGCCGCTCTGCCAGTGCACTCCGTTCCAGAACAACAGCACGCGCCCGCGTGCCAGCCCCGAGCCCACCCCCGGGTCTGCCAGAGCACCGCGGTCCCGCTCTGCCCACGTCGCCCTCGCCGCAGGCCCAGCCTGCGCTGCCTGCGCTGCCTGCGCTGCCTGCACCACGCTCCTGCAAAGAGCCATGAGCCCGGCGGGCGGGCGGGGGCGGCGGGGCAAGGGGGATGCATAGTCCTGCCTGGCCTCTGCCGGAGGGGTTAGCGTGGGGCTGTGTCCCACAGCACCGTGGTGCTCCGGAGCTGGCCCGTTACGTGCGCCCTGTCCAGAGCAGGAGCACTGGGAGTTCCTCCTGGCACCTCGCGCTGGGGCACATACGGATCTTGGGGCTGGGGCTGTGCTGTTTCCGCGGGGGTTTAGGGTCAGGTTGTTACCCAGCGGTGATGCGCATTGTGCCCCTGCGCGGAGGGGTGCCTGGCCCAAGGGAACGGGCCATGTCTGGCTGGGCCAGTGCAGCCGTTGCTGCCGGGACCTGCTTTGGGCACCGGGGCAGAGGTGGGCTTGCTCGTGCGCAGGCCACTGAGACTCTTCCCCAGCCAGATTTTTCTCCCCGCTGCTTTCTTCTCTGCCCTTGAACCTCCCTCCCCGAGAGCCGTCTCCCTCTCTGGGGCCTTGTGCCATGAAGGCTTTGGGTTGCCAGCCATGAACCTCAAACGAGGGTGCTGGTGCCATCCACAAGGCTCACTGGGATGCCGGCGAGCAGCCTGGAGCATGGATGAACTCACCAATGCGGAACCCCTGAGACGACTCTCCCCATCATCCCCAAACCCACTGGAGCCCTCCCCGGGAGGAGAGCGCTCCTTAAAGGAAGGCTTGAAGATGAGCAATGGAGAAACATCTGACAGGGGAGCCCTTGAGGCGCTTTTGTTCCAGTGAGTGGGAGTGCGAGATCCGCTCAGACATGAAAGGCTGCGCAGCTCCGTCCCCAAAGTCACGGCGAGGAGGAGGATGGGGGGGGTGCGGCTGCACGGGGAGGTCATCCCAGGAACGCCTGGCACCGGGATCCCCACTCCCTCCCTCCCCTCCGAGCAAGTAAATTAGGTCACACTTGAAAGTCAGTTTCTTGGCTGTGGATTTAATTTAGCTTTTCCAGGCTAGTTATCATATAATAAATTCCAGGAGATTTATAGAAAACATGCCCAGGGAGGCTTAGCCAGTGTGTAACAAGATTTGTGCCTATTTCCCGCTGTCGAGCGGCTGCAGTGAGTGCGGTGCTGCCAGCAGACGTGCAGGCAGGGCTGGCAGCCCCGCGGGAGCTCGCCAGGAGAGTTCACCCCCAGCACCGGGCAGCCCCGGCAGTGGGGGGCCATCACCGCACGGCTCTCCAGGGCGCAGGAGTGTCCCAAAGACAGACGTCCTTTGCCCCAGCTCCCCGGCAGCAGCAGCCGCTGCCGTAAATCACCCAGGAGCGGGTGCGTTCCCCATGGCCGTTCATCACTTGTCTTCTCACATCTGCTTGACGTGAGCAATGTCAAGTGGGAGCCTGTCCCGACGGTGCCCGGTACATGAGCCGCGGGCAGGCGATACCGGCAGCAGCAGTGGTGTGAGGGCTCAGCAGCCCTGGGCTGGGTGCCAGAGGGGAGCAATGAGGGGGTCGGGGGGCCACTGGGCACCTTTCTGCTTGAGGCAGGGAAGGTGTGCGGGATGTCCCTGCTGGGGAGGACCTTGCCTCCTCTCTTCCCTTGCTCCCAGGGCGCAGGTGGCCGTGAGACGGAGGCAAAATCTGCAGCTCTTTGCTCTCCCCGTTGCTGGAGACGGGTTTCCCACCGCTCTGGGAAAGGCCGAGAAGGGAAAAGCGCTGGGGTTTGTAGTGATTTATGATACTTGCGGCACACCAGCAGCTAAGGGGCTGGGAGAGCGCCGGCTCGGCACAGAGGGCACTGCCAGCCATGCTCCCCACTCCGTCTCTTGCTGCTAACGCCGCCCAATTAGTGTCTTATTAGTCACTCCGCGTGTTAAAGCATTAAGAACAATTAAGGGTGAGAAGAGTTTCCAGATGTAGCGGCAAGCGCTGGAGCTGGAAGCTGGCAGCTCCGCTGGCTGCTCCCATATGGAAAGGATCTCACACACAGCGGGGCTCGCTGTGGGACCACGGACCAGCCCACGGGTGCTGGGGCTGGTGCGGGGTCCCGGGGCCACCGAGGTGTGGGCAGCTGGCAGGCAACCCCGCTGCTGTGCAGCACTGGGGGCGATGCTCGCCTTTGCTGTCAGCGCCACGGCCGGGGGCCTCGCAGAGGTGGGGGTAGAGCCACAGGAATTTGGTTGTGAAGATGGGAAATAGCCGCTGGGATGCTCGCTGCCGGGGGGAACAGCCAGGCGCTGCTCTTGCCCCCTGGGCAGGGGCGGCTGCACTGCCCTGAGCACGGGGATGCGCCTCTGAGCACCACTTGAGCGCCTTGGACGTGCTCCCCGTTATTAAGTTTGCAAATGAACTCAAGTCAAATATTTATTTATTGGCTGGGCTGGGTGTGAGTCAGAGTCCCTCCGCTCAGCGCCCAGCCGTCGCTGGCAGCCCTGCGCCGCGCCGTGCCTTTCCTGGCGAGAAAACGGAGCTGGGAAAGCGCCTGGCTGCGAGCAGCTACGAAAGTGCATCTGGGACACAGCGTGTGGGGGACAACCGCCTCGATAAAGATAGCACCCATGTTGTGACACTTTGAAGCGCAGGAGAAGTAGCATAAGCAGAGACGGATGTGACTTCAGAGCCCAAGTGCAAGTGACTTCAGCTCCCCATAAATAGTCCCTGGGCGGTGCTGGAGGGAGGGGGCCTGGAGCAGGGAGTTCCTGGGGGCTGTTGTGGCACTCCTGTGGCTGGTACCCCCCGCGCAAGGTATGTTGCACCTCCATCATTGCACCCCACCCCATTGCATTGGAGGGGGCCACCAGCCAGGGGCTGGGGAGGTGGTGGTGGCCTCTGGCCGGCACAGGCGATGGGGCGTGTGGCTGAGCAGGGCTGGCTGGGCGCCGTTCCCGTGCCGCTTGCCGGGCACGCTCCTCCTCACTCCCCTGCTGCCTGGGCAGCGACCCGCAGCCAGCTTCTTGGCTTGGGTGAATGTATTTTATCTTGGCAGCCTCGGCGTGTTTGCCTGCCTGGGGCGGTTGTATTTATAGCCGTGGCCTCCCCAAGCTGCTCAGCACCAAACCCTCACCCTGCCGCTGGGGGCTTTGGGAGGTTTTCCCGTCTGCTCCTGGAGGCTTTGGGTGCCCTCGTGATGCGGAGGCTCTCTGCTCCCCAGCATGGGAGGCTGCCCCAGGCCGGGTGCTGCTTGCCGGGGGCTGCCTCACCAGTGCGAGGGACGGTGGTCTCCCCAGGCGGGGGATGCTGCTGTCCCCCACCTCGCTGCAGCTGGGGCCAAGTGAGCACCGTGAGTTGCTGGCGTGCAGCTGGGGCAGCGGAGGGCAGGACGGTGGCCTTCAGCATGTTGGAATAATTTCTCTCCTGCTCCCTCCAGGACGAGGAGCGGTTCTTGGACAGATGGTGTTTTTGAGTGACCTTGTAGCTCTGAGCGATTCCCTCGGCTGCTGAGTAATGGTGGGAGCTGCGGGAAGCAAGCAGCGGTGCTGCAACCTGCTCGCGCCGGTGGGAGTTTGTCAGGGAGCCAGGGCTGGGGAGGGATGTGGGGTGAGCCAGGGGATGGAGCCAAAGCCCAATAACCATGATGTAATGGCTGCAAAGAAATTAAATGTGCACCGTGATCCCCCGCTCCCCTCGGCTGTGGGAAGAGCGCAGTGTGTCTGGTGAGGCTCTTGTGACGCTCCCTGACAGCTCCTCCATCCCGTGCCCCCATCTCCTTCGCCTTGGCAGCAAGATTGCTCCTCCTCACTCCTCTTGCTCTTCTTTGGGAAGAGCCTGAGCTTTCTCCAAGAGCTGAGGCAGCGGCGCCTGCAGTCAGGGAAGCCCTCGCACCGCTGCCATGGAGGGTGCTGCGGGATGGTGCTGCTGCCTGCGCTGAGCCCCCTGGGACGAGGGTGTGTGGCGGCACCCCGGGAGGGAGGCCGGGTCATGCCTGTGAGGGCTGAGGCTCTTGACGACGGTGCTGGGTGCTGCTGGGGGTGCTGAGCCCGAAGGGCAGGGACGGCCGGTGCTGCGCACCCCCAGTGCTGGGGGAGGTCTGCAGCAGCAAGGCGAGCGCCCCGCTCTGCTCTGCCAACCCAGCAGATGAGGGGGGACCGTGGAGTGGGATGTACCCCTGTTGAGAAGCAGGGCTTTCTGCTCCCTGGGAGCGTGGTGCGGGGTTCACTGTCCCCCACCACTTCCGGTGCGGTGCGGGGCTGGGTCTGGCATCGCTGCTCGGGCGCAGCCCCAGGCATGGCGGGACAGCAGCGGGCAGAGCTCACCTGCCCCAGGGCTGGGGCCGGGCAGCCGCTGCCCACCCTTGTCCCCCCGTGGGCAGTCAGGCTCCACCCTGACCTGCTGACCCCCAAAATCGGTAGGTGCAGTGTCCAAAGGTCTGAGTCTGCTGCATGGGCACTGCCTCTGCGAGCCAGAAGCCAAAGGCAGCTGAGTGCAGCAGGTAGGAAAGCTTTTGCAATACGAAGTTTGTCTCACGGCTGTGATCTAGGACTGCAGTCCTAAGAGAAAAGAGCTCAGTGTGGGTAAAACAGCACTTTGAGGGTCATCTTTGCCATCAAAGAAGAGTCGCTCCTGGGTGAGCGTTAGCACACTCCTTTGACACCCTTGCAGCTGCCTTCCAGCTACATGAAGGCTGCAGCACCAAGAGGTGTCCTAAATTGAGGAAGGAACAAGGAGATCTTGGCACCAGCCCGGAGCATCATTTGCATTCAGGCGCCGCTCCCCGCTGCGAGGGCGGCGGGGTCCCGGCGGTGCCTCAGGGTGAGGAGCGCGACCGGCACGCTGCCTCCGGCTGTCAGAGCATCCCTGGGGACCGCTGCGGAGGGAGCTGTGTCTCAGGGATCACTGTGCTCCAGGTTTCTTGTTTTTGTGCTTCTCTGCCTCAACTTTGTGTCTGAGTTTGCCATCCAAGATTTGCGCCTTTGCTTCTTCAAAACGGGAATTGCTGTCTCGCTTTGGCGGCTGATGCCCTGGTACCTCCCCTTGCCTCCAACGGAAGATGCTCCACGTGCCATTCCAGCTGAGCTGCTCTCATGGAGCCCATGGGCTGCCGGGGTTTGGGCGAGGGGGGGCTGGGCTGGGTGTCCCTTGGGGCTGACAGGGGCCGTCAGGAGGAGGCTGCCCATGGCGACATCAGTGTGGGCTTCTCCAGACCTTTCCCTACAATTCCTGTAACGTCATCTGGTAAACCGTGGTGGGGCTGTTTCTGTTCCTGTGCTCTCCAGGAATGGAGAGTGTCTCACGTTCCTGTAGGATGGACCACAAGGACCAGCCAGGGCCAGGCAGTTCCCAGCTGGATTCCAGCGGTCTGTCGCGGTGTCCCGTGGGACAAGACACTGCTGGCACTGCCCAGGGGCTGCGTGGAGCGGGCAGCTCCTGCCAGGCAGCCTCTCCGAGCTGGGATGTGGCAACGCGGCAGGGCCGAGGGGAGCCATGGAGGGGGTGCGGGGGTCTCATGGGTCTGTGAGCGCAGCGGGTCGGGGTGCAGGGCCCAAAGCTGCTCCGGAGTCACCGGAGGGAGTGGGCTGGGGGCAAAGTGCTCCTGCTGCTTGTCTAACGTGTCTGGGTGAGGTGGGAACAGCACTCAGCGGAGAAGGATGCAGAGGGGACAGGGACCGTCCTCCCCGAGGTGTTCCGCGTCGGTGGCAACACTCCCAGGCAGGAGAGCCGCCTGCAGAGACAGAGGCGGCTGCGGATGCAGGGCTCTGCCCCGAGGACGCTCATCCGCACAAGCGGGTCCCCTGGCCCTCACGCTGCGGGTGCTGCTGGGGAAGGCTGGGTGCTGCTGGGTGCTCAGATGTGGTGCATCGCCCGCAGCCGCCGGTGCCAGGCTGGCTTGCAGCATCTGAGCAGCTCCAGTTACTTAACATGCAGCAAGTGTTGTACTCGGAGAAATTTAGACGTAATTTTTTTTGTGCTTGCATGTAAATGTGGGTAGGTGCTGTCCTGATTGATGGCAATTAGCATTTTCTAACGGTAACAGATGTTCAGATTGCCAGGAGGCTGGTACCTAACGCCCACGCTGCCATCTGTTCCACTGGGCACTGCCTGGGGAAGCGATACCAGCGCCGCAGACCTGCGAGTCCTTGGTGGGGTGTATTTAACAGTATTGTGCAAGAGGTTTTTTTATTATTTTTTTTTTCTGGGGGAAAATAATAATAATAAAGACGTTTTCAGGTTTATAAATAGTACACTCTGTTTATTATGGGATGGAGACTTTCCATCTGATTAGGAGCCTGGATTTCTGCACGGAGTTAGGGAAGCAATCTGGACAACGCATGGAGCCGGGGTGCCTGGCCTGCAGTTTTCCAGGGCTGCGGCAGGACAGGCTCTGTTGCGGTGGCGGCAGCAGCCGGGGGTGAACCCCCTGTTCTCTGCCTGCCCCCTGCAGCAGGCGGTCACTGCTCTGCTGCGAGAAGGAGGAGCTGGTCGGCCGTGGGCCATTGCTCTTCAGCTCTGGTGATGGAGACAGTGAAATGTCTGAGTACCATATAAAAGGAGTTTAAAGGCATGTTTTAGGAAGAGGTCCAGACCCCCAAGCCCAGTCCCCGCTCTCCAGGTGGTCCCGGCCGCAGCCCCTTTCCTCACCCGATCAGGCACCCGGACGGTGCCTGTCCCTCCCCATGCACAGAAACCTCCCCATTTCCTTCCTGCCTCCCTTTATTTGCAGCCTCGTGCACCCGTTTATACTCGTGCCAACATTGTCCTTCGGCTTAAACAGCTCCTCTCCCTCCCCAGTGCCTCCTCCCCGCGTATTTATAGAGAAGGAGCCTGGGCTGGGCTGCACAGGACGAGCTCCTCCGTCCTTCTGTCCTTCTGTCTGCTGCCCAGAGCAGCTCTCTGTCCCCTGGGCAGCCCTGCCCTGCTCCTCCGTCCCAGCCCCTCGTACATGTGGTCACCCGGCCGTAGGGATCCGGTCCCGGCAGAGCATGGCGCAGCGGCGGGGCTGCTGCCTGCTCTCTCCTGGAAATCTCTCTGCCAGGCAGCCTAGAAACACACTTGCTTTTTTCACAGATGCAGGAGATGGTGACTCATAGTCAGCTTGTAACTGAGTAATATACCTAGATGTTTTTCCGTGTGTTTTTCCAGGTTAGAGCAGAAATTCTCGCGTAGTCCTTATGTTCAGCATTTTGAACTTTGTGCCGTTCGGTCGCTCCAGTCGCGAGGTCTGCCAGCCCCCCCGGGCTGAAACCTCTTCTCCCTGCACGGCAAATGCCTGCGCCGGCCCTCGCCAGCCCGTCCCGTCGGGGTGCTGCTGCTGGCCGAGCCGCTCGCCTTCCCCGTGTCTGAAGGAAGATACCAACTTACTCTGGCATGAGCTGCCTTTGGTAAGGCAACGTTACATCTTACCTGTTTGTCATGTATTCCCACCTTGTTTTTCATTGAGCATCTGTCCTGCATGTTGGGGAGGTCTGGGGGTCTCTCCCTGCCCCTGGCTCCGTTCCTGGCTCCGTGCTGCTCTGGTCCGGCGCTGTGGTCCGTTGCAGCTTGGCACATCTGTGCCTGGGCTGTGAGTCGGGCCAGTTCTGGTGGGTGTCTGGGATGGAGGTTTCCTCGTTCCTCTGAGTTGAACACATTGGATGTTTTGAGTTTTGCTCCTGCTTTGGAGACTGTAGTTTCAATTTCTGTTCCTCCGTTCTGCAAAGCAGCCTGCAGACAACAGTGTGTTAATCACCATCCCTCCTGAAAGCCGAAGCTAATTGTTCAATCAGTTTTCAGGCAACACCTAGGTTAGTTTTATCTCTACTCATCCGTGCTGTGTAGCAGCCTCACTTTTTTCTGTATTATCTTTTTATTTACATAACTAATGAACCTTTTACTGTTTTGCCACAGCATCTCATTCAGCCCCCCGGCAATCCTCGCTCTGCCCCGTGCTGCCTGGCACACGAGGTTTGCTGTGCTGCCGCTGCCGCCTCCCCCTGTTCCTCGCAGGCTCCCTTCGCTCGGCGCAGGTCCTGCCGGCTGGGTTATTTATCTGCTTCGTTCTGGGTCTGCTCTCTGGGAGCTTTCTTCTTCGTGCTGAGGACTTTATTTACTCCTCTGGCTTTAAATAAAACTCTGCTGGCCTTACAGCTGAAGGCTGGGGCCTCTTAGGTCCTCTTGTCTTTACTCTTGGAGCTAGCCCTAATGTGCAGATATATTTTTGTTTGCTGTTGTGTTATTTAGACTGACTCAACACGTGGCCATCTGAGCCAAGGTTGTTTTCTGCAGCCATTCCTCCTGTTCTGTGTCTGTGCCAGGCCCCTCGCGTGGCAGGAGGACGGTCTGTGGAAGCACCACGATGTGCCTGGAGATGTCAGGCTGCCGGAGAGGTGCAGACGATGCCCTTTACTGTAAGCTGCAGACTGCCATAAAAGCGTGAAAAGATTCCTGCTGGAAGTCATGCTGCCCCTTGGGGGAGAAGCTAAAAGACAAGTGGGTGCAAAATGCTGAAAAACTCAGGAATGTGGTTTGCAAAATGTGGCCGTGTCATTGCTGATTCCTCGCAGGAGGAGGATTGAGTCCAGGGCCAGGCAAAGCTGGTCTGGAGGGATTCACTATTCCCCCAGAATCCCTTTGCTCATCCGGGAGAGGCTTCCTCAGCTGGGCTTGGGGCGTCCCGCTGGCACACGCAGGGATGCTGATGCAAGATGCCAGGAGCAGGACCACGCCAGGGAGGTCCCCAAGTAAATGAAGGAATTTGTTATTTTCTAGAGGACAGGTCAGCTTGAAAAGGCACTGGGGGAAAAACAGAAATCTGACCTTTATTCCCTTAAATTTTTCCCGATGACAGGGCAGTCCCCGGGCGATCTGGCAGGCGGGTGCTCTGCCCCCTGGGGTGTGCCAGTGCGGCGTGGGGGCATCCAGGAGAGGATGTGAGGCTTTGGGGAGCCGGCACATGCTTCCCCCATGGCAAGGCTCAGGGTGCTGGGTGCTGTGGCCGGGCAGAGGTGCTGGTCACTGGTGCAGGCGGGGGACGCCCCCCCAGCACTCGCCAGGTCCCTGCTCACGAGTGCATGACGGTCCACACCGGTTCCTTTGGATTTTGTCCTTCCTGGGAGAGCTCCCGCGTCCACAGTGTGTCCCAGCTATTTCTCTTGACCTGCCAACCATCCTGCTGCCCTGCTCTGTCTGTTTGCTGCGATCCCGTAATTTGGGTGGTGTTCCCCGAGAGAGGGGGCAGCTGCGGGAGGGAGCGGGGAGGCTCTCAGGAGCGCTCAGGACACCCTGGCCATGCTGGACTGGACTGGCTGCTCTGTCCCCCGGTGCTCGCCGGGTCCCACCAGCCGAGGCAGACCGCTGGCGGGTGATGCTCTCACCTTGGTCTGGTGGGGCCAGGAGGGATCTGCTGCCACTGTCACCAGGAGCAGTCCCTGGGAGCTGCGGGTGCTAAACCTGTGCACGGGGGCCATCGCCGGACACCAGGGGCTGACCCACATCATCCCCACAGTGCCACCATGGTGAGGAGCCCCCGTCCTGCCCTCACGTGCGCCCACAGTGTTCCCTGGCCGCCCCGTGCGGGGCTGGGGCCGTGTAGCACTTTGACTGGCAAAAAGTTGTTTCCATGACACATGATTAGCTCTTCCCTGGGCATCATTAACATTTCTCTAAAAAGACCCTGGCGTTCTGCCAGCTGCTTTGTAAGCTGCTTCGGAGGAGAGGAAATCAGCTCGTCTCCTTGGCAAACTGGGCCAGGGGATGGAAGTTTTCCGATGCAGCTCGGCGTTCAGGGCAGGAACCTTCTCACCTGCGGGAGCAAGCATTCCCCAGGCCCCACCATGGATTTCCCAGCGCCCGGCCATTACCCGGCCATACCGCTGCTGCCGGCAGCAAGAGGGGTGGTGATTAAATGACAAAAGGTGAATTATATAGAAAGTGCTTTCCTCCTCTCTGGAGAGCTCCCACGCTTTCTCTGAGATTTGATTCTGAGGCATTTCTGTATTTTTTTTTTCCCCTTCCCCGCTCCCAATTTTCCTTTTAAAAACATGAGTCAATTGTAGTGTGCACAAAGGGGAATACTAGGAGCCTGGGCTGGATGCTGTGAGCTGCGGAGCCGTGCTGGAATAAATCCTGTCCTTGGCACTCGGCTGCTCCAGCTCGGGGAGGCTTTGCTGGGCTCAGGGGCAGCAGGCGAGCCGGGTCTTCCAGCTCGGCAGCTGGGTTTTCCGTCTGCTGTGCCCACCTGAGAAGAGTGTCTGCAGCACAAGCTGAACCCCTCGGCCTTGCTGAGCCCTGGCCCCCCCATCCTGGGCAGCTTCTGGGGGGGACGGTGCTGGCGAGGGCATCGCTGGCAGCTGGGGCAGAGCTGTGCCTGCTGCTGCTGCTGTGGTGGTGACGAGAGGCACCGTGGATGCTCAGGTCCCAGCAGAGCCCTGGTGTCCTCTGCTGCCCTGGACCTCCCGTGGCATCTCCCTGTGGCCCCCGCTCTGCCAACGTGACGAGCAGCAGCCCCGCACCCCCCGGCGCTGCTGGGGCCGCGAGGGGGAACCGGCAGCAGTTTTCCAGCAGCCCATCCTGCTGGGGGTTCAGGCTCCATTCCCCCATGTCCCTCTCCACTTTCCTTCCCCGCACAGCCCACCATGTCCCCAGACACCAGGCTGGCATTTTCTCTCTCACAGCCAGGCTGTGCCGCCGTCCGGGCAGGGATGAGCCTCCGCTTTACCCTGTGCGCTCCCCCCTCGATACCGACCAGTGGCTGGTGTGCTCTCCTTTTGGCTTTTTTTCCATGTTCGTATCCAGTGTTCCTGGCAGCGGGAGCGGAGCGAGCCGCACCCGGGGAAAGGTGACCCCTGTTACTGATTACTTTTTAAATTCTGCCAGAGCTGGACCCTGGCCCAGCCGTTCCCCCCTTGGAGCCAGAGCCGTGTGCTGGCGGGGGGAGGCTGAGGCGGTCAGATAAATCAGGTGATGGATTGACTCGAGGCCAGGCTGGGAGGGTTTGTCAGCTGCCACCGCGAGGTGCGTCTCCGGCTGCAGCAGCCCAGTGGGGCTGGTGATGGCGAGCGGGCTGGGGGCTGCACCAGTGCAGCCCCCGGGGCATGTGTGCACCCCAGGACCCCGTGGTTCCCACGGCCGCATCCAGCAGCCCGGCAAACTGGAGGGCTCCGGTGTAAGTTCAGAGCAGCGGGATTTGATTTGCTTCGATTGTCCACGATCTTGTCAGGTTTGGGACCTAGCAGTGTCCCTGAGCCCCGGCTGCCACGTGGCGCTGCCGGGGTTTGGGAATGGCCCCAGAAAGGCTCCGGGGCAGCTGGAGCAGGCGGGGGTGAGGCTCAGCCGCTGCTCTGCTGCAGCGCAGGGAACCTGAAAGCACTTCTCTCTCCCCTTCAAAGCAGATGTTGGCCCTGGCCAGAACCGGGCACGGTGCGTGGTGAGGGACGGGGCGCGGGAGCCACCGCGTTGGGCAGAGGAGCCGGCGGGCAGCCGGCAGCTTTGGGATGAGCCAGAGCTTCACCCTGGCACGAGCAGGTTCACTTCGTCATACCTTGCTGCAGAGCCATCCACAGTGCCCGGCAGATGCAGGCTGGGGATGGGGCGAGGGGCTACGCGTGTGGGCAGGCTTCTTCCCTTGCTTCATTTTTTTGTTGGAAAACAAGTCTGCATTGCTGTCTTTTGTCGTTCTTCCCCTCGCTTGCTTTTCAAATTCATCTGGGAAAACTTACCCGAGTGTTCGCAAAGGTGTCACCAGCCCGACAGCTTGTGCTGCTCTAATAAAATGGCTCCGTAGCAGAGGGTTTGATCTATTTTTAAAGCAATCTCAGCGCTGTCTCCTCCCGCCCTCCCACCAGCAGGCTAAACTAAGCCCGAAGGCTCTTGGGAGCGTGGCAGCGGCGCGGGGCGGCTCGTGAGCCCAAAGCCTTCGCTCCCCCGGCCATGCCGGTGACAGTAGCCATGGCCAGGGTGGCCAGCCCCGACTCCTGCTCTCCATGGCTGGGAGACGCTCCGGTGAGGCAGGAGCAGGGAGCAGGAGAGGGCTCCCTTCGCTGCTTTGTCAGAGAGAGGAGCTCTCTGCATGATTTTTATTCCTTCAAGCAGTGAATGTGCTGTATAAATTAACATACGGAAACTTAGCTCCGCTTGAAAGTTTGGTATTTTCTCCTCGTTTGATGCCCTGTTATTAAAACTCAATTTTCTACGAATAATGTCCTTTAAATAGAATTCGTCTTCCAGCGATGACTCATATCAAAGCAGCAGCTCCTCGCAGGAGAAGGCAGGCACGAGGGCAGGTCTGGCACTCGCAGCCTTGGGAATCCCCGCATTAGCTCCTGGTGCTTTGCTGCGCTCAGGGGAAGCTGCCCTGGTCGCCTGTCCTGCCTGTCCCGCTTCCTCTGCCTGCTCTGGCTGTTGTTGATGCCCAGGGACTCGGTACGGGGATCAGATCCCACGGCGTGGTCTGGGCTGTCCCTGGAACCTGCAGACCTGGCCCGTCCCTGCCTGGCTGGGAGCGGCAGGAGGTGACTGTGCTGCCCCATGGTACAGCTCCTGATGTCACCATGCTGCTGCCTCCTGCCTGCGCTGTGCCCTGGTGCCCGTGGTGTTACGGGTTGGGGATGAGGTGTGCTCCCAGAGTGGGATGCTGCAGTGAGCCAAGGAAGTGATGGATCACCAAGCAGGCTGGCCATGCCCGACCTTGCCGAGTGGCGGCTGGGGGAATCTGGCAGCAGGAGCTGGGGCACACTAATTCAAGGCTTTTTCCCTTCCACCACATCTGTGTCTGTTCTGCCTGGCGCTGGCTCTTTGCCTGCGCTCGCTTTTGTAGCCCGCGCTGCTTCTGTAGCTGTTTTGTGGGCAGATGTGGCTCCTGTCCGTCCAGGAGCTGCGGTGCTGGGCTGCTCGTTACGCAGGCGGGTGCAGATGTGCATCGAAAGGGACGACTGTTGCTGAGCCCGCTTGTACCCATCTGCAGCGTGCAAGTGCTGGGGGAGCAGAGGGAGGCCGGAGGGCTGGAGGGAGCTTCTGCTCCGCTGCCTGGGCAGGCGGGGGCTGGGGCCAGGCTCTTCTGCACGTCCTTGCAGAGAGCGAGGGGCCGGGGGGGCTGGAGTTGAGGACGTGGTCTGCACGTGGCTACAGTTTGTTATCGAGTGCCAAATGTTTGGCTTGACCTGCTGAGGAAGTGATCTCTGCCCCATCGGTTGGATTGATGCTGCTGCTTAGTTTTTCATTTCCCAAATGGAAGGAAAAGACTCTAAACACCACGGTGAAGAAATGCAGGATAGCAGCATGGCAATGGCTCCGCTCAGCCAGGGCAGCACGTGGCCGCGTGCCAGTCAGCATACCTGGACGTGGCTGGTCAGTGTCGGCAAGCACAGTAATAATTTATGAATTGTTGTTAGGGGTGCTGAAGGGTGTCATGGGTCCCCTGCACCTGGCGTGGCCTCGGCAGAGCGGGAGGAAGGCAGGAGCGGTGCAGGCAGGCGAGGGGGATCTCGCAGGCGCTGTTAGCAGGACCGTGCTGGTGTTGTGGCTCTTGGCACACGGTGCGGCTGCTGCTGTGATGTGGAAAGAGAAGGAAAAGGAGGGGACACCGGGAAGAATCAGTGATGGGGAGATCTGGGGGACCCCGGGCAGCCCAGCCCAGGTGGGGAGCTGTTGCTCAGGCAAGGACTGGGGCAGCCTCAGCTTAAAGCAGCTGCCAGGGGACGGGCAATGGAAACGTTACCTCGGTGGGGACTGTCCCACTGCCCATTGGGTTACATCTTCTGGGAAGGGACTGCATGTCTGGCAGGTCTTTACCCCCGCCGTTGCCTGCCTGCAGCCTGTGTGCTGTGCCGGCTGCCGGAGCCCACGCTGCCCTGTGTCCCTGCCCTCGCCGTGGTCCTGCAGTGGGGCAGAGAGAGGGATGCAGACCCAGACCTCCCGAGGCCCTTCGCAGCCCTGGTGGCAGCGCTCGGGTGAGTGGTGGGTCTGGGCTGTAGCTTGCTGAGGGGCAGGGTCGCCTGCAGGCTGCTCAGGCACCATTTGCTTTAGCTGGTTGTCAGCATAAAACCCGCCCGAGACTGGGGAAGGGGAAGGAGGGGAGAGCCGGCTGGCGGAGGCATTCCCACGCTGTGCTGTGCACCGCGACTGTGGTGATGCTCTGCCATCCATCAGCTGCGGGGGTGCCGGTGCTGGGCGAGCAGCCCTGGTGCCCGGTCCCTGGCAGAGCATCGGGTGTAGCTGGGCAGGGGACCCCATGTCTGTGCCTAACCCATAATACAGTTTATTATTGCACCTCAAACCTCATCGGGGCTCCCTGGGTGTCTCCCGAGACCCCCGGCTGGTTCAGGCTGCAGCGGGCTGTCACCTGGCTGGAGCAGGCAGGAGGTGGCAGGCGGGCGCTGGAGTTAATTGTGGAGGTTGTGGGTGGCAGGAGTGAGTGTCAGGGTGCTCGGGGACACAGCTCGGCGCCCGAGCAGAGCGTGGGAGTGGGGAGCGGGAGGTCGGTGCTTTGCCAGTCGGCACCGAGCCATTCAGCAGTGCCGCATGTGGGGTGCCCGGGGCTGGGGGAGCGGGCAGAGTGGCAGGGGAGAGTGAGAGGCGGCAGGGACAGCGGTAGGTGCGGGAATTGTGTCAGGGAGGGAGGAGGCACATTTTAGGTGCTTACTGGGGTGGCGGGCTGGTCCAGCAGGCAGGGAGGCAGGATGGATGGGGCTGGGGCTGAAGGTCTCCTGTCCAAAGCTGTGTTTCACCAGCACTACAGCACATCTGCACGTGGCAATTTTCCCCCCAGGGAGGAAGAGGAGGGCACAGGCAAATCTTCCAACACCAGTAGGGTCAGGCGGCGGCAGCTCCGAGTGGTCCTGAGCGCCTACAAAAATGAGTTTTCTCCCACCTCCTGCCCCCTCCCCGGGAAGCCTCTCACTCCGGTTCAAAGTTTCCTTCCAGGATTATTATTCTTTGTGGTCTGGCATCTGTTAGGGTGACAGCAGCCGGGGAGAGGGAGGGTATTGGAACAAATTTCTCATAAAAAGTAGCTAAGTTGATGAAACCATTACGGTGCCTGCATCCTGCACTCAATCATCGTGACACGCCGGGGGAGAGGTGCACGCGCTGCCGTACGCCGAGCTTTCCTGCAGGAGAGCGGGGCCACTCCTGCCTTCCTGTGGCTCCTGCCCCTGGCATGCACATATGCCCTGACCCGTCCCCGCTGCCCGTCCCGCAGCCTGGGCTTCCCAACATCTGCCTATTTCTCCTCACTGGCACCAGTGCCAGTGTTTAATGCGAGGATCCCACCAGCAGGGTTCAGTTGCCGTAGCGGAGCAGGGCACCTGTCTTTGGCAAGGTGACAGCGTGGAGACAACGGCTGACAGCTAGCACCGCTGCGGGCAGTGCCAGCTCCAGGTCCTGCAGGGTTGATGCAAATCCCTGGAACCACCATTCAGGGATGGACAGAGGAGAACCGGGCAGGCAGCAGCCCCACGTCGGGCGATCCCGTGGGAGCAGGGTCTGTGCTGAGTCCTTGGCCTCAGGGCAGTGCCGTGGGCTGGAGTGAGCTGGGGCTGGGGGCAGGTGGGGCAACCAGGGAAGAGAAAACGGGGCCGAGTGCTGGATTTCCAGAGTGTTACCTGCTTTTATTAAAAATCAATGATGCACTTGAGCGGTTCCACTTTGTCTCCCTGACAGCAAGGCCTCTGCATCAGCTGGGACGCAGGATCCGGCACCACTCACGGCTCTTGTTAGCACCCTCTACTCTCTGCTGCCCGCCCCCCCGCCCCCGAAAGCCAGCCAGCTCATCTCCAGCCCCATCAGCACCGAGATTTACAGCCGGCCTCTGCCGATTGCTTGTCTCACCCTTCTCCTGGTTTTATTCCTATGATCTATCATGCCCCACCCCTGCTGCGCAGCCACCGGGACATATTGTCAGGCAAACTCCTGCCTCGTTGTCCCCCGTTCCCGTAGAGGGAAGCGTGCGTGATGGTGTTAAAATAACAGGACAGGGTCTCCTTCCCCACTTGCTGCACTGGCCTGACCCTTCTCCAGTGCCACGGGGCTTGAGGCTGGCAGCAACCAGCAGCTGCTGCCTGCGGGAGCCCGGAGCTCTCCGGCCCCTCAGCTGTTCTTCCTGGCAAGTGTTATTTATTTAATTGGCTTTTTGTATTTCTGGACGAGCAGGGCCGGCACACACGAGCCGCTGCGTTACAGATATGTGAGCAGGCAGCTGCCAGCTGAGCGCTGGAGCCCGCGCGAGACCCGCAGGCAGCAGTGCCTGGTGCGGGGCTGGCACCATGCAGGCTGCAGGGTCTGCGAGGGCTGGGCAGCCCGGGGGATTGCACCGCACCATGAGGCTACTGGTGGCTGGGCTCCTTCCCGAGAAGTGGAGCACTGCGGCTGTGCCGCGTGCCGTGCAGTCCGTGCTGCCGGAGCGTGATGCATCCCTTTCTGCAGACCCCTCCCCGGGACCCCCGTAAATAAACACAGCATCCAGGGAGCTGCGGCAGGGCTGAGCCCACACAGCGAGGCGCGGGAGGCTGTTTAACACCAAGGTCATGGGTACCACTGGCTGGGACATGTCTTCTGTGCGCAGTGTCGGTTCTTACACATGGCATCTGCCATGCAAAATATGGTGAGAATCAGTTTGCTGGCCCTGGCCCAGATCTCGGTGGTCTGTCCGTGTCCAGCCAGGCTCCCCCGGGGCTTTAAATTCAGCAAGTGCCTTTTCCTGCAGAGGTGCTGCTTCAGGGACCATAAAGAGCCGAGAGGACTCCAGAAATGGCAACTTATCTCTAGACCAGGTCTCAGAAATTTTTTTAATCCCTTTTCCACCCCCACAGCCTGCTTCATGCTAGGCTTGAAGTGGTCACCCATGTTAAGTGCTCGCTCCTAGTCAGGGTGTCGAGCTGGTGGAGGAGGCACTGGGATGTGAAAGGAAAACCCTTTTTCCTGGAGGCGTTGAGCTATTCCTTACTCTGACCTAGATGTCAGTTTAATGCTCCGGCAAGTCCCAAGACTTGCATATGAAGTTGCCCAGGGGAAGATGATATTTCAGGAACACAGAAGCTTCTCAGCAGTGGTAAAGTGCACGAGCTTTCCCTGGCAGGAGCCTTGCGGAGCCTCCGTATGCTAGTGACTGCCATGCCAGCCATGGAGCAGTGCCCCCCTCTCCTCAGGGTGCAAGCACAGCGCCCGGGCAGCGTGAGTGTTGGCGCTGCTCCGGCACAGGATGGCAGTGCCGGGCAGAGCCCAAGGGGCTGCCGGGGCTGGGGGCTGAAGCGTGACTGTGAGCTGCTCGTGGTGCCCCGTGCTCCGCAGCATTGCCATCGGTGCCGCCAGCCCAGTGCTTGGCCTCCTTGCCCAGAGCAGGAGTATTCCCAGCTTCATCAGAGGCTGTGAGCAGGCTGCGAAGAGGAATGCGGCATGAGTTGAGGATGCACACTTGCCGTGCTGGGTAAATCCCCATCTGCACACTCATCCATCGCTGTGGCCGTCAGGTCCAATCTCCCACGTGGGGCTCCGGCAGCCAGTGCTGAACACGGGGAGCACTGCTCACCTTCACCTCTCTGCTCTCCTCTTCCCGTCTATGTTAAACTAATTATTTTAACGAAGTGTACTGCCTTGCCCCAGGCACCCCCAGCCTAAACTCTGCTCACATACGGGCTCTGATGTATCTTAGCAAGTGCCCAAGTACTGAGGAGGTCTGACAAGTTGGGGAGCAGTGGGCAGACACTGGATCTATCCCCTCGAGTCCTGTTTTTGGAGCACTCCGAGGGCCTCGGGGTCGCAGAGCTGCTGCTGCTCTGTCTTCAGGCACCAGAAGAAGAGCTTGAGCTGGGACATTATGAGGTTTGGAGGGGATGAGCTGGTTCCCCACAGGCGGATGGGGCGTGCAGAGGTGGCCTCGCTTCCCTCAGTGTCCTCATGGCAGGACGGCACCGTGCCCCGTCCTCCTGCGTGCTGCTCGCGCCAGGAGGGGAGCGACACGGCTCCACGTCCTCCTCCCGTCATCCGGGTGATACCGCAATAAATCACTGCAAACGGCCCGTGGCTCCACGCATCACTGCGGCAGCGTGCGCGGCGGCTCAGGTGCTGCTGGAGGTGTCTGGTGCAGCTGAGCTGGGCGCTGGGGGGGCTGGCGAGAGATGGCTCTGCCCGGCGTTGGACAGTGGCGTCGGCGCGGGGCCGTACAAGGCTGGATTACACGGGTTCGGTTTGACAGATCAATTTGAAAAATGTGGTGATTTCATTCTGGTTTTCTTATTTATCTTTATTCCGGTGCAACAGCTGCAGGTGGGGAGGGAGGAGCAGGGACTCCATGCAGCACAGTCCGCTTGCAGCCACACCGGCCATGGGGATTGTCCCCAGCTTAGTCCCCAGCACGTTCCTACCCGGGGACAGACTCGAGACCCCTCGGCTCCCTGGGGCATTGCCCGCTGCACCCTGCCAACTTCAGAGGGGCTTGGGACCACGGGAGAGCCCCTGGCAGCACCGGCAGGGAAAGCTGGCAGCTGCCTGACATGGGGCGTCCCTCCTTTTCTGCAGAAGGTTTTCCCCTTCATCAGGCACATCTGCGGGTGGTTGGGGCAACGAGGGCTTGGGCGGGGAGCTCGCTGCTGCCCTGTAAGAGCCCCCCAGGGAGGGGTGGGGGTGTTGTCTGCAGGAGGGCTGCTGTGGGGCTTTGCTCCCAGCCTGCAAGTGCAGCAGCATGGAGAGGAGATGGAAAAGGTTAGTGGGGTCATGGAGGGAATGTCGTGCTTGTTTTAGTCTCTCAGTGGCTTTTTTTATTTTTCCTTTCCTGCCTTGTGCCTTAGTTTACCTGGCTGTTAAACAGAGTTTAGATTTAATGTCCTTCTGCAAACTGTGCCGTGTAGTTGGTGTTTGCTGTTGGGTGTCTGGGTGAGGTGGGAGCCTGTCCCCTGTCTCCCCTCCTGCCCTGGGGCTCATCCCAGCTCCTGCATTGGCTGCTGTGCTAGTTGGGTACCAAATGTCCTTCTCTGCTCCCATCTGTGTGGTTGTGCCCCCTCCTTCCTTCCTTGCTCCCCAGTGCCCCCTCTGTGCCCGCTAGGCTTGGGTGTGTTCCCGGGGCTCTGCCGGGGGCTTGTCCTGTGGTTCCCTGCTCCTGCCCATCGCAGTCTGCATGGCAGGTGCTGCCCAGGACAACTGATGCGACCAAAAAGTTGATGCTGTTGTCTCTTGCTCCCCCGCACCTGTGAGTTCCCCCATGGATGATTTAGAGCCGAAAGCCTGTGCTCTGGCACTGGGAGAGGGTTCCCGAGATAAAATAATCTCTGCCAGCAGCTGAAGTGACAGAAGCCCCATTAACAGCAGCATATGCCTGAAAACACACACACACTGCGAGGGAGGAAGATGCCGGGTGGGGGGAGCGCGCGAGCAGCAGCCCACAGGAAGGGGGGGGGATGCAATAGCTGGTAATTACTCTGCTGCCATTGGGACGCTCCTTGCTAATTTACAGCATTAGTGGAATCGGGATGTGATTCTTCCTCCTGAGCCCGGGCAGGGCTGTCCCCTGGTGCAGGCAGCCGTAATTATCCACATTTAACTGAGGGCTTGTAAAATCTATTTGTCTAGCAGAATGTGAGTATAATTGCTGTGAATTAAATAAGGATGCAGTTGTGGCTGGAGCAGGACCTCGCCTGACGGAGAGCACAAAAAGTTGTGTCTCCCTGGGCTGCTCCCCGGCACCTTGTGCCGGCAGGGAGGGGGGCTGATGCTGGCCTGGAGCCGGGGAGGATTTCGGGGGTTTCTGTTCATCGCTGCATCTTCCCTCTGTCGTGGCTGGTCTGACTGGAGTGGATGTGCTGACGGGAGCCAGGCAACCTGTGAGTATTCCCCATGATCTGCTGGCTTGTCTCCTCTCTCAGCTTTGGTCCGGGGACTGGACAGCCCTGGGTTTATTTTACTTGGCGAGTGCGTTTGCAGAAGCTGGTCCCCACGTGCCGGCGGTTTGCTGGGCTGTTCCTCAGGCACAGGTCGGTGTGCTGAAGTTTTTGCCTCGGTAGCCTGCCTTTCCCCTGGCATCGCTCCTGGCTGTGGGAAGAGCTGCTCCCGGCTCCTGCCTTCCCTGCGGCTGCAGCCCTGTGCCACATCCCGCAACACATCTGCGCTGGCAGCTGCATGGTGTGGGCTGCGTCCCGGGTCGGCGGGGGGCTCGGGTGCCGTAGAGCTCCCTGGCAGGGTGAGGAGCAGAGACTGGGCGCTGCTCGGTGGGCACGGGCATGAGCGGCACCAGGAGGACTGGTGGAAAGCCTGGTGCTGTGCGGGAAACCTGCCCTGGGTCTGCTCCGTTCTGGTTGCTGACACCCCCCCCAGCAAGCTCCCAAGGTGTTTTTAAGGCGTTTGCAGCTCCCCGAGGGGCCACTTCCTCCACCTGGAGCGGCAGTGACAAACCTGTGACTGTGACCTGCTGAGCCTGGAGGAAGCGGCACTGGGGCGGCAGCGGCTTCATCTGTCCCCTTGGCCTGGGCACAGGTCTCTGGCTGCGCAAAGGGGCTTGGGGACTGTCCTACTGGGAAACCGAGCTGGCAGGAGCCCGGGGGTGAGCAGCTGCTCTCCATGGCTGCCTTCCCCCCTTCCCAGCACCGGGGCGGGACGCTGAACCTCCCTTCTCTGCATTAGGGTGATTGTGGCTGCAATCCGTTAATGACTTGATTGAAATGCTTCTTGTAGCCACGCAGCGAGCTAGTGGGTGAAGAAAGGTGCATGTGTGTGATGGGAGTGCTGGCAGTGTCATCGGACTGCTGGGACCACTTCTGGTGTCTGTGCTGGAAAAGCACCGGTGAAATGGGAAATGTGCAGAAAAGAGCTACAGAAATGGTTCACGGTCTGGAAAACCTGCTCTGCTGTGGGAGATGTAGCCTAAGTAGGTTGAACTTCTCATCCAAGAGAAGTTTAAGAGGTGGCTTTGCGACGTAGGTCGTTTTAGGCTGTGATCAAGAGATTTCTGTGGGTACAGAGCGCTCTAATTTAGCAGGGAAAAGACATAACAAGATCCAGGCACTGAAAGCTCCAGCCAGACAAATTTTGACTAGAAACGAAGTGCGTATTTTTATCTGGGAAGGTAATTAACCACTGGAACAGCTTAAGCCTGTGGGGGATTCTCCATCACTTGACATCTCTGGATCAAACCCGGATATCTGTCTGGCAGGGATGTGGTAGCTTGAATGAACATGGGATTAGAGCACAGCCGTCTTCGGCCCGTGTTCCTTGGGTGCTGCGCTCCCTGGGTGTTAATGGCCCTTCTAGCCCTAAGCTGTAATGAGTAATAATGCTCAGTGTTGATTCTTGGGGGTAGGGTAAAATTTAGGTTACAGCAGCAGAGACAGTGCATGGTGGCACTTGAAAATGAGAATTGAGAGCTCATCACTGTAGAGAAGAAATCTTGTTTTCTCTGGGGATTTCTAGAAGGAGGCGGCAGCGTGCCGAAATCACCTTCGGAAGCTGGGTAAAGGCGAATGACGCCGTGGGCTGGCACGAGGGCTTTGCCAGAGCACCCTGGAAGGCTCTGCTGGAAACGAGCTCTGGCGGAGCACTGCTTCCCGGGAGGTTTTGGGCTCGGGCTGCTCTGGCTGCCCGCCTGTGTTCTGGGCATGCCTGTAAATACCCCCGGGAGGTGGCGGGGAGGGGCCAGTGGCCACTCTGTCCCTCCTGGCTGGGAAAGGTGGGTTTCTGTTGTCCCTGGGACCTCCGTGTGGTCTGTGGCTGTGGGTCAGTGCTGCTGCCGGGGACACGGAGCTGCAGCGGGACTGCGGTGGGCAGAGTCGCTGTGTGTCTTGCAGGTGACGCTCTCTCTGTGCATCTTGGCATGTTGTTGGCCTTTTTACCATGTAGCATATCAGGGCTTGCTCACTTTTGTTTTGGGATCTACAATAAATCCTTCTCCTCTCCCGAGAAGGCTGCCCCTGACCTGGGTGCCCCCTCCTCGGCATGTGCCAGTTGCGGTTCCTGCCTGCTGCAGGGCAGCCGCTGCCCTCTCCCCGCCAGCCCCAGCCCAGTTCTAGACCTGTCCCGGTCTGGAATCTGCAGGAAACGGAAGAAAACTTTCTGTGCTTTATTATGAAAATCAGACGCTCCAAAGACAGGCCTGTTTGTGGTTTTCCAGCCCATTTTTTGTGCCCATGCTGTAATGCTTCTGGCTCGACCACGCTGCTCTGCGTTATTTACAAGAGCTGTATAATGGGGTCTCGGAAACTTTCCTGAAGTCAGTCAATCGTGTTCCCTCCTGTATCGAGAGACCCGGTTACCTTCTGGGGGGATGAAATTAGATTGGGGTGTCCTTGACACATCAATGTCGGCTGTCGCTTGTGCAGCTCCTTACCTTGAGCCGGGTCAGCATGGACAAATGGACAGCTGTCTGTCCTGCAGCATCCCTGGGGCAGGCGCGGGGGGCTGACCCTGCCATCGGCTCGTGCAGAGCCGGGCAGCACATTGGCAGAGCGGGCAGGACATTCGCTCAGCATGCGTTGGGAGGGTTCCCAGGGCCGTCCATCTGCTCCTCCACGGCAGCGTGAAATTTGGGCAGAGCCAGCGAGCCGAAGGCCATGGGCTGGGGCCAGCCTGCTCGGGATCCTTCCGCCTGGCCCGCGCGTTCTGGGAAACGTAGGTGTCCGCTTGCTGGCAGGCCTGGGCAGGAGCTGCCCGCGGTGTGTTGCTGCCAGGTCCTCAGCTGGCACTCGGCATGGTGCTGGTGGCTGACCGCGTTCCTGATGGAGGAGCATCCTCTCCTGCTGATTGGGGCTGCAAATAGCAACTGAGTCAGACTCTGGAATGGGACCATCTTCCCAGGTCCCATGTTTTTCCAAATAATTTTAAAACTTTCCTCTGTTCAGAGACCGGATCCTGTATCGGAGGGAAGTGCCAGAGGACAGTGGTGTTAAGTGGGATTTCTGGCACCTCTCAGTGAGACGGGGACTCATTGTGCCCTGTCCCCGTGGGGCAGCATGCACCCTTTCTCCCTGCTTGCGATGCTCACCCGACGCTTGTGGGTTGCTCCAAAGATGTTGCGCTGGTCTTACTGGTTCTGAGCATCGAGGACTGCTCCTGTGAAGGCAAAGCTGGTCCCTGCCACGTGGTGTCCAAGGACAGTGGGCAGGCAAGCGTGGCAGTGGCTGGTCTGCCCCAATGTGGCAGGGCTGGCAGGCGAGCACAGCACCCGACTTGTTGCAGTCCCCCAAGGATGAAGCATTACCCCACGCATCCATGCTGCTGCTCTTTGCCCTCATCCTTGACTTTCTGCGGGACCAAAGGCACCCCGGCCTTCCTGGCTAAAGGAAAGGGTAGAAAATGGGGAATGTGGCACAGGAAGGGTTAATGCATAAAGATTTTTACCCTGTGGCGTAAACACTCCAGAATGCATGTTTGCCTTCATTTGCATATTGAAACATATCCTAAAGGCCCCTCGTTTGGAAAGTTCTGTTTTTTACTCCGTCTTCCTATAGAAGGGAGGAAATTATTCATAATTAAAAAGTAATAATAATGTGGAATGAAGGAACCCAGCTGTATAATACCCAGCACAAAAGGGGGAGCGTGGGGAATCTATTTTTAATGGTTTCCACAGCAACAGAGATTTTGTTTACAGTGATTTTCCTCCTGTGCTGTGAGGCTGTTCCCAATTTACATTTATAAGAAGCTCTTGCATAGGAGGTCCGTCACTGGAGGGTGCTCTGGGCACTCTGGGAGGATGCTGAGAAGATAAGATGCAGTTGCCGAGAGGCCGGCTGGCGCTTGTGGGATGGGGTGTGATGAGCGGGGCCCCCCAGAGCCAGGTACTTGCCCGGGCATCGCAGCCTGACCAGTGGCATCCCCTCTGGGCTGCATGGCTCTGGTGGCTGCGTGACACAGATAAACGTCTGCTAAAGACCAGCCTAAGACTTTCAGATGTACAGCTGCCTTCAGGAGCTGAACGGTGGCCCTGCTGGCTGGTGCATGGACCCGCTGGCACTGGGACCCTGCCTGCCTCTGTCCTGCAGGAGCTGCAGCGCGGTTCCCTTGGGCAGGCTGTGGCCGTGCCGGAGCTGGGAGCTGCGCCCTCACGAAGAGTGGGGGATGCTTGGGGTGTGCACGGGAGGGCTGTGCTGCCCCACTGTGTGGGGCGAGGGGGTCCCTTGTGTCTGCTGAGCTGATCTGCTGGCTCTGAACAGCCCGGGGGGGGTTGGTTTCCCTGCTGTATGTGGGATCTGGGCACTGGGGCACAGAAGCCCCGTGCCGCCTGGGGTCTGCAGCTGGTGGTTCCCTGGGGCCACAGGCTCCGGAGAGAGCCCATATATCGCTGCTGCAGCGTAAATAACGGAGCAGAGGAGATGCTGATTATTAGAGAGCTCTTTCATCTGGCAGGCACAACAAGATCCAGTAGCTGGAAATTGAAACTCGCCTGATAGGTACAGGTTTTTAACGAGGGCTAATAGACCAATGGAGCAATCTGCTGAGAGCTCATTGGGTTCCTTGGCACTGGGTCTCTCCCTCTGTGGCTCCCGAAAGCAGACGTGAAGTAGTTTAACTGCAAGCGTTTTGACTGCTGCAGGGGTAGCGCAGCTCCCCGGGCAGAGCGTGCCAGCCGGGGCCAAGTGAGGGCAAGGGAGGTTTATCTGTGGTCCCTCCTGAAGTCTGCAGACGTGCTCTTCCTCTGGGAGGATGGGGAGGTGGATAAGGGCTCTCTGGCTTTTTTGGGTTCCCTCGCCTTTGCCTTCTGGGGATGGATGGTGAACAGCTCTCTTGCTTTCCCTGTGCCCATCCCCGGGTGCTTTAGCGGTGTGTCCCTAGGGATGGTGTGTCCCTAGGGATGGTGTGTCCCTAGGGATGGTGTGTCCCTAGGGATGGTGTGTCCCTAATGATGGTGGCTTAGCTCTACTTGAGGACAGTGACAAATGAACCAGCCGTGATGACCCTGGGCCAGGACAGGCTTCAGTTCTGCTCTCACGCTGTGTCACCAAGTATGCGAGGGTGTCCCTTGGGAGCAGAGCTCTGCTCCCTCACCTGGGGTGCCCCCAGCAGCTGGGTGGGTTCTGCTTTAATTACAGACTTGTTTTCATCAGTAGAATGCAGGGTTGGCTCTTGCTCAGGGCTGTGGTCTGAAGCAGCGACTCTGGGCTTTACCACCCAAGGGAAGGTGAAGCTCGGGGCTGGAGTAAATGGCATTTGCCGGCTCTTTGGGAGCAGGGAGTGCCAGTGATCCTGGCCGGGCTGCCTGGGGAAGGGTGTTGGCCCCTTCCAGCTGCACGGTGGGGAGCTGCTGCCCGGAGATCAGCTCCTTTTATGAACCAATAAAAGAAGGTTTTTATCACCTGTTCCAGCTAATTTTCTGTGGTTTGTAATGGCTTTGGGAAGCAGGTAATTGCAGCGATCGCATTACATGTGTAGGCATTAAAGGGAATTGAGGGGACTGTTTGTTAATTAGCTGTACTTGTGTGGAACCTGAAACATATTAACCTTCATATAATCCCAAACTATTAGGGATGAAGAAGGGATTTAATGATGGGAGAAACAGAAAAACAAAAAGCAATTAGGGCTCTTTTTCCCAGCATTGCTGTGTGTTGGAGGGGGGTGGCTGGCAGAGCAGCCCAGCGGGCAGGCTCAGGAGTCGGGGGAGGCAGGAGGTCCCCCCGGGATGGGATGAGTGGGGCTGAGGGTTTGTCCTGGCAGGTGCAAACTCCTCTGGCAGCAGCATCCCTGGGCAGGGAGCACAGGACACCCGTTTAACTTCCTGATGCTGCTGATCTCTCTCCCCTGTTGTCAGCTTTGCATCATCCCAGCTGGGACTCGGGTGCTGCGGAGGCAGGCGTGCATGCTGGGGAGCAGTGATCTCCTCTGCCATGGGCTCGCCTGGCTCTTCTCGAGCAACTCTGCAAACATTAAGCTCTGCGTGCTCTCCTGGCTGCTGGGCATGGGGCAGCCCAGCGGCCCCTCGGAGGGACGGGCAGCACTGGGTGGTCTTGGGCTGTGGTATGTGCATGGGACAGGGCAGGCTCCAGGCACCGCTTCCCTTCAGAATCTCTGGAGATGCTCTGGGACGTGGCTGGGGAACAGCCCCGCGGTGCAGCTGCTGGCTCAGCCCCCGGGGCCCCGAGGATTTCGCTGGCAATTGCAGAGGGGCTTGAGCACCCGGGGGCTGGGGGACAAAGTGCAAGTGGAGGGAGGCAGTGACAGACACCCAGGCCTCTGTGAGGGCCATTCCACATGGAGAGTGGGACAGGGCCGTGGCCAGGATGGGATCAGGGAGCCCAGGCTGGGAGAGCTGGGATCTGGAGCTGCAGCAAAGTATAAATAAATAGTGTTCCTATGGCAACCGTTCAACATAAACTCTTTCCTTCCTGATTTCTGAGCAAACGATATTCTGATCAGTCCCGGGCTGCTCCCCCCCGTGGCAAAACCCTTCAGGTGTCGGTTATTTTTCATGCTCCTTCGCAGCAGTGGACGGTGTTGGCACCGTGTGCCGGCACCGTTCTGCGGTGGTGAAATGCAGCGCTGCTGGAGCCAGGGTGGGAAGAGCCTCCTTAGCTCCCCTCTTGCTTCTGGAAGCCTGGGCTGGAGATTTGAGGCTGGGCATTGGCTCCTCCGAAGATGTTTAACCTGCCCCTGCTCTGGTTGCATGGAAATGGGACAGGCTGCTTGCCCGCTCCCGCTACCCGGGGGGGCTGCTGGTGGCTCAGTCACTGGATGCTGGGCCCTGTTGCCCTCAAGGGATGCGAAGCCTGGAGGGACTCGGGGATCTGTGGTGTGGCACATCTGGCTGGCAGGCTGCTAATGCATCTTCGTCCATTCAACATGTGCAGAGCGGTAGATGCTTCTCCCAAGGGAGAGCCCTGGTTTTCCTGGTCTGTGCACAGTAGTAGCATGTGCCATGACTACCACGATGCCTCCTGCCCAAAACTGTCAAAGCCGAGCTAGGCACATAAAGCCACTTAGACAGCTCCACTTTCCTGCTGGGAGCCCTGGTGCCTTCACCAGCAATCGTTAATATCCATCAGCACCATGCAAACAAACTCCCTGCTCCATTTATTCCACCCAGCTCCCGATTTAATTAGGTTTTCCAGTTTTCTGCTTGTCCTGGGCCGATCACTCCTTAAAACAGTGGAGAATTAATTTGCACCTGCTGTCAGAAAGCGTCTCTCCCCAGTTAGAAAAATAATTAAGCCATCATCACACATCAGGGGTAATGAATCACTGCGCTCCATTCCCTTCACAGGTCGTTTGTTTCCTTCCACACTGGCAAAGAAGGTGCAAACTAAATGTGAGCAGCTGCTAAGTTATCCCTTTTCCCTCTCTGCCCAATTCCACTCTAGCTCCATGGATTTTCCACCTAAGCTGGACCATGGCCTTAAGGTCCTAAGGAGGCAGGTGAGTGAAGTTTTGCAGGGATGAGAGAACCTGGGTTCGCCCCTTCCTGCTGCCCTGGGGGGAGTGTGTGCCAAAGGGACGGGCTCTGCCTGCTCACACTGCATCCCGCCTGTGGCACCGTCCCACCGGAGAGGGGAGCTCAGCCCAGGCGTGGAGCTTGCACCGTGCAGACAAGCGATCCCAGTGTCAGTCCACTGACGAGGGGCGTGCGGTGGCACACTGCGGGGCAATGGCAGATGTGCCTGCGGTAGCTGAAGTACTCCTAGGACCAGGCTTCTGGGTGACTGCTGCAGAAGGCAGATAATGCCGTTCATGTCGTGCATCAATAATAACATACCAGTTGGTGTGGCTGTGGAAGTTGGTAGAAGGGAAGGGGGGTGATGTGGCAGGAGCTGGTGGCCATGGGGGGTTGGCTGTGTGTTAACCATGCTGCCACAGGCACCCCCAGCCCACGGGTCTGTGTGGTGTCTGCGTGGGGCCATCACTGGTGAGCTTACGCTTGGTAAAATGTGTTTTAGTTGAGTCTGGACATGCTGTAATGCTGGGGAGAAAGTGATGTGATTGATGGGAGAGAACGTGCTAAAAGGCTTGTATTTGCATGACATGATTACTGGTTTGGGTGTAAACATGCCCCAGGATTTGGGGACAGGAAGAATTTTCCTCTAGGTCAGATTGGTGGGGGTGTTGCTGGAGGTTTTGCCCTTCTCTGCTGGCAGTGGGTTCTGCTTATAGTGATTAAATGAGGACTTAATGAACTGTTTTGAGTCCCTGTGTCCCTGTCTCCTTCCCTGTGCTGTGTTGCACTTGTGTCATTTCACCTTTAACTCCACGGCAGGAGCTCACTGCGCACTTGTGGGGCGGCCGTGGTGGGATGTTCCTGCACGTCCTCTGTGGTCTGTGATGGGAGCAGCGAGGAGACACCACACGCTTGGAGACATCCGGGATCTCTGTGCAGATGCCTTGAGCAGAGGCCACTCTGTGTTAGTCTCCTTTCTCTGACAGATGTGTGTTTATCTCTCCTTGAGGGTAACCACGTGTGCCAGGAGCGTCTGAGCCGAGAGCCGCTGGGCTCAGGGAACTTGCCTCGCATTTGGGTGAGGCAGAGATCTTGGAGGCTGCAGCACAGACGGCACCTTTCCTCCTGTCCCCTTTTCCAAGTGCTAGGCTGGCGCTTCCCCCTCTTTGCAGTAAATTGCTCTGTCACTTCGCATATGGGAAGCATTTGGGGGAATGAGGTTTCACCCAAGGCGGGAAGGGGCTGGGAAGGCGAGTGAGCTCCGTGCAGCACCCGCAGCCGCTCTGAACGAGGCTGCCGGGTCCCTGGGGCTGGCTCCCTCCTGCTCTTTCCCTCTGAACAGCTCAGCCCGGGGCTAGCAGCGCTCCGGGTCTGCAGGGACACCAGTGGGGATGGATGTGACTGCCAGCGAGGCCAGCAGACTCCTTCCACTTGTAACCGATGCCCCATCTGGTCTCGTGTCATCTGCAATGATTCTTCCCTTCACGCTGGGGTTACTCGAGGAGCTTTCCTGATGGAAATGCTCCTCAGTAGCAGAATGCCTGAGACTTGGTGCGAGTTGTGCCTTCACTCTGGTGAAAAGTGCCGGTGGCCGTGCTGGCCACGCAGTACCATTAGCTCCTATTCTGTGGGCTCGGTGAATGGAGATGAAACGCTTGCCTTTGCCTTTGCCGATTTGTGCTCACACCTGCTCACATGAAAGCCCAGTGCCCACTTCAGTGCCAGCTGATTAAATTAAAGTCCTAGTGAGTTTGAATAATTTTCCCTGTGAAATGTGGCAGATGGCCTCCATTAGGCGTCTGCTCCCAGCATCTGCCAGGATGTGATCAACCCCTCTTTGGAAAATGCACAAAAGGGAGTGGAAGTGGAGAGACCTGGGAATGGGAGCGCATCCCTTCATCCATGAAGAGGGAACCAAATATTCCCTTTGGAAGCAACTGATGTTCTGGAGGAGCAGTACCCACGCGTCCATCCAGCCCCTCTGTGCACTCGATGCCATACCCAGCGATGGCAGGAGGAGGAGGGATGGGGCTGTGGTGCCTGGGCCACCAGTCCAGGTCACCCCAGGGGTAAGCAGAGCGCTAAAATTGGGGTGCATTGTCCTGTTGGAGGCTGCACTGTGTCTCTGTGTTGCAGCATACAGGGAGTGGGCTCCCAGGGCATCTGCTGCTGCTCAGCCCCTTCTTCCTCTGCCCGAGCAGGTCTGAGCAGCTCTCCTGTGCCGGGACAGCTGGCAAGCGCTGCTGGGGCTGGCTGGGCTTGGGGATCCTGCCGGTGTTTGCACTAAACCCATCCAGACTCCAGGCCCTGTGCACAGCCTGCTGCGAATCCTGCGAGCTCTCTGGTGCTCTCGCTCTGGTTGGTGTTGCAGAAGGTGTCTGGCACACGTGTGGTTATCTGACATGCGGCTGTGTGCGTGTCCCTCTGCGTTGTGATCCCGTTAAAGGGTACGGTACATGGGGAGTTGTGTGTGCACTGGGGTGTCCCATCTCTAAATGCTGTACCCATGGGACTACAAGGCCTTGGAGAAGGAATGTGCCATTGGTGGACTTCAGTGCTGGGACCTGTTGGGGATAGGCAGCGTGTGGCACTGGGAACAGCAGTGGGGACTCTTGTTTGTGTGACTGTCATGGTTTCAGCTGGGATAGAGTTGACTTTCTTACTAGCAACTGGTGTAGTGCTGTGTTTTTGGATTTGGGATGAGAAATACTTTTGATAGCACACTGGTGGTTTTGGGTGTTGCTGGGCAGTCAAGGTCTCTTCTGCTCCTCACCTCGCCCCACCAGTGAGGGCTGGGGGGGGACAAGGAGCTGGGAGGGGACACAGCCAGGACAGCTGACCCCAGGGATATTGCATACTGTATGATGTCGTGCTTAGTATATAAAGCTGGGGGAAGAAGAAGGCACTGGGGGACATTTGGAGTTATGGCATTTGCCTTCCCATCACCATTAGGTGTGATGGAGCCCGGCTTCCCGGGCGATGGCTGAACCCTGCCCATGGGAAGCAGGGAATGAATTCCTTGTTCTGCTTTGCTTGCGTGCGCAGCTTTTGCTTTACTTATTAAACTGTCTTTATTTCAACCCATGAGTTTTTTCCTCACTTACACTCTTCCGATTCTCTCCCTCATCCCAACTGGGGGGAGTGAGCGGGCACCTGCGTGGTCCTGGTTGCTGGCTGGGGTTAGACCCCGACAGTGACAGAAGGGGACAGATTGCGACCGGAGGGGATGGGTGGTTTCCCCTCGGTAGGTGTTAGCGGCGGCCGCTGCTGCTCCAGCCGGGAGGGGACGGGAGGGCTGGCGGGGAGCGGCGGCGGCGGCGGCTCCCTCGGCGGGGCCGGGCTGCCGGCAGGTGGCGGCTGCTGCCCGCGCCGGGCCGGGCGGGGAGCGGGGGGGGGCGGCCCCGGGCGGGGGATGCCGGGGGTCTCTCCGGTGCGGGGTGCGCTGCCCGCCCCGCCGCGCTTTGCCTCCTCCCGGCCCGGGCGGCGGGATCGTGCCCCTGCCCGGCCCGGCCGCTACGGGAACACGCGTGGCCGAGCCCACCCCCCCCCACCCCGTGGGCCGGGGCGCGGCAGGGACCCCCGAAGCAGAGACGTGGCGGGGAGCGGAGGGAGGACGGGGACGCGCTGGGGTGGCTGCCAGCCCGCGGGCAGGGGCGCTGCTCAACCCGAGGTCGATACAAATTAAGCTGGTTTCCCTCGCAAACGGCTTAATAAAGCGAAAAAGGCGATAAAGCTGCGTTGAAACCTCTGCAGGATGGAGCCGGCTGGGGCCGGGCAGCAGGAGCTGCGCAAGGGGCTCCCTCCTTCCCCACCGCCTCGCCGGCCGCGCTCCCCGGCATTGCGGGGGTACCAGTAAACCCCCGTTCCCTGCCCCAGAGACCTTGCAGTAGGATTAGATGCTGCAGCCTGTGTTTGGGAGCAGAAAGCATGCTAGGGAAGAGGAGGAGGAGGAGGAGGAACTGCTGGAGGCTACCCAGCATGCCTGCGGTGGCGGGGAGAAGGCTGCAAGTTGGAGGATAATCCGGAGGAAGAGTCTCGTGCACTTGCCTGCCCGCACTGAGCATCTGCAGCGCGACGGGGAGGCGAGACGGCCCTTCGAACCCCATCCTCCTGCGCTGGGGATGCTCAGCCCGTGCCTCTGCTCTTGTATTTGTGCCCTTATTACAGATAGGTGTTCTCCTTCACTTGCTGACTTAGCCATTGTCGTGTTCTTTTAATTAAATTAGCATCTTTTAATACATTTTGTCCCGCCACCACAGCTTAATGTCTCTCTCCTAGCTGCGGGGAGCTCAGAGCCTCTCCAGGGCCCGTGGTGTGTCTGCACAGCCCCCCTGGTGTGGGGGTGCTCAGGTGAGCTGGCACCGGCCGGGGTGCAGGATGTGCCTCTTTCGGGGGTGCTGGGGCTGGGTCCCGTCTGTTACCTCCTGCAGGTCCTTGGGGTCTGTCAGGAGGGGAAGCACAGGGACCTCCATCCTCGCCTCCATTGATGTTCCTGGTAGGAGGAGAAGGGGATGGAGAAGCACCAGGGCCTGCACACTCCAGGACTGGGCAGCTCGGGGCAGCCTCTGTGCTTGTCTGCTGCCTGCAAATTGTCGGGATCTGCCTGTCCTCTGCCAGGCGTGCTGCCCACCGCTGTGGTCAGACAGGATAGCACATCTCCTGCCCCTCCTCGCTCCCTGTCTGGCTGCTTTCCTCGGAGATGGGGTCCAGGCACCTTCTGGGTGCAGGCAGGGTGGTCAGCACCAGTGGTCCGCACTGTGGGCACTGCTGCATCCTCTGCCAGGGTCAGGCAGGCACTCTGCACCCTGTAATGGACGCACCAGCCTCTCTATTAACATTTTGACACGAGTCAATTCTCTTCCTTAAGTGACCTTTAAGTGTGATGCCTGAGTGACGATTGGCCAGCACTGAATGCAGGGCCCTGGCAGGATGAGTCTCCATCCTGGTGGGCTCCAGCGCTGCTGCTCGGGGGGGGTTGACACGCTCCAGCGGGCTGGGGAGCACCCAGGTGCTGCAGGTCCGGGTGCCCTGGGGAGGTGAGCAGCGACCGGTGCTTGTGTCTGCATGGTTTCCTCCCGAGGAGGGGACTGTGGCTGTCCCCAGCTTATGGGTGGGCTCCCTCGGGTCCCCTCTCCCTGCTGCTGCGGGCACGGCATGGTGTGGCAGGGCTGGCCCCGCTGCTGGCTGTCCCCAGGTCTCCGGGCTCCTGGCTTGGGGTGATGGTGAGGGTGTTTCAGGCTGCCAGCCCTTCCAGCCTCCGGCAGGGTGTTACAGCAGCGCTGCCTTGGGTGCTGTGGGTGGGATGGTCCCAGTGCAGCCCTTCCACCGGCCTGTTGTGGCAGCTTCCCGGCGAGGCGTAGGAGCTGGTCCATCCCCAGCTGTGGAGGCAGGGGTCCAGCCCTGCCGCAGTGAGGGGCTGCGGTGTTACTTAATCTTGTGAGTTTGCTCCAGTTGTGTCCTGGCTTGGGGGGGGGACGGACAGGTGGAGGGGGGCTCCCGCGGTCACCCTGCCTTGCTGAAGCGCAGCAAAACACCTCAATTGTTAGTCGGGGCTTGTCAGCTGTATCGCAGGAGCACCGGATAAAGTGTTCCAGTGAAGAAGATAATTGAAAATCAAAAAAGACTTTGTTAATTTGATTAGGCAGAGCCGTAGTTGAATTGTTCTTCATCAAAAGAGATTTAATTTTGACATGCAATTAAATCCTTCTGCTGTACTGGTGCCCTGTGCATTCCCAGCAATAGGACGGCTGGGCAGGGGGCTTTACAGGACAGTGCAGGGATGAGACGTGCTGGGGGACGGAGGGGAAGAGGAGTGAGGGGAGCATGAGTGCCTGAGAGGTGTGACAGGAGCGCAGAGGTGAGGAGGGTCTGTTGTAGCAAACAGTACTCGTTCAGCGCTGACTTTGAGTTGTGGCTTAACTGCTTTAACTCATTGCATCGATGCAGAAGGCAGCTCTGCGCCTGCTCGGTCCCCTAACCCTGTGGCTGTCCCCTCACCCTGCCAGCCCAGATCTCCTGGGGGTAAAGCCCCGACCTACAGGGCTGCGATGGTGCGAAGAGGGTCTTTGCTGGCGGCTGGGTTTGGTGCAGCAGCTGGAGCAGGTTTGCCGCAGGATCGGCACCCTCTGGCTGGGCAGGAGCTCCCTCCCACTGCTGGGATCTGGGGTGGGCAGTGCTGGCATTGGGGTCCCTGCAAGCTCCAGCCGTCCTCGCCGGCTGCTCCCCGCACTGATAAGGCAGAGGATTATCACTGCTGCTGAGCTGAGGTGCCGTAATCCATCCCCGCTGCGCTGGCGGGGGCGGTGGCTGGGTGGAAATCCCACAGTCGGGGTTGTGGATTTAGAGCTGGTGGTGAGAGAAGGAGCTCAGTGGGATGTGACAGAGCTTTAAAACGTGCAAAAAAAAAAAGTCTGTGTGCCTCCTCGGGCGGGAGCGGAGAAAGGCCCTCGCAGTAAGAAAGAGCTTTAGGAGGAATCACGGGAGGTCTGTGTGCTGTGGCCATAGTGTCACACGCCGTTCAGCCCTGGCAGTGGGAGCCCGGCAGAGGGAGATGGCACAGGCAAGGAGTGTGGGACCGGGCCGGGTTGATGCCGCAGCTCGTCGGGCTGGGCTCTGGCCGGGACCCTTTGCCTTCGCAGCGCAGTGGGCGGTGCTGCAGGCACGGCTGGGTCCTGGCTCTGCTCAGAGCCATGGGGCCAAGCTCCATCCTTTCCCTGGGAGCACACCAGCCCCTGTGGTGGTCTGTGCTGCCCTTGGCAGGGGGAGGTCTTTGAGGTCTTGGTGTTGGGAAAGCCCACGGTGCCATGAGCTGCACAACCTGCCTGCACCTCTCCCTGGACTCGGCACTGGGTGGCGAGTCTGGGAGCTCTCAGCACCAGGGGATTTCAGCTGCCCTGATCTAATTCTTAGACTGGATGGAGCCACAGGGAGATTTTCTATTACAACCTCTCTCTTCCACTTGGCAGCCCAGAAGAGCTGCTCTGAGAGGCGATGGACTTGGCCATGCAGGAGCCTTTTTAATTCCTGTGCGTTCTGCCTGATGGGCCATTCATGGCGCCTGGCACGAGCTCTGCGCTGGTGCCCCAGGCTGGCAGCAGGCTCTTTGCTGGTCACTCCTAGGCAGCAAAGGTTGTCTTCCCTGGGAGGGCTGGCAGAGCCTTTGCAGCCCTCGCCCTTCCCTCATGGAGACAGGCCGGGCAATGAGCAACAGGGCTGGTGTAAATCAGGTTTGAAATCAGGTTTGCTCGTCTGGAGCGTAAGGTGGCCAGTCCTGCCCATGGCTCCTCTCCACCCTTTGTCATCCCTTTTGCCTTGGTCTTGTCTCCGTTCCCCGTTCCTGCATTGCCATCTGCCTGGCTCCCCCCAGACCTGCTGCAGCTCTTGCTCCACGTGCCTGTGTTTCCTGCTGTTTGCCGTGTTGACCAGCCCGTCTCCATCCAGTTGACTGTGCACCGAGCTCCCCTGCCCTGCGGCTGCACTGCTCTCCCAGCGCTCGCTCGTTTTGGCAAGGGAGGGGGTTTCTTTCGGGTACCTCCATCCTGTGCTCCAAATGGCAGCGCTCAGTGCCAGCACAGATGGCAGCGGGAGGATGGGGATCCGCTGGGGAATGCTCGGTGTCGGCTCTGGGAGATGGCAGGGCTGAACCCTGCTCTGGCAGCTCCAGGGTGCGCTGGGCAGAGCAGGAGGTGGAGGATCCCGGGGGGGCCTCGGTGCCTTCCCATTGGGGCCAGGCGCTCGGCTGGCTTGTGTTGCTGCATCCTTGGCTGCTCGTGGTGCTGCAACATACATTCCCACCTGTGAAATGGGTGCCCTGCCTGCCCATCTCCCTAGGGCTGCGCGGGTAGATCGAGCATTGATCTGCCCCTTCCCTCTCACACGGTTCCCCGGGGCTCTCCTCCGGCCCCTGCACCAAGGTGGGTGACTTGAGCAGCGGCAGAGGTGTGACAGTGTGACCCTCTCGCACTGCCTGGCCGCTTGAGCCAGAGCTGACAAATCTCACAGCTCAGGCTGCTCTAATTGCCTTTAAAATGCTAACCAAGAGCCAGAGGCACCACGTGAGGGCAAGAAAACACCTCTTCCCACAGCAGCCAGGGAGCCTCTGCCCGCTGGAGACGTCGGGGAGGATCAGAGCCATAGCCTGCTCTGGGGGGACAGCCCCGAGGAGACCCGGAGCGTGCCGCTGCACAGGGTGCTGGTGATGCCGGCGGGCTCCAGCACACGGGCTCCAGTGGCACAGGGGAGCCGAGCACTGTAGGCAGGGCTAGTGGCTTGGGTGCAAAGAGGAGTTGGGTGTAGTGAAAGCCTGTGCTGCGTTTGCGTGGGTTTGTGTCCCTGTCCCAATGAGCAGTGGTCCCAATACGGGGAGGGGGAGGTCCTGAAGTGGCTGCAGAGCCGATGCCACGTCTGGATGATGCACCATGGCATCGTCTTTGCCCTGAGCTGCAGAGTCCCCTGGTGGGTGCTGTGCCTGCTCGGGTGGGCGCTCAGCCCCATGGACTGAGCAGCATCGGGGCAGGAGGATCAAGGGGAGAGGCGTGGGCATCCCTCACCCCAGCCCCGGGGCCGGCGGCGTGCAGGCAGAGGGCAGGTTCAGAGCGGGCACCTGCAGCTGGCCGTGCTTTGGGTGCAGCAGCCCCTGCGAGCTCGGTGCAGTGTTTACCACTTCCATCTTGGCTTGTTGCCTTATTTGTTCTCCTCTAATTGAGCAAATGCGCTGTAGGCAGTGAAGCTAGGCCAGCATTGACTTTATTAGGGGAAAGCATCAATACAACGCTGCATGTTAGGAGGCTTAGTCTAACACTGTCAGACTACTGGAGTTTTAAAGTTGCACTTTATTCATGATGTTTTGATTTCTCTTGCTCTGGGGACTCTGACTTTGATAGATTGTGATGCGGTACCAGAACAATATGATACACAAGAGCAGCTTGCTTCCAAAACAGGCATTTGCCACGAGAGCCCAACGTTTTCTTGAATTTTTTTAGAGTGAAAAATGATGGCATAAAGAAATCTTAAGCTTTGCGCAGTTCAATCATCCAGAATTAGCAACCAGAAAGTTGATTTTACTGCTGACTGGTAGGCTGTTAGAGGTAGTTACGCCAAGCTAATTCCTGGGTTCATTTTGCTGCGTTTTGCTGCTGCAGCAGCGCTGGCAGGAGCTGTTTTCACTCCAGAAGCTGGAGTTTCTGGCTGCCAGTTACTGAATTCTTCTTTTGCAAGTGAGCACCCGCTCTGCTGCCGTGTTGCTGCTGCTGTTGCAGCCTGTGGTCCCTTCGTGCCCCCCTGCTTTCCTGCTCCTCCTCACACTGGTGCATTTTGCAGGCATGAGAGCAGGTAGAAGTTGCCGGCGTGGGCCCTGTGCGGACCTGCTAATCCCCATTGTCAGGGCACCGAAGAGCTATCTGTCCCTTTGAATCTGTTTCTTGAGGATGTGTTATCAAATATGCCAGAGATACACGTCACAGAATATATTTGCTGTTAACACATTTCTCATGTGTGACCGTGCTGGAGTTGTCGGGTGCTCGTTGTCTCAGCACTAAGTACAACCCATTTGTCTGCTCATCATGTGGATGCCATAGGGGCTTCTGTCAGAGCTCCCCTGGAATTAAGTATGAATTAAACGTACCTTTAAAATAAAGTGTTATCACAGCCATTTAATGAGTTTGAGACTCTTAACAGCTTCATTTTCCTGCGTTTGATGGCCATGCCCCTTTTTACTTCATTTCATTCTCATAGGTTGTTACAGAGAGGCACCTGTGTTACTTGAGCGCAAGCGGCGTGTTCCCAGCCCCTGCGCCAGGCTCTGCCGCCTTGGCTCGGCATGAAGAACTTTCTCGAGTTCGGCGGCCGGGGAGCGGATCTCTGCTCCCTGGGGGTGTCCCAGCTGTGGGGGCTGCCCAGCCCTGGCTCGGCCACCCCTGCGGCAGGTCTGGCTTGGGGTAAGCCGGCCACGTGCCGTGCAGCCCAGCTTTTGGTGAAAACGGGAGAGAAGTGCGTTACACCGCATGCTTTTTACCAGAAGGGATGTGTCCGGTAATCGGCTGCCCTGCCGCAGGGGCTGGGCTGTGTCGCGGTGCCTTGTCCCAGGGCTCTTGGCAGCGCTTTGCAATGTGGTTTTCCTGACTTATTCCCTGGCTTTATGGGGAGGCGGAGAAGCGCAGGGGAAGCAATGGTTGCCGTGTGCGTAGTGCTGCATCGCACCAGAGCTTCGGGTGGGCAGGGGCTCAGTGGGGGAGCGGGGGCCGGGGGCACCCAGTGCCTTCTGCCTGGCTCCGGGCTGCAGGACAGTGGGGAGGTTTCTGAGCGTTCAGGTTGTAGAACGCTTTTTTTTTTTAATGTGTCAAAACAGCATTTTTCCACCGCCTTGTTCTCGGAAATGTTTGAACCGTTCTCGCTAAAACTTCCCTTAAAATTTCAGCCTGAGGCAGATGCTCAATATGGGAAACATCAGAGCGAAATGACTTGCGTTGCACAAAGACACAGCCAAGTGATAATAGGGCCTTTTAAAGCATTGGGGAATCGCTGAACGGTGGCACCACAATCTATAAAGCCTCATAGCAACCCAGAGATGAGCGGGCTGCCTGCATCCCTGGCATCTTCCCCGGCTTCAGCAGAGTCCCTGTGGGCAGGTTTGGCCCTTGGAATCACAGCACCGACCTCCCAGGTCACGTCCACGCAGGCTGGAAATCTTCCTTGCCCCTCGCTGGGTGACCCCGGTTGGGGTGGGGGGCGTTCACAGTCTTAGCAGAGCTTGTTCCTGGCCTGATCCAGCACCCGCAGCACCTTCCAGCGGTGCTGTCCTCACTGTCCTGGCTGAGGCTGCCACAGGAGGCTGCGCTGCTGCCTGTGATGCCGGGGCTCCCACAGGACTGGACTAGGATGCCGTGGGCTTGGGGGGTGTGTGTGTGTGTCTGTCTGAGGAGCTGGTCCTGCCCTGCTGCTTGGGGTCCCCCATGCGGGATGCGTTGAGGGGGGCAGCGATGGCTGCGGTGAGTGCGGTGGGTGAGAACTTTGCCGAACGCCCTGCACTGGGACTGGCGGTGGAGAAGCCGGTCTGGAGGAGGCACCGGCTGCCTCTGACAGCCCGGTAAATACGCAGCAGGCAGCGTGCGTTGGGCTGGGGAGGCTGTATTATTTACAGAGAGGCTTGGGGAGTCTCTGAGGAGAGCCGGTACAACTTGCATATTAAAACAGAAATTGCAATTAACAACAAAAAAGGGCATTTTTATAACATTTTTATTGAAGTCTTAATGAACAAATAAAGAAGCAGAGAAATCTGCATATGCATTTGTGAGATATAAAACTGACTGAATCAAGATGAAGCAGCAAGAAGCCTTGGCTTCTCTTATTTTGTGCTAGATAAGTGAAACAAAACTGCAAAGAAAGGAGAGGAGAGGGGGAAGAAAACTGTAGTGCGTGATCCAGGAACCGGGAGGCCCAGGTCTGTGGTTCCTGTGAACCCAGTAAGATCCAGGAGGCTGGCTCAGCAGAGTTGTCTGCTGTCCTCCCCTCTGAGCTGTGCCGAGGGGATTTGGAGGGATTTCTGAAAGCATATTGGAAAAGAAATTGGAAGCTGGAAAAAAAAAAAAAAATTAGAAAAGCATGGATTTGAACCCAGAATCTGTACAGGCAGCAGATGCTGCGCTGCCTGCGAGGCTGGGGGCTTGGTCTGTGCTGGGGAGGGCAGGGGGGTGCCCAGCAGAGGCTGTGGGTGAACTGGAGCGGCTGGTTAGGAGATGGCAGGTGGCTTGACCAACGGTGACGGGACTGTTGGATCCCCCCGAGGGACCACCGGAGGTGCAGAGCCTCGTCTGAGGAGCCTGCGGCAGGGATGGTGCTAGTGGAGGGGAGGAGCGGGCAGGTGGCTGTAGTGCTGCGGAGAGCAGCTGCACCAGGACACACGGTCATGGAGGTGTGTGCAGTGGCGTCAGGGCTGGGGCTGGCCCTGCACAGGGAAGGTGGGCGGCTTTGTTCAGAGCACAGGAGACAGCTTTGGGCATCACCCCAAGATCTGCATTTGGACACCAAGCTTGACTTTGGGTTTGTGGCTTTTGGAGGCTTTTGTCACCTCCAATAACGAGGTGATTGGTGACAGCCAGCATGGATTCACTAAGGGCGAATGGTGCCTGACAAATTTGGTGGCCTTCTACAATGGTATTACAGCGTTGGTGGATAAGGGAAGAGCAAGTGACGTCATCTACCTGGATTTGCGCAAAGCACAAGACACTGGCCCGCACAACATCCTTGTCTCTGAATTGGAGAGACATGGATTTGACAGCTGGACCACTCGGTGGATAAGGAATCGGCTGGATGGCCGCACTAAAAGAGTTGCGGTGAATGGCTCAATGTCTTAAGTGGCAAGCAGTGACGAGTGGCGTTCCTCAGGGGTTGGTGCTGGGACCAGGGCTGTTAAACACTTCTGTCTGTGACGTGGAAAATGGGATTGAGTGCACCCTCAGCAAGTTTGCCGATGATACCAAGCTGTGTGGAGCGGTTGACGTGCTGGAGGGATGGGATGCCATCCAGAGGGACCTGGACAGGCTTGAGAGATGGGCCCATGCCAACCGCATGAAGTTCAAGAAGGCCAAGTGCAGGGTCCTGCATGTGGGTCAGGGTAATCCCAAGCACAAATCCAGACTGGGTGGAGAATGGACTGAGGAGAAGGACATGGGGGTGGATGAGAAGCTCGACATGCACTGGCAGCCCAGAAAGCCACCTGCATCCCGGGCTGCATCCCCAGCAGCGTGGCCAGCAGGGCGAAGGAGGGGATTCTGCCCCTCTGCTCCACTCTGGGGAGACCCCCCTGCAGTGCTGCCTCCAGCTCTGGGGCCTCAGCGCAGGAGAGACATGGACCTGTTGGAGCAGGGCCAGAGGAGGCCACCAAGATGATGCCAGGGCTGGAGCCCCTCTGGTGGGAGGACAGGCTGAGAGAGTTGGGGTTGTTCAGCCTGGAGAAGAGAAGGCTCAGGGGAGAACTTTGAGCCCCTTCCAGTGCCTAAAGGGGCTCCAGGAAAGGTGGGGAGGGACTCTGGATCAGGGAGTGGAGCCAGAGGATGAGGGGGACTGGTTTTACACTGAAAGAGGGGAGATTTAGGTGAAAGATTAGGAAGAAATTCTTGACTGTGAGGGTGGTGAGACCCTGGCCCAGGTTGCCCAGGGAAGCTGTGGCTGCCCCATCCCTGGAGGTGTTCAAGGCCAGGTTGGATGGGGCTTTGAGCCACCTGGTCTGGTGGAAGGTGTTCCTGCCCATGGCAGGGGGTTGGAACTAGATGATCATCTATAGGGTCCCTTCCAACTCTAACCATTCTGTGATTTGTGACTTGTCGAGCCCCAGGATCCCACACACTGGGTTTAGGGGTGCTGAGCAGGGAGGGAGGTGGCGGCAGGTGGGGTCTGGAAGGCCAGAGAGGTGTCTCCAAATATTATGGGCTACAGAAAAGCCTGTGTTAAGAAGAGCTTATCTGGTACTGAGGGCGATGAGGCACATCAATCAGCGTTGGAGAGGTGTATTGACAAACGAGTCAGTGTATAGACTGAGTAGAGCCACGGCACACGGCGGTGCGGGAGAGCAGCTGCCGAGACCAACCTGGGGTCAGAGCCGCAGCCACCTTCTGTGATAGATGGAGCCGCTGCACTCCACCCTGTGCCTGCTCCCTGTCTGTCCGGGGAGCCGGGATCTGCGTTGCTCTGGAGGATGCTCTGTAGCCTTTCCATGTCTCAGAGGCGTCATGTTCAGCTGGTTCCCTCTCCTCCCTTCCAAGTTCCCCGGAGCGCAGCAGACCCTCACTTCCTTTTCGGCACAAGCAGCTCCAGTGGGACTTCTGCAAAATACTCCCCAGAATGATTTATGGTACTCCTTCAGCTAATTTTTAACTCTGATTGCTTCTCCTTCTCCTCAGTAGAATTTAACTAGTTTGCCTAGAATATTAATAATTAAACATCAAGGAATTATATCCCAAGCAGTCTTTTCAGATGAACGTTTGTGATTGTTTTAAAGCGCACAGCGCCGGGTTTTAGTGGCTCTTTGATAGAATTTTGCCTCTTTTAAACTGCTGACACCAGTAACCCTATAAATTAGCAGATGATGGAGGGAAATCTCCTGGCTGCTTCTGTTGGTTTTTATAGTTTGATTTGTTAATAGGAGTTTTGGGTCACAGCCAGGAATTCCTTAACTGGCGAAGGGAAAGGTTTGCCCCACGGTGCGGTGGCAACTGCCTGGCCGTGCCGCGTGCCATGCGGGGCTGCATGTGTGCATGGGCAGGTGCTGGCCTTCAGCCACACGCGGGTGCAGAGACGTGTGTGGGTGCCGGCAGCATGCGGCTCTGCTGCCTGCCGCTGTGTCCCTGCGAGGGGAGAGGTGTCTGTGGGTATGTGGCACCGAGTGGGTGGGGGGTGTAAAGGTGCATCGGCTTTGGGGGTGCAGCGGTGATCGTTTCTCTGTGCAGCGAGGCAGCCTTGGTGGGACGCTTTGGAAGCGTTTTCCCTATGGCAGGGCATCAGTGAGAGGCTCAGCTGGAACGTGGGCAGGATCGTGTCATCGGGGATGCTCGGCAGGTCACAGGCTGTAGCCTGTTGCTGGTGTTTGCTGCGACCGTTTGCGATGGTCTCTGCTGCAAAGGAGGATTCTGCCTCCTTTCGCGTAATGCTGCTGAACTACCCGCAGCACCTCATGCTGCTGGCAGGAGATGACGGCTTCTGGGGCGTGATTCGTCTCGTTATCCGCAGAGCAGGTATAACATGCTGCCGGCACAGAGTGCACATGGTGGTGTTCACTGTCCCCAGGCACGTGGCAGTGGGGGACCAAACCCCGCTGTCTACCTGCCAGTGAACGGAGTCGGCTGTGAACTCCGGCATTGCCCAAGCGCAGGGATGTTGCCACAGCCAGCTTGGATGGGTTAATTGCTCCACTCGCAAGCGTGTGCCTGTCATCCCTGCCTGCAGCCAGGAGCAGGCAGGGCAGCTGCAATCCAGGAAATCATCTTTGCTAACGCTGAACACGTGTTTCTTAGAGCGTGGCTGAGGCAGGAGCCTTCCCTGCTGCGTGTCCTTCCTGGGCTCCAGCAGCGCCCGCGCTGGGGGCATCAGACTCCTGCCTGGTGGGTGCTGATGTTCCAGTGCTGATGGCTGGAGAGCCCCGGGTGGGCAGCGAGCCCCCGGAGGGAGGCTGAAGGGGCAGAGGGAATCCCCGTGAGCAGAGGGAACGTGTGTTTCTGACCTCTGGGGTGGAGATGCTGTTGCAGGAAAGGAGCTGATTGTACCTTTTGCTGGTGGGGCAGTTGACGTGCCTGAGGGACGGGATGCCATCCAGAGAGACCTGGACAGGCTTGGGAAGTGAAAACCCTCATGAGGTTCAACAAGGCCAAGTGCAGAGTCCTGCATGTGGGTCGTGGCAATCCCCAGTGCCGACAACGACTTGGGGGTACTGGGGGGCGAAAAGCTGGACATGAGCTGGCAACGTGCACTGGCAGCCGAGAAAGCCACCCGCATCCTGGGCTGCATCCCCAGCAGCGTGGCCAGCAGGGCGAGGGAGGGGATTCTGCCCCTCTGCTCCACTCTGGTGAGACCCCCCTGCAGTGCTGCCTCCAGCGCTGGGGCCTCCAACAGCAGAAGGACATGGACCTGTTGGAGCAGGGCCAGAGAAGGCCACCAAGATGATGCCAGGGCTGGAGCCCCTCTGGTGTGAAGACAGGCTGAGAGAGTTGGGGTTGTTCAGCCTGGAGAAGAGAAGGCTCAGGGGAGAACTTTGAGCCCCTTCCAGTGCCTAAAGGGGCTCCAGGAAAGGTGGGGAGGGACTTTGGATCAGGGAGTGGAGCCATAGGACGAGGGGGACTGGTTTCACACTGAAAGAGGGGAGATTTAGGTGAGAGATTAGGAAGAAATTCTTGACTGTGAGGGTGGTGAGACCCTGGCCCAGGTTGCCCAGAGCAGCTGTGGCTGCCCCATCCCTGGAGGTGTTCAAGGCCAGGTTGGATGGGGCTTGGAGCCACCTGGTCTGGTGGAAGATGTCCCTGCCCAGGACAGGGAGTGGACTAAATGGCCTTTAAAAGGCCATTCCAACTCAAACTTTTCTGTGATTCTGTTTGCTTTGAGCCTGGGGAGCATCCAGCGCTGGGTGCAGAGCTCCTGGGGGAGGGGGGTCCCCAAAGGAGGGGAGTTCCATGTGTGCGGAGGTGCCATGGGGAGGGGTCTGAGCTCTGCAGCAGCATGGGGAAGCTGACCAGCATGGTCAGGGTTCTGGATGGGAGATCTTCCAGTGCCAGGGCAGTGCTAAGAGCTGCTTCAACCTGTCCTGCCCAGCGTGTCCTCATCTGTCCCACCTGCAGGACCGCTGCTGAGGGGTCTGGGAGGGGCCGCGTGCGCTGGGGTCCCGCTCCTGTGCTGTCCCTCGGGGCCGAGGGTCTGCGCCCGCCCGTCTGGCTCCCACCCCTTGCTGGAGAGCTGAAGCTTCATTTGTTCTGAAGGGAAAAGAATTCACATCTCCCCAACGAACGCGAACCCAAATACAAATAAATTTCTCTCAAAGTGCAGTCGTTGGAGAAAACTAAAGGCCGTTAGTCAGGCTGACATCAGAGGAGCCGCATTCACTCTGACAAGCAGCAAAGGCTTATGTTTTATTCACCAGGCCTGAAAAATACCTTCCCAAAGAGGGGGCCCATAAATAAACCAGTGTGATGAATATTACACAGGATAAAAACTGATAAAGCAAGGGCCCTAAACATGAGATGCACAATGAGGTTAGAAAAGCACATGGCTTTCATTACACCTAATCCTGCGTGACGGGCTGGGGAGGTGAGCCGCAGGGTGGGAAGGGGAAGCCGCCCCTGGGCTGCTTCTGGCCCACCGAGAAGAGGGGGCAGGCGGGACAGGCTGAGCTGGCCCCACTCCTGGCCACGCAGCCCCATGGGGAGAGGCAGCACGGGCAGGGCTTGGACCATCCCTGCAGCCCCTGGTGGGGGCGGAGGGAAGGGGCTGGGGGGCTGCAGAGATGCTCGCAGCCCTGCCTGGGACACCTTCAAAGCAGCATCCCAGCCACTATGGTCTGTACCTGGAGCACTTGTCCTGGCTGTGAAAAGTCCATGGTTCTTTGGGATCTCCCCTGCGGGTTTACCTAGAGTCTCTCTGGCCCTAAAAGCCCTGTTTTTTGCAGTTCCCACGGTGCCATGTCAGGATGCTGAGGCTTGGGGCTGACCTGGGTGTGGGCAAGTCCCTCTTGTGCACCGTGTTTCCTCACCATCATTTCTCTGGCCATGGGTTTGCCAGGGCTTCACCGTCAGTGCCAGCGGCAGAGCTGCCGGGCTGTCTGCGCGGCCGTGGCCCTGCAGCACTGACCTGTGCGGGGTCTGGACAGCGGAGATGGGATCAGCCCCGTGCCTCTGGCCTTGCTGAAGGCGGGGGGGGGGGCAGCCATGAAGAGAGGAGCTTGAGGTGCCACTGGCGTTGGAGGGACGTCTCCTGCTATTGTGTTTCTTGGCGCAAAATGCCTCTCAAATATATTGGTTTTGAGAGCAAGCAGCGAATTATGAAGGCTGTGATCGTAAAGAGTGTCTTCAAAGATGAAGTTTCCATGTTTTGGAGTGTTACTTAACAGCATCTTCCCTTCTGCAGCCTCTTCCTTGCTTTCTGCAGACATGCGTGGCTGCTGGTTGCACTCAGGGTTACCGCAGTGTTCCTTCGCGAGGTCAGGCCATGGTGACACCTGTCAGGCTGCCCTGGCCCCACTGGCACAGGGGGACGGTCCCTGTCTCCACATGTGGCTGTTCCCTCCATGTCCCAGCGCGGCTGGGGGTCGGGACAGCAGCGCTGCAAGGGAAAAACCCTTTCCCTGGGTCAGAGCCCAGCTGGGGCTCAGGCACCTTCCCTGCTGGGGAGCCTGGCTCCGGGTGTCGATGTGCTCCTCTGAGAGCTGCTGGAGCGATGGCATGTCCCCTAGGAGTACGTGCCACTCCATCCCTGCCCTGACATGGGGACAGGCAGCAGTAGGGTCTGCGGTGCCCAGCTTGGGTGGTCGCCCCATGTGCCCACCCTTAACCTGGCATGGGCTGCGTGAGGCTGCAGGAGCACAGTGCAAGCAGAGTAAATGTTTAATAAACAAAGCTCTCCGCCGGATCGGGAGGGGGTGTCAGAAGAGGCGTTGTGATGGGTGTTAATGCCGTTTGGAAATGCCGTCGCAGAGTTGTTATTCTATCTCCCCACAAGCTCTCTGAAGTCCTCCGCAATCCAGTAAGGGAAGTGTCGCAGTGCTTTCCCTGCCTGGGGAGCACCAGGCGCTCGGTGGGGCCACACAGCCTGCAGCCCCTCACCCAGACCCTCGGTGGCGGGGGGCTCTGGGTGCAGGGGGCTCAGCAGCAGGTGCTTGTTCCTGCCCGGCCTCTGCGAGGAGCCGTAGTGAAAGACAATGTTCTCCTGGGGAAAACACTGCTTCCACTGTGGGTGCGAGTCTGGGGGGAGGAGGAGGAGGAAGAGGGCTCTGGGTGCAGCAGCAGCTGGTGGAAAGGAAATGGTGTCAATGGTCCTTGGAGCTGTGAGTGCCGGCGGGTCAGGTTTAGTGCTGGCTGCCCCAGCTCCGGCACTGGGAGGTGTGTGCTGGGGCACCGCATGCCCTACTGCGGCCCTCCTGCCTCCTCAGGATGATGGGCAGGATCAGGCCCCCTCCATGCTGGTGGGCAGTCAGAGTCCGGGGGCAGCCGGAGCCGCTGGCCATCCCGGTTGCTTTGCCAGAGGAGGTGCGGTGGCGGTGAGGCTCGGGCAGAGCTCGCTGCACAGCGCTGGGCTCCCGCCAGCTTCATCTGCCTTTAACTGTCGGGAATGTTTGCCTTTCCTTCTCTCTGCCCAATTTAAGAAAAACAAAAGCAAGGCTCCTTGGGAAGCGACTGCAGGGCTGCAGTTTTGGGGGGGACCCTCCGTGTCTCGGAACAGCAGGCCACAGACAGCACAAGGAGCGTTTCATTCAAAAGCTGCACGTTCAAAGGCTGCAGAAGGAAGTTTGCACAGACTTACGCGCCATAATCCCACATTTGACAGTTTTCTGTGTAAACTGTGTGCAAACCTCCTTTGAAAAGTTCCTCTGCTATTCCTCGGAAACCCCAGGCTGGACCCCGTGGGGAGCGGGAGCAGCCCCCTGCCCCGCACCTCCCCGCCGAGCGGGAGGCAGGAACCTTGAAATATGAGCACTTAGCTTTTTATTACACCATTTAATTGCTGCCTGACAGTCTAATCCACCATTAAAAACACCAAAGCTCAGGGGAATTCACCATTGTTATTCAACATGTATCTCTCTCCTCCTTGCCTCTGCTGCTCAGAGATCCCATCTGCTCCCTCCTTCCACCCTGTTGGCTCCCGGGACAGCGCGCTGGCCGGCGCTGAGCGTGCGGCTGCTGCGCGCTTGGTCTTGCTGGTGGAGACCTCTCCTCAGTGGAAGCGGTGGGTGCCAGTACAGGAAAACAGGGAGGGGGCTGCAGTGCCTGGGCAGCAGGGAGAGGGCTGGGGCTCTCCAAGTGAAGCTGTGCAGATGTCTGGGAACCGCGGTGCTTACGGGCAGCGTAACAGTACGGAAGCACCTGCGGGAGCTTGCCAGCGAGCATCCTCCCTGGCCTGTGAAGCTGCAGGGCCAGTGCTTGTCGTTCGCGGGAGTGCGTGTGATGGAGGGCATGCAGGCAACGTGGGTCCCAGCTGGAGCCGGCTGCGGGGAGCGTGGCCTTTCTTCCCCTGGGACCACCTGAGCTGGGGGCAAACGCACACACATGAGTTGGTGTCTTATCTTCAGGAGGAGCGTGCCAGCCTTCCCCTTGCTGTGGGCACCCTCCGCCCTCGCCACGAGCCGCAGGGCAAGTGCTTTCAGAGCCCGATTTTCTGCTGAGCGGGGCTGTGGGCGGCTCTCCTCGGTGGTCCGGGGATGGCGCTGGCTCGGCATTTGCCAGCTCCTCTGGAATGAGAGGCCCGGCCTCTCTCGCTGTGTCTTGGAACAGGAGCTGAAAGCAACCGGAACAGTGGTGAGCCATCCTCCCCCCTGTCCTCGGCTGCCCACAGCTCCTGGAGGAGAGCTGCTCTGCAAAAACTGGTTTGGGAAATCGCTTTTCATGTTGGATATGGCTTTTGCAAAGCTTTTTTCTTCTGAGCTGCAGCTCTCTGTGCCGGGCTGCGTGCCCGGGTGGGTGCTGGGGTGCAGAGGAGGCACATGCTGCCGTGCTCGCGCATCCCGTCTGCATCCTTCTCATGGGGGCTGGATCCTCCAAAGGGCTGCAGGATCTGACCACGTACTCCAGACCTCACCTTCGCCAGTCACAGGGAGCAGGACCGGAGCATCCCTCTCTCTGTGGGACCTTGCTGCCTTCCCAGCCGCTGCCCACCAGGGGGTGGGGGGGGAGTCAGGCAGGAGTGATGGGCTTGGCCGCTTCTCTGAGCAGTTCGTGCTCACGTTCTCCTGAGTAATGATTTGTTTTTTTTTTTTTTTTTTTTTTTTTTTTTAACTTCTGTTGTGTAAGAAATAATGGCGGTGGCAGCTGTGGCAGGATGCATTGCTCGGGGAGCCCTTGGCTGCCAAGGGGACAGGAGGAAGCGTGGCTCCTGTGCCCCCCAGCCATGGCAGGAGCCCCCCAACAGACCCGTCGTGTGGGGCAGCAGCCGTGGGAGGGTGAGAGCCGCAAGGGTCCTGTGGATGGTGTGACTGTGGTTATCCGAAATTACGGGTTTGTTTTCCTCTGGGACTCTGCATTTGAGTACGGGGGCTGGTTCCCCAGCCCCCTTCCTTATGTCGTCCCCAGTTAAAGCAGAAGGTGACCATGGACACTGCTGCTGGGGGATCAAGTGGCCACAGGCCATCTGTAAGTCACAGCCAAGACCCCTCGAGACGATGGGGTGCTGGGGATGTTGCATTGTACCTGTGTCACCACTCGGCTCCTGAAGCCTGGTCCTGCTCACGGTGCAAGTCCCAGCTCTGGTAGGCTGGTACACGCAGGAGAAGGTGGGAGCTGCCTCCCTGCCCTGCCTCTGCTGCGGGAAACGGGGCGCTGCCCCGGCCGGATTCGCAGTGGAGGGGACCCCCGGCGTTTTGTTGGCTGAGCCACCACTGCTGTGCTTCATGCACCAATGGCTCCCAGCAATCGGCACGTCTGAGGGATGGATCAGCCTCGCTGGTGCTCGTAGCCCAGCGAGCAGTGCAGGGTCTGCACAGTCCTTTCCGGCACAGCACAGTCAATGCCGCTGTCCCCATCGTGGGTGGGTGAGTGGGTCGACGAGGAGCCCTGGCGGTTTGCCCATGGCTGCTTGAGCACGTGTTAGTGGGGCCAGGGTGGTCGAGGCCCCTGGTCCTCAGTGCCGCGCTCTGCCAGCGCAGTCCTGCTTTGCCAGCAGAACCCCCAGCCCTGCGCTACCCGGGGGTCCCCGGGCTGTCCTCCCCTGCCCGCTGCCAGCACTGTATTAAAAAAACATAATTGATTTTCCTTCCTGCCAGTGCTTAACCTGGACTTTCCCGCTGCAGCGGTAGAGGGCCCTGATTACAATATCTCTGAAGAGGCCAGTGAGTTATAGTAATGGACACTCTTCTAGCTGTCTGTGCCGCTCATAAATCTATCCCCTCCTGAAAGTGCAGATGGTCCATAATCGTCCATCATCCCGAGCCAAGCGCCGGGCAGCGTCGGGGTGGGTTTCTCCTCTGAGGTTGCTTTTTCTGCAAGCTAAACGGAACTGCAACGCGGCACGAGCTCTCTCCATAATGGAGTGCGAGCAGCCCCGCCATCAGCTGTGATTTAGGAGGGAACGAACAATAAATATCCTGGAGGTGGGGGCTGCGAGCAGCCATGGAAGGGGAAGGCAGCAGGGCCAGGGGTGTACTTAGGCTGAGCCCTGTTTGCTCTGGCAAGTGTGACGTGACCCTCAGGGGCGTGGGGGTTCAGGGGGCTTTCCAAAGGCTGCTGCCCCGCTCCACTCTCTGCACCGGTGCGAGGGGCAGGAGCATCAGTTGAAATCCCAGCTGTGTGCTGCCTGTGGCCCTGAGTCCCAACTCCGCCTGGGAATAACGCCAACTCCCGACAGCAGCCATCCGGGCTCTCCCAAGGCACCCAGAGGCAGGAGGGACCCGTGTGCCAGCACAGCCCTGCTGCAGTCAGGAGCCTGGGCAGCACGGGCAGGGAGCTGCCTTTCTGTGCGTCGTCCCCGCTCCTGCCGCTGCGGGTCTGCACGCTGGGATGCTGCGTGGTGCAGTGGGCTGTGCTGTGCTCTTCCCTGCAGCAGTGCCAACCCCGGGGTGCTGCTGATCCCTCTCCCCCTGGGACCAGCTGGGCTGAGCAAAAAGCTGCTGCTGCTTCCGAACAGGCAACCGAGTGCCTGTGCATAGGCTGGGCAGGGCAGGCAGAGCCCCTCCATGCATAGCAGAGCCTGTGGAACATTACAGGTGTCTCTGGTGACATCCTTTCCCATGTCATTCCATGGGCCGATGGTCCTGCCTTGTCCAAGCCCCCACCCTTCCACGTGCGGGTGGGCACCCCTGTGCTGGCAGCTGGACAACACGCAGCTCCAGCTGCCCAGCCGTCCTCAGGCTCTGTCCCGTGGCAGTGGTCCCTGCCTGGGGCTGCAGGAGTTGGCCCCTCCTGAGCCGTGGGCTGGCAGAGCCCTGTTAGCGTGTGCTCACAAAACTTGCTCTGGTGATGCTGCCCTTGGCCCGATGCCCCGGTGCCCCTGCCCTCGCTGCCGGGAGTTTGCTTCCTACGCCTCTCGGGGCAGGGCCTCAGCAGTGGTGCCATCAAGGCAGGAGCTTGGTGGGATTTTGCTGCTCCGGCAGCCCTGGTTGGTGCCTGCTGTGCCAGCAGGATCCTCCACAGCTGTTGGGGACCTGCCTGCGCTGCCCACGTTGGAGCAGGTCCCCAGCGCCTCCCCGGGGACTTGTCCTGCCTTCACCCCATTGCTGCTCACGAGCACGTGCTGCTTTGCCTGGCTCCCGAGCTCTCTGTCCCCAGGTCCCTGGGGCTCCTTGCTGGGTCCAGCCCTGCCTGTTGATGCTGTCCCACTCCCCGTCACACTGCCTGGGCTCTGTCCCCTCCCCGTGGGAGACCTGCATCAGTGCTGGGAGCCGGCAATACCCAGCTGTCGTGCTAAATGTCTTTATCGACTCTCCCACCAGAGTCGATTCTAGCGTGGTTACGGTGATTTTATTTGGTATTTAACATCTGAAACGTGTGCGTCTGCACCTGCGAGTGCCGGGGTATGCGGGTGGCCAGTGGACGGCGGTGTGCTTGCTTGGAGCTGGGCTGGGATTCCCTGTGCTGAGGACCTTGCCCTTTGTATGGTGACTGTCACCAAGCCCTCTGCCATGGGGAGATTCGTCCCCACACCACCGGTCCCGGGAGTGGGCAGGAGAGCAGACCTGGGGCCAAGGACCCCGGCAGCCTGGCCCCTCGCTCCCCTCCTCCTCCTCACTACAGCCGCTGTCCCGGCTGCCTGCAGGCAGGGGTGCTCGCCAAGGGTTTTTGGAGGAATCACTCAAGCTTTTCTCCCAGAAGCCTGTCCTAGACTGATTCAGAGCTGCCTTTTATCGGTGCTGCCTTGCGGCCGAGCCTGAGAAGCTGCTCCCGCCTCGCCGAGTGCCCTTATTTACAAGAATCCCCCTGGCATGGCCTTTAAGCGCTTCCATTAACATTTTTGCATCTTGCTTATTGCAAGCCGGGGCCCGCCGAGACCCGTGCGTGGCAGGCAGGAGCACTAGGCTGGCTTTAATTGGTTTGAAGCTCTTGCTGCCGGCCGTGGAGGGGTCTCTTTCCTTGAGTAATGACCTGGAATTTGATCACGCGGCTTTTATTAGATTGTGAGACTGGAAGTGTAACTGTACGGGATCAAAGCAAAGCAGGCACTGCCGGGAGCCGGGAGCTGCAGGGCTGAGGGAGAGGAGCCCCTCGCTGCCAGCCACCCCGGCAGATTAAAACAACCCAGCAGCCTGCACAAGGGTTCCAGCTCCCAATGATTGAGCCGCTCTCATGCTCCGGCAGGCATGTGCAGGCAGCACAGCCCCGCTGCCTCGTCGGCTGCTGGAGGACAGCATGCTTTTCTGCTGAGGTGCCACCAACCCCCAGGGCTGTCCTGCCCCGTGCCACCAGCCGGGACCTCCATGCTAGGGGTCAGACCCACCAGAGCTCAGTCAGCCAAGGGGGAAAGGTCATGCCAGCTGCATGGCGCCTGAGGACTCAGCCTGTCCCAGCGCGTCCCTGGGGGCTGCAGGTGCCACTGTGACCCCGTGCCAGGGCTGCCAAGGGCAGTGCTGGGAGCCGGGCAGGACGTGGCAGGGAGAGCAATTGCAGCGGTGATTAATGGTGCCTTGGCAGGAGCCGACAGCTCACGGTGCCCGCGGTGGCGATGAGCAGCTGGATCCTCTGCTCCTGACAAGCTGTTCCGGGCCGTGCCCCGCCGAGAGCAGCCCCGCATGGGCTCTCAGTGCCAGCCAGGCTACCAGAGCTGTGCCAGCAGCACGCGTTGCCACAACTCTCCCTGCTCCTGCCCGCTTCTGCGGTGAGAAGGGCTCGCGGCTGGTTTGGAGATTCTGGCAGCATCAGCTGGGTTTATTAAGCTAATAAAACAATGTTAAGTATCCGCACACTGGAGCCCCCTGAGGTCTCTTTATGTGCAGAGAGGAGCCAGGGGATCCCAGTGCCTCCGCACTGATGATTGCTCTGTCACGCTAATAAATAGAGAGGAGCAGGTAGCACTGCGCCAGGCTGCGGGGCGGCCACCGGTCCTCCTGCCGGCACCGGGCATGGGTGGACATGCCTTTGCCTGTCTTGATGTGCCCAGTACACTGGTACTTGGGCACCCTGCGAAGCACCCGCTGCCCTCGCTGTCCCCTCTATGCCCTCGACAGGCAGGGTGCGGGGTGGCAGAGGCTGCTGTGTCCCTGGGGGGCTGCACGGCTCAGGAGATGCTGGTGGCATCTCCCTCCACCCATCCCTGGTGTGCGTGGCTGCGGTGCGGGAACTGGAGAGCACCATGCTGTGCCATACCTGGTGCGCTGTCTCTGCTCTCAGCGCTGCGGCTGGGCTGTGCCGGCGGCATGGAGCTGTTGCTTTATAAAAGCAGGCAGGGTCTCCCTGGCTGCAGGCTGGCATAGAAATACCAGATCCTGAGGCACGAACTCCCCAGAGGGTTTGCAAGGGGCCTGGGCAGCCCAGCCGTGCTGGGGCAGTGCCCCCGGAGCCCAGTCCCGCCGGCGGGCAGCAGTGCCCGCAGTGCTCCCTGTGCTGCAGTGCGTCCATGTTGAATGGTGATGGTAGGCAATGCACTGGCAGCATGCAAAGCAGGCCCTGTATAATAGATAATAATTAATAGACTGCTCCGGCGGCTAGCTAGGTAAGTAGATAAATAATTTTAATTATCCTTGGGGAGGCTGTAAATTCGCACACAGCCCTTTATTAAACTCTCTGTTTACAACAGTCATTTATATTGTGTGTCATTTTGCATAAAACCCCCTTGGGGCCAAATAACACTGCGTAATACGGCTCCGTTATTGCCAGCGCCTCTGCCCGAGAGCCGGCGGTGGCGCAGGCAGGAACGCTGCAGGCAGGGACCCGGGAGCTGGCGGCTGTGGGACACAGGCACCCTGGCCAAGGGGCAGCTCTGGGTCTCCTGGGAGCATTTGCTGTGCTCCTCCTGAAGGCGAGCAACTGGGTGCTGTGGACCCAGCCGTGCTGTGCACTGGTCCCCTGGGGGCTCCCCAGGGCTCCCCCTGGACCCCCGCTCCTTCCCAGTAGAGTTTATGTTTTTGTGCTGATGGTAGAGTATTTTTTTTCCCCTTTTTTGCGCATGTCTCTCAAAAGAACCATAAATTCCAAGCTGTGAAATCCCGCTGCGTCAGCAGTCTGCAAAATGAATTGATATTAAACGCGACAAAAGTCTCTCTAATTCACCCTGGCCAGTTTCTGCTTCCCTCCCTGAAGACGTAATTGAAAAGTGGAAGAATGGAGATTGCCATCGTCCCTGCCCGGAATAACATTGAGCCATCTATTACTGAGAGTCTCATTAATTAAGGATTATTTACAAATAATGGTGCTCTCGGTGTGCCGCACATGCTGCCCCATCCACGTGTGTGTGCTCCCTCCTGCCGCCCACCCCTCCCATCACACACATGTGCACACACGCTCCCCGAGCCTGTCGACCCCCAGGCACCCGCATATCTCTCCGGCTCCTGTGGGCCTTCGGGAAGTGGTTTTGCTGGGGCAGAGGGTGGCAGGAGCTGCGTGAGCGAGCCGGGATGCTCACCGGGATGCTCGCTGTGGCAACAGAGCGACCCGCTCGCTCGCCGCAGTGACCTCGCTTGCAGAGGACCGTGCTCCATGGACTAATTTGTTTTCAATGGCAGTTTCTGGCAGAGTCTCTGCCAACATCAGGACAAGAGTCTTTGGGGGTTTAAAATTACTTTTACAGGAACAGCGTGTGTTTCTCCGCTCCTGGATGGGTTTAAGGGCTTTTTCGGTGCAGGAGGGGCTGGATGCTGCTGCTCAGCCACCGGAACCAGCCAGGCTTGTGCCCGGTGCCCTTTGCTCGCCCGGCCGAGGGGGACGTGTGCCTGGGGAGGACACAACCCTGCAGCTGTACCTATGCCTGGCAGGCTGCATGGAGAGGTTTCGGATTCTTGGCATCGGGCAGCTTCCCCGGGGGGCACCGGCTGGTGATGGCAGGTGGCCTCTGCCCCACGGCGCAGCTGCCTGGCACCGTGCACCCTGGGGTGGCCGGTTCACAGAGCAGTTGGGCCGCACGGTGGGGAGGCTTGTGCCAGCGGGCTGACACCAGACCAGGGGAGCAGCTCGAGACGTGCTGGTGCTGCCTTCGGGTAGGGGCAGCATTTTTTGGTGCCACCCGATGCACAGCGGTGTTCATGCTCGCTCTGCCTCCAGGCGTGTGTAAGAGAGGTAACTTTGCGGAAGGCAGTCAAATAACCATATAGTTTAATATCCCCACGATCAGGGCTGACATTTATGTCGTTAATTTTAAAACACTTTATTTCTTCTCTATTAAGTTAGACTCATTTCTAACAGACTAAATAACTCTCTCTCCCTAACTGCAGGCTGGTGTTTTATCGTTTCCTTCCCTCTTTGGTTTTTGTTCCCTTTCTGGGAAGCTCAGCAGGATGGAAGGAGGAGCGTGCCGTGCCATGCGGCTGATCCCGGGCTATCCCAGCGGACAGGCAGCTCTCACCTTCTCTCCTCTGGAGGAGGCAGGGGTGCATCCCTGTGCCGCTCTGGAGACGTGCGACGGCAGAATAGACAGGGGTCAGAGAAACTGGACATGGGGACTTTACCAGTCCCCTCTTGTCCGTTTCCAGAGCCTGGAGGGATCGTGTCTTGTAGCGGCTTCCCCAGGATTTCAGGTCCCACGTGATGGCTCTGCACAGGGAGGGCCCCGGCCTGGCAGGTCCCTGTGCGCAGAGAGGGACGATAGGCACAAACATGCTGGTTCTCCTCTCCTATCGGTCACCACCTCCTGCGGAACGAGTGCCTGTGGCTTCATTTTGGGTGGTTGTGGCAGAGTGGGGGTGACGCAGCTGTGCTGGGATTGGACTAGCCCCAGGGAGGCCCTGAGCCGGTGGCTGCGGATGCAGGAGGGGTTTTCTGAACCTGAAAGGGAAGTTTCTGCCTCCCTCCCCATCCATCTGCCTCGATCCTCTCCTGGCGGCGTCTCCTCTGACTCCTTGCTGGGCTCTTCCCTCCTGCCAGCCTGAGCCCAAGGCTTGTGCACCGCTGTCCCCTCTGCTTGTCCTGTCCCTGGGACCCGTCACCCTCCTGCGCCGGGGGGGCTGTGCCCATCCTTGCCCTCGCCCTGCTGGGGCTCCCGCCGGCTGGACCCAAGCTGGCGGGATGCTCGTGGTGCACGGGGGTGGTTTCGGGACCTTGTGCAGGGAGAAGCGCTCCCCAGCCATGCCAGGCCAGGGTTATTAGTTATTTTTAGCAATCGATGTTATTGATGCCGTGCTAGCTGGAGGAAGCCACTGGAGGGCTGTTCTTCCAACTCATTACATTTAGAGCTGAACTATCCCCTTTTTATATAAATCCTGACACATAAAGATAAAATACATGGTTTTCCACAGAGCTGCAGCCCAGAGTTGGGGCTGGCACAGGCTGGGACCAGCCCTGCGCGCACGTGTGCTGGGGACCGTCCCCTGGCTCTGCCGGGAGGAACCTGCTGGGCTGAGCAGGGCCTGGAGCAAATGGGCCAGAGACATCAAAAACTGCTCCGGAGGGGCTGTCACCTCAGGGTCCCGTGTGTGCCCTCTGCTGCGTCCCTCCCTGGGACTGGGAAACCTGCAGATCTCTCCATGCTTCACAGCCCAGGATGCTTCTCTCCTCCCAGCTAACTTTGAGCGGATCTGAGCTGCCGAGGATAACGAACAGGATGCAGGGCTGGAAAAAGTGCCTTGTATGTCAGTCTGACACCTGCAAGCGTCCTGTCTGTCTGACATCCATGTTACTGCATGGTGTGCATGGTCTTTGTGATGTGCTGGAGATGCTGCGGTGGGGACCTGAGCCCCTCTCGGGCTGCGCCAGGCGATGCTCACTGCAGGCTGGAGGTCTCCAGGCGGCTGCCTGCCTGTCTCCCACGGGGGGGGCCCGGGCTTTCATGCACGGCCAGCAGTGACACTGTGCTAACATGCCATCCCAGCCTCCGTGCCCCCTCCCCAGTCAGACAGAAGCCCCTTGGAGGTGCTGGGCTCCCTGTCGCCCCTGCCCTTGGGCACTGGCACCTGATGCTGCAGGGGCTCCCCCACCCTGCGAGAGCCATGCTGCTGCTCCTTCATTAGCATTAATACATGGCCGATCTCTTTGATTAATGCACCGACTTGAGCAGGAGAAACCAGGGCATAGATGAAATGGAAACCCTAGGCTTCCTCCCAGCTCAGTCCCTGCCCCAGCCCGCTCGCTCGATGGAAACTCAATCCCAGCCAGAGGGATCAATGCTAACCTGCTCACCGCCCACGCCGTGCCGGTGCCAGGGCCCGCGGGAGGTGTTGCTGTTGGGGGGCAGGAGGGGTGCTGACGGCATGCCCACACTGGGGGGGGCTGCGCCTGTGTGTGGGGCTGCCCTGGACCACTGCCTATATGGCCAGAGGGCACGGGATGCCCTTTGGGGACAGACCCCCGAGTGTGGCTGTCCTGACCACATCAGCGGGGAGCCCTGGACAGGCGAGCAGGAGCAGCCTGAGGCATCTGGGGAGCTAGGCAGTGTCCAGGTTTCTCTTGGGCCAGCATCCCCGCTCCTCCCAGGTTGTGGCAGCATGTCCATCTGGGGCTGGCCACGCAGAGCTGCTTCTGCAGCACCCCTCTCCCCGGCTCAGAGGTTCATCCCTACCCAGGCGTGGAGCTGAGGGCACCTGCGGTTCCAGCGAAATCAGCCCAGTGGTGGCGAGGCGGCTGTCCAGGCTCAGTGGAGAGGGCTCTTTCCATTTACTTTTGTAGTTTTTCATTTCAAGATGAAATTAAGCTACAGAGAGCAAAAAAACAAACCTTTTTTTAAAGCAATGCATCAACGCATCCCTTAAGGGGAAAACACTCTTACACGGAGGTTTTCCTGCACTTTAGTTGTCCTCTGTGTCTCAGTTCTCCTGCGCTTTCAAAACGCTCGCCTCTGGCCAATTCTCTGTGCGCTCTGGGTTTTTGGTGGTTTGGTTTTTTGTTTCTTTTTTTTTTTTTGCTATTGTTTCCAGTCAATTTTACAGTACATTTGTATTTAGGATAAAAGCCTCCCCCGTCCTCTGCTCGCCCTGCGCGCTTTGTGCCCCTGTGCCTCTGCTGAGGCAGCACGGGAGCAGTGGGGGCCAAGCGGAGCCCCTGCGCTGGATGGCTGCCCCTCGCCCGTGGGTCCCCTACCTTGACCCCAGGGCTCGCCCGGGTGTCCGCAGCTGAGGACGCCCCAATACATGTGGCTCTTCCTCCACGGTCTAACTGCGCTCGCAGGTGCTGCAGCTGCTGCAGGCTGCTTGGTGCTCCCGCAGGCTCCTCCAGCGGCTCCAGTCCCCCTGTCCCCGCCATCCCACTGGCCACCGTGTCCCTCCCTTGCTCCACATCAAGTGATCTCAGTGGTGGTCACCCCCGGAGCGGAGCTGTCTCCTTTTGTCATGTCCCATCGAGTTCTCACTGAAAAGGTTGAGCCGCAGGTTAATTTATGGTGTATGGGGGAGCCGAGGATGGGAATAGCGTCTGCCCTCTAAATAAGTCATGAAGCAGGATCCCAACAGCACAATTAGAACCCTCCGTTAATGATTATTTATGGGGCTGGGAATGATTATTTAACCTGACTATATTAAATATTAAACCAAATTATAATATTTATAACTGTATTTACAACAACAGGGAGTGGCGTGTTGCCGGGGCTGCGGTGTGTGGGCGAGGTGAGGGCCGTACCGGTGCCGAAAGGGCCATGGGCAGCGCGTGGCAGAGCATTGTGCCCACTGCACTGCCCGGGGAGCTGCGGGGTCCCAACCCCAGCCCGCGGTGCTGGTCACCGTGCAGAGCGCCTGTCGTGGGGCTGTATAAAATACCCTGCCCTGTGCCGCGGCAGGGGGACAGAGTCAGGCTGTAAAACCCCTCGGCTCCCGCGTAGCGGTGTGCTCTGCGCACCGAGAGCGGCAAGATTTGCAGTGGCAGGAGCACGGCACTTCAAGGAGAGGAGAAGCAGCCCGGGGGATTTCCAGCTGCCGAGGGCAGCTGAGAGACCTGTGGCTGGGTTTCTGCAAAGGTTCAATGCCGTTGTGACCACTAACAATATTTTCAGGTATGCAATCTAAGATAATGACAGGGCTAATCAAATCTCCAGCATAAGCTGTTGGTTTTGGGGTCAGGAAGGAATGTACTGCACCTAGAGCAGCAGTGCTTAATTGCTTTTGTCTTCCCCTGAATCAGAGGAGACAGCTGGGCTTGGTGGGCCACGGGGTCTCATGCTCAGGTCTCGCAGCTGCGTGTGGCTGGGCGGTAGCTGCATGCTCAAATTTAGCTCCTTTATGGCAGAGCCGTGGCTCCTATTCTGCTGGCCCTAGCAATTGCAGGAGATAAGTGAAAAATCCCTCCATGCTCCCAAAGACGGTGTGATTGCAGGTTCCGCAGCCTATTGCAGATAAAATGATGATTAAGGGGTCCTACCCTATAAGCAGACAACCATGTTGACCTTATTTAGGCTCCTAATCAATTTGCCCCCGGTGTGATTAATTGAGATGCTTGCCATTGATTTTCCGTGAGACAGGAGCGGCTGAGGTGGGATTCGCAGGGATGCCTGCAGGGAGATCTCCCGGTCTGTTCACGCCGCGGCAGCGGCGAAAGGCTGAGCCGTGCCGAGTCCTCTGCCAGGTGGGGATTATCCCGTCTCTCCTCGGCCAGGTGCTGGAGGCTGCTGCGGGGCTGCCTCCCTGCCTCTGCCTGCAGGAGGGGGCAAGGGCCAGGCGCAGAGGTCTGGGTGGGATTTGGGCTTCCCAGCAGCCCTCCTGCATCCCACAAATGGTGCAGCGGATCTGGGACCCAGGGAGGGATGGTGCATGCTTCATCCTGAGTGAACCGGCAGCTCAGAGAAGAGCCCACGCAGCCAGTGCTGCTGTCGGTCCCTCCGTCCAGACCTGCCTGCCCTCTGCCCAGAGTCCCTGCTCGCTGCTTGCCCAGACACCGTCCCTCCTGCCCACGGCACATGGTTTGGGTCCCTCCCTTGCCACTGGCTGCAGCAGTGCCAGCGAGAGGGTCCTTGGAGCATGGCCTTGGCCCAGGTGTGTGGTGAGGAGTGGCGTGACCCCCCCCTTCCCGAATGTCCCCATGGGAGGTGGCATGGGATCACCAAGCACTGGGGCCCCGGCATGAAGTGTCGGCAGCTGCCAGAGTGGGAAACGCTCTGCCCAGAGCTGCACACTGGGGGTGAAGGACCTACAGCACGGATGATTGGAAAGGATTTTCTAGCTAAATTGCTGAGCAGATGGATTTACCCTGGACTGGTCCTTGTGGACTCTGGAACATTTTCTCTTCTGTCACGGTTCCTTTTTATGACCTGCCATTTGCTCCAGCAAGCGAGGAGAGAGCCCTTGGCGTCCAGCTCCCGCTCCGGCTGCCGTTCAGGAACACATCGGCATCGCTGCTGGGAGCCGCTCGCTCCTTTTCAGGAACGGTGCCAGGGCCTGGCAGGACCCCCCTACCTGCCCCTGCTCCCTGGCCATGCCAGAGTCGGGCAGGCGGGGGCCGTGCAGATCCCCCCTGCCCGCACGGCTGGGCTCTGCCTGCGCTGCCCGCCCTGGCTGGCGGGTGCTGGAGAGGTGGGAAGGGGCAGAGGCAGGAGGAGCCGGCAGCTGCCGGCTGGCGTTGGAGGATGCTGTGCCAGCGATATGGTGGTGGTTTTATAACGAGACGTGAATTGTTATAGTGACCACCTGCAGTTTGCGTGGCAGCCAGCTTGTGGTCCGGCTGGGGGGGGTATGCGGCACGGGAGAAGAGTGGTGCCCCATCCCCTCTGCTGCCCCATCCCCTCTGCTGCCCCGGTGCCAGGACAGGCAGTGCCAGGAGAGCACCGTCGGGCCTTGCCTAAGGCAGAGCTGTGAGCCCTGGCACTGCTGGGACAGCGGCGATGGCAGCAGGCTGGGGAAGCACTCCCCACCGCATCCGAGTCAGGGCTCCAAGTGTGGTTTCTCTCTTTGCCTGGTGGCCCATCAGCTCTGCTAATTACGCACAGGCTCATCACAGCCCTGGGCAGAGCCGCTCCCAGCCGCGGTGGAGCTCGGCACCTCCTGCATGCCGGGTGTATTTTCTGCCCCTCCATCGTCTGCCCGGTGCTGGTGACAGTCCTTTGGGGATGGTTTCTTGGCAGACCCCTCCGTGGTGGCAGCATGTGCAGAGGGACAGTGGTGGCCGGGGGAGGGTGGGCTGGGTGCTCCCCGTGCTCTACCATCCGCGCTTCCACACGGTGATTTGGCTGGTTACCTTGGTTTCCAGTGTTCCTGTTTGACTGATATTTCTCTTTCTTAGAAGAAGGGGGAAGGACAACACACCATCTCCCACCAAAAGCCCTTCCCCTTCCAGCAGTGTTTCTGCCATTTACATTAAAGGCTATAACGGGTTGGAGTAAATGGAGCAGGTTTGCAATTAGTTTTCAAAGTACTTATCTCATTAAAGTAAATGAATTATTGATTTAGTGACACTCATGCTTTTAGTGAGCGGCACAGTGCCATCACCACTCTGTTCCCTGGCTCACAAGGGTGGTGGCCAGCCCTCACACGCCTGCTCCTCGCGTGCACACGTGTGTGGTCACGGGTGCGTGAGCAGCAAGTGGCCTCTCTGCCTCTCACTTGGCTTCGCAGCCAACACAGACCCATGCTGGGCGTGAGAGTCATGTCTGCGGGAGCACTGGTACGGGCACAGCTTTGCAAGGGGCACCCGTCACGGTGCGGGCAGGCATCAGGCAGCAGAGCCCACCGGGGAGGGACAGGCTGGGGACCTGCGCTGCCTGCCAGGGGCTGTGCCCAGGATGAGGTCCAGCCCCAGTGCCCTGGCACGCTCCTGTGGGCACAGCGGCCGTGCTGGGACACCTGGCCAGCCCGTCCTTGTGGTGCCAAGGATGACAGGGGAGGGAGGGAGGGAGGGAGGAAGGCAGTCCACCAGTGGCACAGGGCACTCGGCTCTCTTGGTGCACGGCAGTACGGCAGAGGACCGGTGTGGGGCTGCCAGGCGGCACGAGGGGGCTGGTCCCATCCACTGCCCGTGCTGCCTGCGGCTCCTCCAGCCAGCCCGGCATAAGCCATGGCAGGGAGAGGGGTGCACAGGGTGTGTGCCAGGAACTCAGGGCTGGATGCTGCCCGGTGGAGTGTGGCCGCAGGAGGGTGAAGCATTGAAGTGCTGTGCCGGAGCCAAATGCTTATGGCTGAACCTGCCGCCCCCCAGCCAGCTGCTGACTCAGCTCTTTTGCGCTTCTCTGTACAGAGATTTAATCTCTCCCATAAGATAAAATACTCCATTAATGGGAACCTGCCTACTCAGAGCCGCCCCTCTCTGGGTTCCAGGCAGGAAGGGCTGTGCTCTCCCATGGCCAAGAGCTGAGGCTGCCGCTGCTGGGAGAGCACCAAGAACAGCCCCAGGGCCATGCGGCCGGACACACTCCCCCTGTGCCCCTCATGTTGGATGTGGGGTGGGACAAGGGGCTGTGGGAGGGGTGCCAACAGGATGAGCTGGGAGTACCAGACTCCTCCAGCAGTGCCTGGCATGTGGACGGGTGCCACGCGGCAGCAGAAGTTGCAACAAGAATTTTGGTTGAGAGATTCACAGCAGTTACTCAGGCTGGTGTTTTGGTAACTGGAGTCAAGGCTGGCGATGCTGGCAGGGGCCGTGCCGAGCGGTCGCACTCCCAGGATCCTGCCATCCCCCCCTGCAGGGCTGATGGGCTCCGGGTGTCCCTTGCCAATGGATATGATTCTCCCGGGGCAGGGGGAGCTGCAGGTCACTCAGCATCACCCTTGCCTGCGGCAGCCCTCGCCCCATGGTGCAACACTCCTGCCTCTGCCGCCGAGGAACCAGCGGCTGGAGCTGGCAGTCAGCCCTGTGCCGGGGACCCTGCCCGTCCTCGGGAAGGAGCGAGCAGTGTGCATGCCACTCCACCTGCACACCCTGTCTGCGGCTGGGCTTGGCGAGGCAGAGCCCATTCCCTGGGCAGGTAGGAGCCGGCCAGTTGCAGTATTTGGAAGGGGTTTACCAAAGTAAGCAACGCCATGTCATCGCTGTCCCCAGGGAGTGACTGCACTTTCTGGACTGAAGCCGCTGATTCGGGGACTCGGCCGTAAAGCCCTCCTGGTGACAGCCCCTCACCCAGCCCCGCCACGAGCTGGGGCTCCTCTGGGCACTGCCTGAGCATCCCATGCCTACAGCTCTTGGCCAGCAGCGGGGCAGCCCCGGTGCTGCAGCGGGCAGCCGGGCAGAGCTGGAGGGTGGTGAAACGGCCCGAGAGCTGCGCTGCGGGATCCAGCCCCAGCCCCCTGCCCGCTCCTGCCACGCACCTCCCGGAGCTGCTGGGAACGGGGCGTTTTATCTTAGTTAAAAAAAAAAAATCCTTCTCATTTAATTAAAAGTGTTGACATTGTGCCTGGCCATCCCGCCCGCCAGAGAACGTGGTTATAAATTAAACATTAAACCTTTAATGGCCCATAAAGAAATATTCGCTTCTGCTTATGTATATAGGGGATATAAATAGAGAGGGCTGCTGGGGGAGGGGCAGGATATTATTTTTCCTCAGCCAGATAATCTTTGCTAATGAATTTAATTAAAAGCAAAATTAATTTAGGATTTTTGGTGGAGGGAAGGGGGGTCAAAACGTACTTTGAAAAACTACTGAGAAGTTTCCCAGTAAAGCAAAGCGGGACGGCTAGCCTAGGCCTGCCACGGGGTTTGTCCATAGTTGCAAAGCAGGGATGGGGGTTGCTGGGGTGCAGCATCCGTGGGGCCCCGCGCAGCTGCCGGGCTGGGTGACACAGGTTGCATTTCCAGGGTGCCCCGTGCAGACACCCTGCTTCGTATCTGAGAGGTTTTAGCTGGTTTGGGTTTTGTTTGTGAGCTGGCCTGCGTTGGGCTCGCCTGTTCTGGATGAGGGTCCCTGCGAGGCTGCTCGGGGCTCCAGCCAGAGCGAATCAGCCCAGAGCTTTGCCAGAAAAGCAGGGACAGGGGTATGATCCACCCCTGGTAACGCTGACCCCGATCGCCCAGAGCCCTGAGCTGCTCCTAGCCCACTCCCATCAATGTTCTGCCGGGGCTTTTCCTCTCCTGCTTTGGCACGTGCAGCAGGACAGAAGTTTTCACTGAGCATCCCGGTCCCTACGGTGCCTGGCACCACCTGAGATTTTTGCCTGGGCTCGTGCTGGGCTCAGCGAGCTCCCCGGCAGCGCAGGCGAGCGTGGCGCATCCCGACTGCCGGGGCCCCGAGCTGCATTGGGGAGTTTCTCAGAAGGCGCCTTCCTTGGGAAATGTGTTTGGGAAATGAGATTTTACCCATCGCTGTACCTCCCCGAGGAGAGTGAGCATCCTTCAATTATTCATTGCCAAACAGGCTGTCTGGGTTCCCAGCACACCCAAATCTACCGTGGCACACGCTGGAGTTCTCTGCTCCTGCTTTGCCATCTCCTGCCTTCCCCTGCCAGCGATCCTGGCGAGTGCACTCTTGGCGAAGCTGAGGAAGACCTTGGGAGCGGTTGCTGCGAGGCAGGAGGGCAGGAGGCTCTGCCGACCCCTCGGGGATGTTCCCTTGCTGCTGGGGACCGGGGAGTTCCCAAACAACTATTTTAGGGCACCCGTGTCCCACAGCTGAGTCTACCCTGGCATGAGGGGCCAGGAAGGGGACACCCCCTGAGCCTGGAAAACGCGTCTGGCTGGGCAAGAGCTTTCTGGAGGGTTTTTATCATAAGAGCACTAATGGAAGTCAGCACCAGCCTAATGAGCTGTGCTCCTCCATGAATCTGATTCATTGAGGCAGGAATTACCATAATTGATTATCCTGCTGTGCGGCTCAGAGCGGTGTTTGCTAACAGAAGTGCCTGGGAACCGGCTCCGCTCTTCCTGAGCCACCACCGTGTGCGTCCGGGTCTCCGGACCCTCCGTGGCCACACGCACAGGGATCCAGCCGTGGGTTTGGAGCAGTGTCTGCCGCCTCCGGGCACAGGGTCCCTACACCCACGCTTGTGCACCTTGGGCTGCCTCGTCTCAGGGTGCTGCTGCTTTCTGCGGCGGGGGCTCGGAGGAGCACCGCAGCTCCAGCCTTCACAAGTCGAGCTGCTGCTGCCGGCCTGGGCAGGCGGGGAGAGGCTGCGGGACCCGACACCTCCAGGTCCCCAAAGAAGCAGTCAACTAATAGAAACAGCCCTCGCTTACTCTTTTTAAAAAACTCTCGTGATGTATAAGCTGTTCTCATTATTTTTGAGGGTCTGACATGATTTATGAACATTTGGGTTGGCAATGTTGCAAAAGCCAATTAGTTGAAGTGCAGCTTTCAGGAAGTTTTCTTTGAAATTTGGCGATATTCTCCAAGAAGTGCCCGGAGCTGGGACAGCAGCAGCAGAGCCGTGTGCTGCAGGGCTCGCTCCTCATGGGAGTGTGACACCACGCTGGGGAGCGAGGGGCAGGGACAGGCAGTACCGGGGTGCAGAAACACGGCTGTATCCTTGGGTGCACGCAGCGAGCCAGGGCGGGCAGAGGGCTTGGAGCCCACTGAACTGGCTGTGTGTCCAGCGCATCGGTAACGGCTGTGTCCTGTCCAAGGCCACTGAGCCACGGGCTGTGCGTGGGGCTGCACTTGCAGAGTCCCAGGGAAGCTGAGGAAGGGGCCCGTGGTCCGTAGGAGCTGGGTCAAGTTGGAGGTGCGCTGGCAGAGCTAGAGTCAGGGGTCCTGCTCCCATCACCCCATGCAAAGTGCAGGCAGGCGCTGCCGCTGCTGCTCGGCCGGCCTGGGCTGGGGCAGGTTTCCCAGTGCGCCCGGGGAGATCATGCTCTCGTTCATACTCGTGTTCGAGCATTTTGCCAGTCAATGAGCAAATAGTATTGACTGTAAGCAGGTTAGCGATGATGATCATTGATTTTAATTCTTCTTCCTCTTTCTTGTCTTTTCTTAGAGAGCCCAGCGCGAGCACCGCAGGAGGAGCTGGGCTGAATAAAAGGTATGGAGGCGTTTGTTTCTGATGGGCTGGAGAGACGAGGGGCTGCTCTGGGGCTTGGGCAGCGGCCCCTTGACCGCGCAGCCTGACCCGGTGCTCCTGGGGCCCAGCGTCCCTCTGAGCATGATGAAACTGCATGCCAAAACCTGCATGTTTAGGGGCAGGTGATGGGTGCTGCTGCCCGAGCTGCGTGGGGCCGGGTGGGATGGGGCAGCACCTTCTGCCCATGGCTCCGGGGTGCAGCCGGGCCAGGCGGGCAGGCACAGAACCGTGCACCGGGGAGGGCCAGGAGGAAGGCTGCCCGCTCCTCTCCACCAGCAGCCCTCAGCACCCACTGGGTGCTGACCCTCCGCGCAGGCGTGACATGAGTCCCGGGTGAGGAGGGCCAAGGGCTGCAGTGTCTGTGAGCTGTCTGTGTGTGCTGACGTTGCTGTCTGTCTGTCTGTGCTCTGTGCGGCTCCCAGGAGCAGTCCCTGGGGAAGCCTGTTGAGGGGACCCTGTCTGTACTGGGGTCCTGGCCCTGGCACTGACCTGGCAGTTGCCCACCATGGAGGATGTTTGCCCCCAGGGTCCTGTGGCCCATGCCATGAGGTGTCACACCAGCTCACGGTGTCCCCCAGACTGAGACCCAACTCGGGTGGGTGATGGCTACTACACATGAAAGGGGGGGCCGGGCCAGGTGTCCCCTGCCAGCCCGATGCCTGCTGGGCAGACGGGGATGGCTCCTTCCCATTGTAACCTTGCGTTGCTGGACTTCACGGCAGTAGACTCTGGTCCCATTGCAGGGTGGGGGGACCACGTTCCCCGTAAGGTCCATCCTGCTGAGTACAGCACAAACCCATGCTGCCCCTGAACTAAGCTGGTAAAGCAGAGGAGCAAAGATAAGACAAGGGGCTGGGGATGAGGACGCTGATGCATCCATCCCTCCGTGGCCCAGCACTGGTCCGAAGGTGCCTGTGCAGCAGTGGGACCAGGGGGTGGCAGTGGCTGAGGCAACGGTGCTGGGCACTGGGGAGCTATCGCCATGCAAAAGTGATGGAGAAAATAGGCATTTGGGGTGGGAGTGCTCTCGTCTCTGTCATCGATAGGACAAGGACAAAGGTGACCCACTGTGGGGGGGTGTCATGATCCAGAAGGGTCCTGAGATGCTGTGAGGAACGTGGAAAAGGAGCTGCTAGAAGGAGTGGGAAGGCTGGGGCGGGAGCTGGGCTCACAGGCAGCAGGAGCCAGGAGCCAGGATTAACGGGATGAAGGCCATGCTGTGGGTGTGAGCCTGGGGGGGAACATGTGGGTCGGCAGCAGCGGTGTGGGCTGCGGGGCTGAGCGCAGGGTGCCGGGGCTGCTGCAGCATGGTGGTTTGCTTCTGTGCAGGAGCGAGAGTCCAAGCTTTGGCTGGCTCCGTGCTGGGCCATTCTGGGAAACTTGACAGCCCTGGTGCAGTGCAGGGCAGGCAGGGCACGGGTGATCGCTGGGGCTGGGCAAGAGGACGGGCAGGGAGCTCCTTGTGGGGCCAGGGCTTGCCTCCACCTCTGGCATTTGTGTCTGTACTGATCTCTTTGCAACTTGCTCCCTATGCTGAAGCAAGGGCTTCGCTACCTCCCGGTGTCCGACTGCATGCGGGGGACGGGTGGCACTCAGGTCAGTCTCCGGGGCTCTGGTGGGCTGCAGGTGCCCACGTGGCTGCGCAGTTGTGTCTGGAGAGATGTGCCCTGCAGCGGAGGGGAAGCAGCAGCGGGGTCGATGTCCTGCAGCCAAGTAACCCTGGTGCCCGGTTTGGATGAGAAGGCTGGGACGTGGCTGCGGGGTGACAGGGCACTGTTTGCAAAGGTGCCTTGGGATGAGGGGCACTCGTGGACACAGGGCTGGGGATGCTGAAGCGGGAGAAGGTGAAACAGCGCTGGAAAGAGAGCTGGGCCAGGGAGCCCAGTGGGAAGTGCTCCCACTGCCGACCCTGCCCTGGCTCCAGGATGGTGCTGCCCCCCTGCCCAGTGACCCCTCCCAGGTTTCTGCTTGCGTGGTGATGGAGGGGTTTTATTCATCTGCATTGGGCCCCTCTGCCCCTGGTCTCCATGCAGCCGGTGCATGCCGAGAGCACGTCCCATGCAGCAGCGTCGGGGTCCAGCAGGCTGTGGGGCCCCAGGCCACGGCTGGGGCTGTGTTTGCAGGGCACAGAGAAAGAGGAGAGGGTTTTGATTGCCAAGATATAAGAGGGAGTGGGAAGCCCCCCGCCCCAGCTGCCTGCAGTGGTGGCTCCTCTGCTTTATCACCCTCTCCTGGTGCTGAATTATTGAGAGTGTTGCTTTCTTTTATTGCTGTGCTGGAGGAGAAATGCCTCAGCCCGGCTATGCTTTGAATATGATTATGGGGCTGGAGATGTCAGAGCCAGCTGGGCCCCAGAGACCGATCTGCCACCCCTCTCGCTCTTGTGCCTTCCCTTATTCTTATTTATTCCCTTGCTCCTGCATCTGGTTCAGCGCACACGGTCCCCTCGCTCTCCTCCGCCGAGCAGTGCCCCAGGAGGATGGGAGATTTAGTGCCTGACAAGCAGCACTGCCCTGCTGCCGAGCCGCCATGCCCGTGGCACGTGCCGGAGGTGGCTGGGAGCTCACTACCCACGGGGATGGTCCATCTCACCCAGGAGCCCCGCGGCCCCACGGGTGGACGACCCAGGCTGCGGGCAGAGCCCAAGCAGGGCTTGTCCCCGTGGCCCACCCTGTGGCCAGCTCTGCCCCTGGCTCCCGTGCAGGATCTTGGCTGGTCCCACAGCTCTGCCTGTGGGACGGGGTCTCCATCCAGCCTCTGTCCTGGGTGTCTGCCAGGGCACAATGATGGGGCTTGAGGAATGGCCACTGCCCTCATGTTGGTGGGGAATTCTGGGTGCCTTTCTTGTACAGACCGTGGCGGCCACATCCCGGGCTGCAGGGCAGCTGGCTTGTGCAGGGACTGTCCCCATTGCTCCCGCACATGGGGACTGGGGGGCTGCTGGCTCTGCCTCACCGCGGGCCACAGCTCGGCCGCATCCTGCAAAGCGAGTGATGCTGGGCCCCCCAAAACAGCCCATCCCAGCAAGGCCTGCCAGACCCCAGCGGAGCATCCCTGCCCACCGAGAGCAGAGATGGGGAGTGGGCAGCCGTGCGAACCGCTGCCTGCTGGGGGGTTCCGGGAGCCGGCTGGCACCTCGCAGGTTAACCGCGAGAGCGGCCGATTCCCTTATTGACAGGATAGCTTGAAAAACGCTGAGGCAGAACATCGGCTCCTCCGGGTGTCAGCGCGGGAGCCCACGCGGGGCCAGGAGCGCACCCGCTGCCGCTGCTGGCCCCTCCAACGCCGGGCCTGGCCACCAGGCCCCGGACCCCCGCCCAGGCGCTCCGGCTATGGAGCGGGTCGGCTGCCTCTCGCACGCTCGCCCTTCCCTTGGATCTTAAAGACGCCAGAGAGGATTTCATTTTTATCCCTCCCCCTCCCATTTTTTTTCCCTGGGGTGAATAAGCCCCTGCCCCACTGCGCTCCCGGGGTGCCCCTGCAGCCGTGCTCCGGTCCCGGCTCTCCAGCCGTCCAGCAGCAGCATGTTGGATGCCCGCATCTGGCTCTTGAAGCGCAGGCGGCCCACGGCGAGCACCCACGCTGTGCCGGGGAGGGAGGCGAGTAGCAGAGCCCCCGGCCACACTGGCCCTTGGTGCTGGAGCCGGACAGCGAGTGCCCGAGGGGAGAGAGCCCACCGAGGAGGAGGAGGAGGAGGAGGAGCAGCACCCAAGCGCAGCCGGCGTCGGGGAGCAGCCCCACCGCCCTCCCGCTGATCCCGCAGAGCTCCTCAGCACCTTGCTGCCGACATGATGATGTATTTTTGGGTAGGTACCATCCCAAGGGTGGGCATTTCCCCTCCCTCTCTGCTGGGGTTTTGCTCAGGGTCGGGGTCATTTCTTGCCGTTGTTGTTTCCCAGCTGAGCCGCTGGCCAGGGAGAGCTTCCCCCCACCCGGCGAAGCACTCGCTGCCCTACGGCTCGCAGGCAGCGGGCAGGGGACGGCTGCGGTGCTGGAGGCAGGCCTGGCATCGGGGAGGAACAGGGCAGTGGCGGAGGCAGGCAGGGGTCCCTGCCTGGGCACTGCAGCCTCATCCCTGCCTGAGGGCACCCCCCAACCACCGTCCTGCCGCCCCTCTGCTCCCTCCAAGCTCTGCGCAGTGCTGGCTGCAGGCAGCAGCCCCCTCACCTGCCCAGGGTGGCCAGAGGCTGCCCAGAAACATCCCCCCACCCTGCCCCCTCTCGGCTGTGCCGGGTTTGTGAGTGGTGGGCTCTGGAGCCTGCCCCGGGGGGCTGTGCTAGGAGGGGACGTGGGTCTGTGGTGGCAGTGGGGTGTTCAGGTGATGGGTCTGTGCAGAACAGCAGCCAGCCTCTCTCGCTTGGGGGTCTGTCCCCCACAGGTGCCCACACAGGATCCGGAAGGCTGCTCACGGGGCAGCCCCCACACTTGCATCCCAACCTTGAAGTTAGTGGCCGAGGCTGCTGAGATCGCCATGGGGATCCCGAGGCCCCTCTGTGGCACCGCCGTCCCTGTTCAGGTGGTTTGGAGCCCGCGGGGCCACGCTGTTCGGTCTGGTCACCCCTCGCTGAGCCCGGAGCTGGGGGCACGACCAGGCGGGAGGGCCGGGCTCTGCGGGGGCTCTGGCTCTCCCTGCACTAGCTGAGCTGTTAAGCTCCAGGGAGATGGCTGGTGGGGGGACTGGCTGAGACCCCAAGGGCTTTGACCAGGCATGGGGAGGAGGGGGACGTGATGGGGTCTGTCCAGGCACTTTGCTTGGGGACGGGATGCTGAATGCGGGTGCGAGCTCCTCTCCTGGCGCGGCTGGGACAGCAAGCAGAGGGGAAGGGGACAGAGGCCAGCAGCCTCCCGTGGGGCTGTACATCCTCCCCAGAGGTGCAGGAGCTGGGCTAAGCATCAGGCTCTGCACTGTCCCGGGGGGCTCCGTGCAGCATCCGAGCCCACAAACTGGGGCTTAATCCAGTGGCACCAGCTCCTTCCACCCCCTCCCTCCTGCTCTTGCTCCCCCAGAGCTGGCCTGGGGGGCTGCAGCAGCACTTGAGGGATTACACACTCCAGGGAGCTGCACTCCCCTGGATTTCGGAGCAAGGAGCAGAGCGGACAAAGCCGGGTGAAGGGGGATGTGGGGAAAGGAGCTTACGCGGAGGAGGAGGATAATGCGAATTCATTGTTTCTCAGGGAAGCAGCTTTCAGGCGTAAGGTGCTTTGTCATGAGAGATCTCGGTGCAGCCGCTGATACCCGCCGGTCAGGAGCCCGTCGGGGCTCGCAGAGCCTTCTCCTGCTAGGGCGTTAATTCTGCCCAGGGACTTAATGAGCTGCCACAGCTGTGAAAGCAAACTGCTCTGGAGTTTCCGCTTGCGGCTCTGTAGGCGCCGCGTGGCTTCACAGAGCTGCAGCCGGTGCAGGGCACGGGGCAGCAGCGCCAGGGTGCCTGTCCCTGTGGGAGCTCCAAGCACAGCTCCCCGCAATGTGTTTGCTGCCGGGGGCAGTGGGCAGTGCAGTGGCGCTCAGGGGTCTCCCTTCGCTGTCCCATGTGGTGCACATAGCCGGCAATCCCGGGACGGTCGAGTCTTGGCATCGTGCAGGACGCTGTGGCATCCCCAGCTCTGCCAGGAGAGAGGCTGGGTGAGGACTTTGCTCCCGGCAGAGCAGCTGAGCATCATTTCTTGGCATCACAAGCATGGGAGGAAGTGGAGACTTTGGTTTCCCTGCGTGGTGGGAGTGTGGCCACTGTCGGGAGCACTGCAGGGAGTGCTGCGGTGGCAGGTGGCAGCGGGTGGTGCGGTAATCGACACCGCAACAGGCTGAGATGCCAAAGCAAAATGTCTTCAAATTAGCAGTAATTGCAGGCGAAATAAAGAGCATGTGGGGCGAGTGGAAGAAGGGTTCTATAAATATTATGATTTTTAAAGTTTGCCCTGGAGTCCTGGAGCCTGTTTAAACACTAATGTCCTGTCTGTGCATTTAAAAAGCCTTATAATGAGGATTGAGTGTCTACTTCCAGAGCACCTCCTGCCTGGTACTCCCCTTCTGCCCACATCACCTGTCTGCCGCTCCCTGTGCTGTCCCGTGCCCAGCACCAGCAGTGCCGCACACGCCCCTGCTCTCGCTCCTGCTGGGGATATGCTAACCCCCCCCAGGCAGCTTCAACTGTCCCATCCTGCCCCTAGCACTGATGCCCCATGGGCTGCTGCCGAAGCCTCCCGCTGCTGCCTGCAAGGCCAGTGTGCAGCATTGCACCGGCTCAGGGGGGTGCGTTTTCTTGGGAACCCCTCGTCAGGCAGCGAGCCTGATCCTGGGGAAGGGGATGGCTCTGGGAATGCAGCATTTCATGTCCCCAGGTCTGCAGTTGCTCATTCCTCACATCACCCTCCATCATTCCTGCATCACCCTCCATCCCGCAGTGGCTGTGGTTCTGGACCTGGCAGCACCGGTGTGGGGCACCCTGCCGAGTGCGGTGCAGCCATTTTACCTGCCACGGCTCTGCCGGCACTGCCCACCCAGCCCATGAGCTCGAGGTGCTTGGCAGCATCTGTTCTGCCATGGTTCTGCTGCCTGCACGTTAATTCTCATTAAATCTAGGGAGCCTAATTGCCATTTCATGTAAATATTTTGTCAAGTGAAAGGGCTTTAGGAAGGGCTGTGCTGACTGAAGGCGAGAAGCCAGGCTCTCTCGCTGCTGCAGTGACAAGCTTCTGCTTGTCCTGCCCAACCACAGATGTAAACCGTATCCCCACGGGAGCTGCCGTGTGTCCTACGGTGAGCCCAGAGCTCGGATGTGGCCGGCTGCTGGGAGGTGCCTGTGCACCATTTACTTGTGCCAGATGATGGAAGGACACCGGCTTCCCAGCTCGCACATCTCACGGGACGGCTGCAACCCAGGCTCCGTTTTGTGGAGAGCACCAACGGTGCCGAGGCGTCTCCCCTGTTGGCTGAAGGGCAGAGGAGGGATGGCACGAGGGGCAGCGGGACGTCCCTGGGTGCTGGCCCGGCCACTCTCCTGCTCTGCATGGCACTGGCAGCTCGGGCCGGACGTCGAAGCATCTCCAGGCCCCCATCCCATCCCCCCTGCAGCGGGCGAGGAAAGTTTCAGTGAGGTGGTGTTTTTCCCCAGATCCCATTGAACCTTCATGTGCTTTCCCTGCATTTCTGTTCCCCTGCCGGCTGCCACAGGTGCTGTCCCAGGCACTTGCCATGTGTTGGTCATGGTCCCCTCCTCACCTGGTGAGGTCATACTTTAGTGCTGATGACGTCACTCCCCCTGCCTGGGATCTGTGACCTCATGGCCACAGTGGCAGACAGGGGCAGAGGCAAGATTTGGGCCAGCAGCCACGAGGGTGCTGGGAAGGCACAGGGCAGAGGCTTTCGGTACAATCTCCAGCTTCTTTGGGAGTTCAGAGCAGGGGGGGCTCCAGCGACCCCCCAAGAACCATCGGAGGAGGAGGAGGGGGGAAGAGGGGGAGTAAGTTTAACTGGGTGCAGAGGAGGCTCAGCCAAGTGTCCCTGGGGAGCTGGGGCATCCTTCCCAACATCCCACCCACTCCCCGGCTGTCCCTGTGCCCTGGCAGCGCTGCTCTGTAACGGCCATATCGGGTTCCAATACACCTGCGGTTGGTTTAAACCACATCTGTCGTTTAGAGATGGAGCAAGAAACCAGAAATCTATAGGCGGCTGTGCGTCTGTCTGCAGAGGTGAGGGAGCGTGCGGGAATTCAGGGCAGCACGTGGCACTGGGATGGTGCGAGCTGAGCAGGCTGGGCCGGGAGCTGTGACATGGCCGGGGCTGGTGGTCCTGGCAGCAGCGGGAGCGCTTTGGTTCATGCTGGTGCTGGGTGCTCTGTGCCACCAGGTTCTGCGGTTGGGGGACCCCTGCCTGGGAGCTTGCACAGCCCCCACAACCCCCTACTCCTCCCGCACTCCTTGGTGCCCATCACACTCTGGGAGAGGTGTCCTCATCCCAGTCCAGTCCCAGTAAATCCTAATGCTGCCCCTGGCAGAGGGGCTGGGAGAGCCCAGGGGGTGCTTGGGCAGAGGGAGCAGCAGCACAGAGATGGCGTGGAGGTGACCGGGGCAGTGGGCAGGGACCTCTCTGCAGCAGGGCACAGCCTGCTGGCATGTGGTGCTGTCATCTGTCACCTCTGTCAGTCCCTTCTCACTGTCCTGGTCTGCACCCAGCATTGGGGCACTCTCTGCAGCCGAGCCAACGGGGCACACGGGACCTTCCTCTCGCTTCATGGCAGCTTAGATCCGTCAGCGCCTTCATCTAATCACTTTATGGCTATGACTAACTACTAATGAGCTTTTAATTAATGAATGCCATGGCTTGGGGGCATTCTGGAGCAGGTGGGAGAGGAGGACTAGATGGGTGCCCCACTGCCTGGGTGCTGCGGGGCCACTGGCACTGCACTCACAGGCTGACCCCGTGGAGGCTGGGAGCACCCGACCTTGCTGGTCCTCATGCCAGTGGCTGCACCTTGGCCTGACCCGTGGCCCCTCTTGGCAGTTCTCCCAAGTGGCAGTGTCCGGGCTCATGCCCCGGCTTTGCACTGTGGGAGCGTGGCAGGGGAGGTGCTATAGGGGTTCTGTTAAACATGGGATGCTTGCGGCCCACCCATGGCTGCATATTGCATCTCCTTGGTGCATCCCTGCCAGATTCGTGGGCCACCACATCATCCCTCTCTTCCAGGAGAGGTATGGGATGGCATCCCAGTGAGGACTGCAGCGCTGGGGTCTGGGATTTCCCATTGCACCCCGTGGGTCAGGGGTCTGGACATGGTGTCCAGGTAGGCTCCAGGGCAGAGCCCTGGCCAGGGCTCCGGGAAGACCTCAGAGCCCTCCCTTCTGTTGGATAAAGTTTCCAAAAGGCAGAGGTGAGTGTGCCTTGGAGAGGAGCTGAATGCCCATCAGTTCTGGCATCTCCCTGGGAGCCGGCAGTGCTGCACCAGCCTCGGGCACCTCTCGGTGGGTCTTCGCCACTGGGCCAGCTCCTGACCACAGGCAGCCAATGCATCCCGGCTGCCTGGGAGCAGCCTGAAGGGTCACACTTTCCCCAGGGAGTTCCCTCAGCAGTTCAGGGAGTCCGTGCCCGTCAGCCCTCCCGGTGCAGGCTCTGCCCCTCAGCGCCGGCGCCTCGCTGGGCTCCAGACCAGCGGCCGAGGCCGCTCCTGTCCCGGTGCCTTGTTGTTCTACCTCTTCCAGAAAACAAAACCAAGGAGCCCTCAAGGGTTCATTTAAAATAAATAAAAAATGAAAATAGTGCTGATTTGAAGGAAAGCCAGCCCCATCCTGTGCATGGGAGCACATCGCCAACCCATCCCCGAAGGGCAGAGAGAAAGATGTGCTTAGAACTGCAGCCCTGTGCAACTTCTGCCTTTGATCATATATCTTACATGTGCCCTTTGCTTTCCCTCGTCTGATATTTATTAGGTTTAATTTTACTGGGACGCGGCTGTAAGTGAGACAGATGGAACGGGGTCTGTGCGCCTGGTGAACACATCTTAATTAAACAGATAAATAAACTTTCATTCCAGGAGACTTCAGTTTCGGAGGGGTTCCTCTGGGGCTGTGGCTCTGCGGGCTGGGGCTCCTTAGGCCCAGGTGCCATGGGACTGCCCCAGCACAGCCCTGGTGATAGCGCTGGTGCCATCGGCCGGGTCTGCAGCACGGCATTACTGCCGGGGCAGCTGGGAGGAGCAGGGCGAGGGTAATCAGCCGGTGGTGGCCAGTGAAGTGTTCCCCACTCTGGAGCTGGCCAGTGGGTTGGCACAGCCCTGCCATGCCGGTGTCCCACAGGGGCTCCCTGCTGCTGTGGGGGCATCTCTGCAGCCAGGCAGATGTTGGTGATGGCTGGAGGAGGGAGAGAGGAGACTCAGCTCCTGGAGACATGCTCAGTATCCCCACTGCCAAGGTATTTATCCTGGGGAAACATGGCCAGTTCCTGCTGCTGATGGCAGTGCAGAGGGTCTGCACTGGCAGGGTCGGGGCCGGTGTATCTGCCCAGCAAATCGCTCCGTGCGCTATCCCTGTGGGAGAGCAGTGTCTCTGCTTGTCCTATGGCTAGAGCCAGCCTGGACCTTCCCATGACGCGGGCTGCTGGCTCAGGGCAGTGCCAGGGCTCGCGGCGCTGCCACCAGCCAGGAGCACCTTTGAGTCACCCTACCCGGAGCCAGGCTCTGGCGCAGGGGAGGACAAGCAGATTACCTCATCCTGGAGCCGGTTCCTGGCTCACGTGGTTTGCTTGGTTGGGCACTGCAAGTCCAGAGCGCCGGGACATGCCCTTCCCTTTTCACCTCTGCCTGAGAGCAGTGGAGGAGCCGCTGTGGAGCCAGATGGGCCCAGTGCCTTTGGAGTTGCCCGTCACCTTGCCCAGGGTGTCCCTCGACCTGTGCGAGGGCACTGTGCGGTCCTCAAGTGCGTGTGGGTGCCTGGTGGTGTCCCTCTCCCCACAGCTGCCCGAGGGGCTGTGGGAGGACATGCTTGTCCCCCAGCTCTTGCAAAGCTGCCCCATGTCCTGCCCTCGGCATGGGAGTGTGCAGGAGAGCGTGGCACTGGAGCCATGGGAGTCTCTGGGCAAGGGGAGCTGGAGGCAAGCAGGGAGCATGGGGTCTGAGCACTGAGGTGTGCAGGACATGCTGCTGCGCTGGGATCCATTGTGGTCCCTTGGGAGCTGGAGAGCGAGCAGTTGTGGTGGGACATGGAAGCTCATTGCAGCCCACACTCCTGGCAGAGACCAGGGGCCGGAGGATGCTGTTGGTAGTGGATGTTGCTGCCAGGCTCCTTTCGTCTCTCAGTACTGTGGGGCAGTGGTGGTGAGAGACCCCCACATCAGCCCCATGTCCCCTCCCTGATTTGGCACTTTGTGGTCCCTTTGGAGCATGGTCACCCCAGCAGCAGGACCCCGCGAGGGGGCTGGCACCCCTTTGGCCCTGGCCACCGCTTCTTCAGGACGGCTTTTCCTAGAGCTGTTTGTTTCCACCAGGTTTGTCCCGTGGCTCCAGGCCGGCCGTGCCACATACCAGGGCTGTTGAGTATCTGCAGCAGAAATGGGAACCGCTGCGAGTGTACCAGGACACTGCAGCGTGTCGCTATGTCTGGGGATACTGTGGAAAATCCCAGCCTCCGAATAGGGCTGGTCGTGTGCTGGAGGCTCCGGCGGAGACGGAGCATCAGCAGCTGCTGGCACAGACCTGCCTTTGTGCATCACATTTGGCCAAGATGGAAACTGAACTGAGCCCAGGTTTTGTTTCCCACATCCCCAAGCACCGCGACGTCCCGGCTGCTTCATCGCTGGCCACGTCTTTGAAGTCGGGTGCGATGCGGTGCCGGCGGTGCAGGGTGCTGAGGCAGGGACCCCCATGCCAGCGCCGAGCTCTGCGGCACCCGAAGGTGCTGGGGCTGCCACAGGGCGGTGATGGGAGGAGGCGCGAGGTGGGACCGGGAACCCGAAGGAGCACACGCGTGTGCCCACGCCGGCTGTCCCTCGCGGGCACCGGCACGTAGGCTATTGCCATGGCAGCTGTGACAGAGGTGTGCGCGGTGTTGATGCGTCAGGGCTGCTGGCAGCACCGCCAGGCCAGTCCGAAATGCCAGAAAGCCTCTCGAGCTCTGCCGGGACCGGCCCCCGGCCCGCCGCCGGCGGGAGCTGCTGGGGACAGGGGGTCCCCATGGCTCCGGGGAGCGCGGGGAAGCCGGCGCCTGCGGGCAGGGCCCCTCCGTGTCAGCCCGGGGTGCCGGGCTCCCCCCCGCCCCGACCCCCCTTGCCCACGGGGGCTGGCAGGCAGGCAGGCTGGGGGGGGGCTCGCAGGCTGCCGGCCCTGCCTGGGGCTCACCCGCCTTTGTGCTCGGCGGGGCCGGGCAGCCGCCGGGGCCGCGGCTCCTCCGGCGGGGCCGGGCGCGCTGCGGGGCTGCGGGCGGGCGCCGGTCCGTGCCTCTCCGGGGAGGCGGAGCCGGGGCTGCTGCATGGCTCCCTGCCCGTCCCTGCCCCCGTCCCTGCCCCTGTGTCTGCCGAGGAGGAGCGCGGTGCGTGTGCACGTGTCCGGCCGTGTGTGCGTGGGGGATCCCGCGGCTGCCACCGCGGGGGCTGCTCGGCACGGCTTCCCGGGGCGCCCGCCGTGCAGCGCCCGAACCCCCGGTAAGACCCTTCTTCCCTTGGGAGCCAGCGCTGCCCGCTCGGCCCCGGCCTGCTTCCCTGGCCGGGGGCTGCCGGGGGCTGCCCGGGCGGCGGGGGAAACCATCTGCGAGCGGCGGCGGCGGAGGGGTTAAGTGCGGGATCAGCTGTTCTCATGTCATTACGGATTCTCTTCATTTTATACAGAGCTCTGTTTGATGTCTGAATGCACAGGGGACTCCCCCTCCTCCTCCAACTCCCACCCCTTTTATTTCGCTCCCTCGCCCTCTCTCCCTTCCTCCTCCCCTTCCTTTCTCTCTCCCCGCTCCCGCTCTGGCTCACACACACCCTTTGCAGACCGTGCGCTCAGTGCCAGTGTCTAATGGCACCGAAGTGAACAGGCGAGCGCTGCTCCCGGGGCGGCCGGCCTGCCGCCGATGCATCCCTCCTCCTAGCGCCGAGGGGTCGGGAGGGACGGCCGAGGAGGGGAGAGCCCGAGGGGCCAGCCGGGAAGACGAGGATAGCGGTGTGCGGAAGAGGACGGACCCGCGAGCAGCTTCACGGCTACCTGTCGACACATGCTGTGCTCCATGGCTAACTCGGGCTGCCTCCTTGTCTCCAACTCAGGCATGCTTCCTCACTCTCTCCCCTGTCCTCCAGCCTTCCTCTACCTCCAACAGGTAAGCCACCCTCTCAGGGGGATTTTTTTGCTTTCCGGTTCACACGTGTTTCTGGCCGGTTCCCTCTCGGTGGAGGGTCAGAGCTTAACCGCATCCTCCCCAGCCGTGGGGCCTCGCCGGCACCAGCCCCGCGGCACCGGCGAGTTGTGTTGCAGTGGGGACTCGTGGTCCTCGGCCGCGATTCCTTTGGGGTTTCTCCGGTTTCTCTGCCGAGGCGGCTGGGAGAGCGGGCTGAGACGCGGGCAGTGCGGCAGGCAGAGCCGCCGGCGCGGGTCCAGCGTTTTCCCTGCCTCGGCACTGCTGCTGTTCGGCAGAGGCGAGGGGTGATGATGGATGCTCAGATAAAGGAATGAGGCTCCTGTGTGGCCTGAGCAGCCTCTGGGGAGAAGGGAAGGTGATGAGCTGGTGCATGCACATTTTGTGTGCACGTATGTGTGTGTGTGCAGCCGGGCCGCGGGGTTGAGCGTGCGTGGGCTTGTGTCGCTGTCGATAGGAAGGTGCTGCAGAGAGAGCCGGGGGAACGGCGGGTCTAGGCGAGCCCCAGGACCAGGCAGCACAGCTAGAGGGTCCCTAGGCCATCAGTTTGGTCATTAACTTCTGGCCAGGGTGTGCTGCCCTGCGAGGTGTCCTCGGGTCCCGCACTGGACCCAGCACACCAGGTTTCTGGGCTCGTCGCCCCAGGGGAAGCACAGCTCGGGAGAGGCAGCGTTTTCTTCAAAAGCCTCTTTGCTGCGTCGGAAATCCCGTCTCCCAGCTAGGCGAACTGCTCCATTTGTGCTTTCAGGAGTTTAAAAATTCATAGCATCCTCGCCGCACTCAACGTGGCCTGCGCGGCTCACCCGGCAGCCGAGGACAGGTGCCGTGGGTGCAAACCTTCCTGCCCCAGCAGGAAAGGGCTGGGGAGCATTTCCGTCCCTCGGGACGTCCGTAGCTGATGTCCGATTGGGCTTGTGGCTGGAGCGTGGCTGCGCTGGCAGTGGGGACAGTGAGGCCCAGGATCGCTCTGTCCGGCACCCTGGAGATGGGGCTGGCAAAGCCGGTGCTGCTGCTGGTTATACAAGTGCAGTGGCAGCCACGGCATGTGCACGAGGCCGGGGCTCACGCAGGGGCTGCTGCAGAGGCCGGCCAAGACGGATGCGTGATTTATTACACCCTCGTGCAGGCAGAGGCTGGGGAGAGCTTGGGCTGGGCTGGGTTTTGGTCTTGGCTTCCCCAGGCTGCGCCGAGGTCCCCGTGGCCACTGCTTGGCTGCCCAGGCGGGTCTGACAGAGCAGAAACCGTCTCCAAGCCCCTACCCGTCCCCGGGGAGGTTTTCTGTCCCTCTGAAGGGAGTGCATGGACTCTTTGAACCAGCAGCCAGCACGGGGCCTGGAGTCTCTTGGGAGCAGGTGACAGCGTGGGAGGTTTCCCTCTCCAGCCGGGATCCCCTCATCCCCTGGGATCTCTTCATCCCCTAGCTGCCACGAAGGGCTCGGCTGTGCCGCTCGCCCTGCGGAGTGCTCTGGCATGGACTGGCTGCGCTGCATGCCAGATCCCGGGGCTGCAGCTGGAGGCAGCAGGGGCCGGCAGCGTTGCGGGCAGGCGTGGGCTCCCTGCTGCCGGCACCCGGCTGGGCTGTGCACAAGCGGAGTTTGGGATCCCCGGGAAGCAGAAGCTGCACCCAGCAGCTCCTGGTTCCCCCATCGCCCTGTTTGTTTTAATTTGGACATCGTGTTTAGCATCCCTTCTTCCCCGCTCTCCCAGAAGCCTCCTGCTCCTTGGCAGCACATCTGGACTCAGGAGCCAGAAAGGAGGGTTTTATTAAGAGATACGGAGTCAGATTTTCACCCAGCTAATGAGTGCAATGGAGGCCAAAATCTCCATCCTCTTCCCAGGGCTTGTCCCTTGCTGAGTATCTGCACCCAGCTCTTGGGGATAGGGTGTTCATGGTGCATGTCGCAATGAGGCGTCAGGCAGAGGGACGTCACTGGCAGCCATCGCATGGGGAAGGGACCCAGGGCACACGCTGCCGCCGGCTCCTTGTCCTGTGTGACTGAGCAGTGGGCCTACGTGGCACATGGTGTTCACTCCGCAGCAGTGCTTTACCCTGAATTCACTCTGGATTTTGGACCTGCACTAGTTTGTCATGCCTGCACTAGAGCAGCACACATGGAGTGATGCTCCCTCTGCTCCCAGGTGCGTGTCCACCCTGGAGCTCGCCCCTGGCCAGCTGGCTTGACTTCCCTGTGCACGGCCAGAGATGCCTGGAAGGGTTTAACTGCCTTTCCCTGCAGGTGTTGTGGTGTGGGGTCTGTGGGGGGCTCGGTTTAGACCCCCTGGGTTACAGTTCCCTGAACGGAGTGTGTGTGTGCGTAGGGAGGCAGATGTCCATGCATCAGACCTGGGGTGGGCACATACACGGGATGGTGCCCGAGCCCTGTGGCTGCAGGGGCCTGTACTGGCCACCAGCTCCTCCTGTGCCAGGGTGCACATCTGGCTGCTCCGGGCTGGACTGGCTGGGGGGGACACGACCTGTGGGACTGTGGGGTCTGCGCGCAGTAACCAGCCTTATCCCCTTCAGGCACATGCCCTCCCTGCGGGAAGCTTGTTGGTGTTTGCTGTATTTGTTCTAAGGAGGCAGCTCGTGTTCGTAGCTCCCTGGCCCCAGCATTTTCAACAATGATGGTATTTAAAGGAATGACCAAGAAATGAAGTTGTCTGCAAAACTTTGATTAGCCCAGCGCCAGGGAAGGTCCAGCTGCTGCCGGGCTCTGGGGGTGCAAGTGGCTCATCCAAGCGTCTGCGGGCACCTTGGAGCTCACTCAGCTCAGCTCTGCTCCCTCCATGCGGCTGCGTGGCCGCCCCAATCCCGGCCATGGCAGCCATGGTTCATGGCACTCCGCATGGTGCAGCCGCACTGCGTGCAGGAATCGCCCTCCGGCCCTACCATGGTCCAGCACCAGAGCAGCCTGCGCTGATGGAGCAGGCAGGAGCACCGTGTCCTTCAGTGGGGCTTGGCAGGAACGTTTAGCTCTTGCTCAGCAAGGACCTGGGCGCAGAGGAAGACTTTGGTGGCTGCGCTTCGTTAACGGAGCAATTGGTCGCTGCTTAAAAAGTGTCTCCACTGTAATTATAAGCGAGTAGATAATCGCTGCAGGACAAGGCATGGTGCTGACCCGGAACAGACCCGGGATCTGAGGCTCAGCGTCGGTGTTTGAGCGCAGCGCAGACCTGGGCGCAGGCAGTGATGTGCGTGTGGGGCTGGACGCGAGCGCAGGTTGAGGTATAGGTGGGCTGAAACCCGCCACAGAGCTGCCCCTGAGGTGTCGCTTGCCGGGGGCGTCCCCCGTGCCCATGGTCACACCGCGCTGCCCAGCCCATGGTGCAGCAGATTGGGCTGAGCAGCACCCAGCCCGCTGGGAAACAACCTCTGCAAAAGGCTGCTTGGAAAATTCCTTTCCAAAAGGGCTGCTGCCAAGTTTAGCATATTATATTTTTAGGGAGAAAGTCTATTCCAAGCAATATTGTAGTGTGTTGCAGCAGCGGGTTCGTTTCAAACCTGGTTTCTCCCCCTGCTTGTGTGTCGCACAGATGCGAGACCCGGCACGGCAGCTCCCGGCTCCGGCCGAGCGCCTGCACTGCAGCGGCCGCCTTACACGGCGGCGGACAGTCTTTAAAGCTGCAAAAAACATGTTTTCCTTTTTTTAAATATATTGAAAACACTGATGTTAATTTTAGCTTTGCAAAGCTGGTTTTCCCACAATAGCTGTAATTTAGGCCTACACTGCCTGGCGATGCTCTTTTTATAGGTATATTCCTATTTTAGTACTATAGTGATGGGTGAATGAGTAGATTAAATTAGATTTAGTATCTATCATTCTTTAAAGCATTACAGGCAGTCGGTGGAGGGGTATGGTTTAACAAAGAAAGGCTAATTAGGAGAGCTGGCACAGGCTGCCCACGCCGGCTCCCACCGCCCCCGGCCCCTGTCTGCCCCCGGCCCGATGCCGTCCTTCCTCAGGGCCCAGCGGGAAATAGGAAAGTGCACTTGAAACCAGATTTTCCTGCGCTGCCCCAGGGCCGGGCTGGCTCTGGGGGTTGCAGCCAGGGCCCGGAGGGATGCTGGGTGCCGGGGCTGAGCGCCCCGGGCTCCCCACTCCTCCAGGGATCTGCAGAGTCATGGCGGTGACTTGGCTCCCCGGCTGCTCTCGCCACGGGGTGAGCGCTGCCGCCAGCTCCTGCCCGGCTCCTGCTGCTGGCCCCGGACTGGACTCCTGCGCGTGGGTGCTGGAGGGACCTTGGCAGCGGGGCCCTGCCGGCACCAAGCCGGGTGCCAGCATGGTGGCTCTGTGGGTGCTGCCCCATCCCCAGGGATTGTGTCTGTGAAATGATGGGATTCAGTGGTGGAGCTGGCAAGCAGCAGGGGCACCGAGGGGCACAGTGGCCTCTCCAGAAGGGGCATCAGTCCCTTAGGTGCAGCTGGTATTGGCAAGCAGCCACGCTAGGCATGCATGGGGCTGGGTTGCTGGGAGGGTGCAGAGAGGTTTGGGAAAGCACCGGCATCGGGGAACGCTGGGAAGGGTGCCTTGGCACAGGAGGGAACCAAACGTCTGAGGAAGGAACTGGGTCTTCCCAATGCTGGGACACTCAGGCTGGGGTGGTGGGGCAGAGGAGGCTCCAAGCCCATGGAATGCCATGGCTTTGACAATCCTGCTGGAGCCGCGGCAGCTGGGCCAGCCCGTCATCATCCAGCCGGGCAGTGGGGCACGGGCTGAGCTGAGCAGGGAGCCCTGCAGGTGAATGACAGCCCCCAGCGAGAGCCCGGGGGTGCAGGTCGAGCGTGGGTGCAAGCTCTGCAGTGCAGGACACACAGGGCACCCATGTGGCTGGGCAGGGCTTCGAGGCAGTGCCAGGGCCTTGGCACACTGAGGCGGCTCCCTGCAGGAATGGCTACCACCCGGTGAGCCCTGCTGTGCCGGCACAAGCATCGGTGCGAGACCAGCAGTGTGTGACCAGGGGGTTCTGCAATCCCGGCCATGCTGTGTCTACTAGCCACCGCTGTTGAGCAGGCTCGGAGCACCCAGCTGCTCGCAGGGCTTCACACCTCTGCCGCCCACACGCAAGCGTGGCCGTACTGCGGGCAGCCCTAGCAGGGCTTTAACCCGCACCACCTTCCTTGGTGTTCATCTGGCCGGGCAGGAGGAGCCGTCCTCCCTCCCTCCCTGGGGCGAGGGCCATGTCAGCGGTGGGACTGCTGGCACTGCAGCCCAGCTGGCAGCTCAGGGAGCAGCCCCCCCGGGCTCCCGACCCAAGCTCAGAGGGTCGCAGGTTGAGGGAGGAGCTGGCCTGGGCACAGAGTCTGGCCAGAGAGGGACGAAAGGCCACGTTCCAGCAGGTGACAGGGTTTGTGGTGGCCACCACAGGACAGGCATCCCCCAGGGCTGCAGGCATTGCCTACGGGGGGGGTCAGGTGCCATTCCCAAATCCCCTACAAACCCTGCTGTCCCCAGCCAGTGTCCCGCTGCTGGGTTCTCACTTTGCCCCCCTGGCACCTTCCCGAGCATCCAGCCGACTCTGGCAGTGGCCAGCTCCGGTGCCCCCCTGGGCAGGGCCCCCTCCCCAGCAGCCTTCACATCCCGGCTGCGCTGCACAGATCTTACAGACGGGGTTTGCACAGCATCAGCAGGATTCGCTCCAGCCCCTGTGTGAGCAGCACTGCTGAGATGTGATCCCTGGCAGCAATAACCTATTAAACTGAGTGAGACGAGCGCTGGAAGGAGACCCAGCTGGAGGAGAGAGTTTGTGGGGATGGTGCCGGGAGCAGCGCTCGGGCAGCCCCCACCTCTGTGCTGGTGCTGCCAGGGTTTCGGTGTGCGGACAGACTGGTGCTGCCAGGTAAGGCAGGTGGTTTGGGGACCTGTTGAGGTCAGTGCCTGTGGAGCCAGGTCCCACTCCCATCCTTGGCGTTCTCAGCCATTTCTCCTCTGTCAAGGAGCCGGGGGGGCTCGCTGCGGAATGTAGGGGTGGTGGCAGCTGGTGTGCCCAGTAATGGCCCCAGGGCAGGGTGGCGAGGCAGGTCTGGTTGCTCCTGCTCCCCCTCTCCAGAGCGCCGGGTTTGCAGCACTTTGTCATGATTTTCCCCCCCGTCTCCAAGCAGCGATCCCTCACTGCTCGTATTACCCAAGTAGAAAATGACACATAAGCTGACATGATCGCTGCCGCTCCCAGTGCCACGCGGCAGCTCTTCCCCAGCGGCGTGGGGGAGCGGGCAGGGTGGGTGGCACGCCACCTGGCCCCCAGCTCCTCACCCTGTGCTCTCCCCTGCCCTCGTGTCCCCCTCCAGCCAAGCTGTGGCAGAGCTGGGGAGAGGAGGGGACCAGCGGTGCCATAGCAGAGAAGCCGAACGGCAGAGCGCCGTGACTGGCTGCCCATGTGCCTCATCCTGCCCCGGCCGCTTGTGTCACCCTCTGCTCTGTGCCCAGCACTGCGCTGCTCCCCTGCGTCCCCGCAGCCTCCTGCGGCTCTCTGCGGGGCTGGGGAGCCCCCAGCAGCGTGTGCCCACCCGACCTGTTGGCACCCCTTCAGTGGCTTTTGGGCCTGGGTGAGGCCGGTGATTACTGGCAGATTCCTGTCCCTGTCCTTTCGCCCCCGCTGGCCGGGGATGCAGCCAGGGACGTCACTGCGCTGGTGGGGCTGGAGCTTGAGCCTCCAGGTCTGGGCTGTGAGCCGGGCTGTGCTGGCTGCATCCCTGCTCCAGCTGCCCGGCAGGACGCACGGGTACCGGGTGTGTGGCCAGCTTGTCCCTTGGCAGTGGGGCAGTGGGGACATGTGGGCAAAGCCCCTCATGCAGGCAGGAGCTGCCCAGGGAGGGAAGCCGGGGGAGGACGTGTGGGTCCTGCTTCAGTGCAGGGGTCGGAGAGCCCGGGGTGAGCTGAGCAGATGGGGTCCCCCAGGGAGCAGCAGCAGGGCCATCCCCAAGCATGCCTGGAGGAGCCCTGGTGCCGGCTGTGGAGGAGAGCAGCCCCCAGCCTGGGGGGATCCCATGCACCCCCCCAAACTGTGCTTGCTCGGTGTCTCCCTGCCACAGCACTGGTCACAGCCTTCAAACGGCTCTTGTATAAAATCAAAAATGGGGAGAGAAGAGCAGGAGCAGGCGACAGTGGCAGCTTATTTGTGATCTGCATTGTGTGGGGAGCTCTTAATTAGAGCTAATTAGACTAATTAACTTGCAAATGAGAAACTCATCTTTTCCTCCTTTTCTTTCACAAAAAAAAATAAAAAAGACGAACAACAAGATAAATACTGAGGCTAATTACTTTGTACCTGCTGCAGAGCCCCTCCAGCTCGCAGGATGCCCATTTCCTGACCAGTGTGCCATGCCTGTCCCTGTCCTGGTGTCCTTGTGGTGGCTGTCCCCACTCAGAGCTGGTCCAACTGCAGGGCACAGCTGCCCGCATCCCTGTGGTCCCTGCTGGCAGAGAGGGACCACCCGTCATCCTCTGTGCACCCTTTTGCCCCGGTGTGCAGCAAGGATGCAGCACATGTCCAGGAGCCAGTGAGGGCAGTGGCTTCCACAGCACCGGCCATCTCTAGGACCCACTGCTGGGTCCTGGCGATGGCTGGTGCTGCAGGGGGCATGGCACTATGGCACTGGCATCATGTCCCAGCACCCTCTCCACCAAACCCATCCCATCCCATCCTGGAACCGAAGCAGCAGGGGGTCCCCTCTGCAGCACCACACGGTCCCGGCTGTTTTCCAGCTCTTCCCTCGCAGCGTCTCTGGTTTCCCCCTCGCTCTGCCGCCGCAACACCCTAGGGGCTTTGTTAGCACAACTCGGTTCAAATGTCTGATTAGTCTTTAGGAGATCGAGGGGTCAATTTTCCACAGCTCCTTCCTCTCCATTTAACTAATTTAACTGCGCGATTGTTACAAATTTCATTTTATTATAGCCCTGCTTCTCAGTCCAATTGAATTACCAAAATCTCATTTTCTCAGAAGTGCTGAATATGTAATTAGAGGAAAAATTATGCTCCTGACTGCCTATTAGAGAGGGCTGCATGAGAGAGCTTGTCCGGGCATGCACATGGGTCCGCGGTTCCCCGAGCACCCACACTGGCCGGTGCGAGCATGCGCGCGCTTGTGAGGCTGCGCGTGAGTGAGTGCCATGTGCGGCTCTGCCAGAGCCCCAGCGTGGCAGCGGTGTGACAGTGACAAGCAGCAGTGGGTGTGCTCCTGGGTGCGAAGGGCTTCGCATGAGTAGGGCTAGGGTCTGGGCAGTGCTGGCTGGGCTCCTCGGGAACCTGCGAGCCGTGGGGCAGGGTGCAGGGATGGTGGCTGGAGCTGGCGTGGTGTTTGCGGGGGAGGCGTGAGGCTGGTGGATGTGGCCGTTCGTTCTGCTGCTCACTGTGTCTTGAGGTCTCTGGATTGAGCCGGGCTGGACTCGGCTGCTGGTAGCTCCGGCAGTGTGGGACAAGGACTGTGCCTGCTGGGGAGCCGGTGGGGGCAGCTGGTGGGGGGAGCGCTGGTCCCCGGGCTGGAGCAGCCTCTCGGCAGGTGCCGGGAATGGCTGGGGAAGCGAGCTCCGCACTGCGCCTGCGCTTGTCTTACAAAACCTGGGGCAGGGCGGGGAGCCGGCAGCCCTGTTCTCGGGCACTTGCAATGGGCTGAGCACCCCGGCCCCTGCTCACCTCCCCGCACGCACAGTGGGACCCGCTCAGGGGACTGGGAGGGCCCGTAGCCCTGCTGGCCCATAGCCCCACTGGAGGAAGATGCCTGCCTCCGGGCCTCCAGGCCTGGGCTGTGACGGCCACCCACATGCCACAGCTCAGCAGTGAGGGCTGGGACACCCAAAGGTGCCCTGTCCCCTCCAGAGCCCCTCCATGCCTCTCAGGGTGCACCAGGGACAAAGCACCCTGCAGCTCATCCTAGAGCAGCAGCCCCTCTCCAGAGCCCCCAGCCCCTGCCAGCAACGGGGAGAAGGCAGCTGTCCCCCCGGGACCACTGGCAGCAGCAGACAGATCAGCCTCCAGCATGGCTTGGTCACCCTGGTGCGCAGAGCCGTGTGGTGTGCGGGTCCCTGTGTCAGATGGTCCGGTGTCTGCAGGGCTCAGGAGGAGCAGGTAGCTCAGGTGGATGCTGCTGAGGACTCGTGTCCTCTCCAGCCCGTCCCCGTCTCCGGGCTCTGCAGCCAAGCCTGTGACTGGTGTGCCCGCCTGTGCCAAACCCTTTGGTGCCACTGGGGACCGACGGTTGTTGGGAATCCCAACCAATGCTGTATGTGCCGGGGCTGCGTTGCTCCAGTGTGCCTGTAAGAAGAGCTGTGCCAGGGGTCTGGCCTGGCTGGTGCCCTCCAGGAGCATCTGCTGGGAGCTGCTGTGGTTGAGCCCTGACAATGCCAGGAGCTGCTGCAGGTGAGCCCCGGCACCGCTGGCGATGTCGGGCTTGGCTCAGGAGGAAGGAGAGTCCTGTGTGTCCCAGAGCTGCAGTACTCCCACTCGCTGCGGGCCTGATCCTGGCATGTCTCTGGCAGTGACACAGCCTGGTCCCTCCCTGGCCCAGTGGCACAGGTACATGCAAGCCTGGGAGATGTCAGCCATGTGCGCGCCGGGGGGATCCAGGAGCCCCCCCAAGCACCCCCATCTCGCCTCGGTTACACAACATTATCATTTCATAATACTCTGAAATATACATGAAGTTGGCTGAATGCAGATGAAATTGCACCATTTACTTCATGAATATTTCATGTGGCCTCAGCTCCGAAGTTTCCGGCTGGCAGAGCCAGGAGCCAGGGCCGGACCCTGCTCCCCCTCTGCCCCGCGCAGGAGGTGACAGGGATGTGTGGGCAGGTCTGTGCCCAGGCTGGCATCTCGTCCCCCTCCTGCTGGGTATTGCATGGCCACAGGCCGCCATGTCCTTCCTCCCTGGGCTCCAGCGGGCAGATGGGAAGCAGCATCCGGCCCTGGCCATGCCCTGGCCCCTGGCAGCCGCAAGCAGGCAGGCTCTGTCGGTGGGGGCTCATGGAGCCGAGGGCAGGAGCTGGCTCCCCCTGCACCAGCAAGGGGCAGCTCCCCTCTTGCAGGGTCCTGGTGCAGGGTGGGGGGGGGGGCAGAAGGTGCCAGGACTGTGTGTGGCAGCCTGGAAAAATGGTCTTTTTCCCATGCCAGCAGGCTGCCCTGCCTTCCCTCCTGCTCCTCCTCCGCCTCCTCCTCTTCTCACACTGTCGCTCCTGCCCCTTGGGTCCTGCCTGTTCTCTCCAGCCCTGCTGCTCTTTGCAGAGCTTCCCACTTGAGCATCCCTGGCAGATGCCATTAGCGGGCTCTCGCCCCTCCCCTGCCTCCTCGCTAATGAAGACATTAAGCACGGCGGCTGCTACCTCCGGCCTCCGCAGCTCCTCACCTCCTTCCACGGCTCCTTCCCGGGGGGGGGTGATTCCCCCATTGCTGTCTCCCCAGCTTTCTGTGGGGCCACGATAGCCCCCATTCTGGGGTGGAGAGGAGAAGCAACCCACCGCCATCTCCTGTTGGTCCCCGGGGCGGGCAGGTCTTGTCCCTCCTGGGGCTGGGGACGTCCCCGTGGTGAGCACCCCGACCCCACTCCCTCGCCGCAGCCCAGGGCTCTGTGGCTGGTGCCTGCTCGTGGCCGGGCGCGCTGCTTTGTATGGATGGCGCAGCATTTTGGGTAATGAAATATTCACAGGTCAGTGATTCCTTGAGAAATGACGGGGATCAGTCAATTCCTTTTCAGGGAGTAATTTTCTTCCCCTTCACGGCCTCTGTTTCATGTTGACAGTCATTAGCATGAGCGAGCGGCTGGATCGAAGGGGGGACGTTGTGGCTGTCACGCAGATGAGCAGTGCCAAGCATGGCCTCGCGGCAGCCTGCGGTGACAGCACGGCCACATGGCCTCTGCATGCCTGGGGGGCACGTGGGGCCGTGCGAGGACCCTCCTGCCACAACCCGGGCATTTGCTAAGCCCAGCACCGCCCTTCTCCGAGGCAGCAGGCACAAGGGCGGACGCTCCCATCAGCTTCCCTGCGCGTTGCCCCACTCCGTCCCCAGCTCCGTGTCCTGTGGGCAGGCACAGCAGGTGCCACCACAGCAGCGCGCTGCGGACCTGTTGCAGCAGCGAGCAGCTGCCCTGGCGCAGGCTAAGCCGCAGGCTCGGCTGCCCTCGGGGAATTGCTCAACACCCTTCTCCGCGCTTGGTCTGACCTCAGGCTGCCTCGCCATGCCGCAAGGGAATGCCCTGACAGCAAGCGAGCAAGCAGGAGCAGGTCTGGGTCAGGGTAATGTGATTGCTGCCTGCCTGCCTGCACTGCCTGCAGGATGTGCTGCCCACTGAGGCTTTGCAGCTGGGAGGAACATCTTGATGCCCTCCTTGGATGCTGTGGTGGCGTTAGGACCCCAGAGCCTCACTGCACCCCTCGGTGGGTGGCCAGTTCCTGGTGGAGGGAGCGGGACAGCAGCAGGCATCGGGGACCGGAGCTGGGCTGGCTGCCCATGGCTGCCTGCGGATCTGCTCTGCCTTTGCTTCCCGGACACTCGCGGCTGCAGGCTCCTCGGTGCGCGCTGCTTTCAGGGCTCCCTTCTTGCTGGCGGTGAGGAGGTACGTGGTGATAGGACTACGCCCTCTCCCCAGCTGCTCCAGGGCTTGGCGCACTGCTGTCCAGCCAGGCTGCACTTGTGACATGACCAGGCGGTGCTGTGCTGGGACCAGGCAGTGCCATGCTGCCCCTGCACCCTGCACCAGCAGCACTGGCCTGAGCGCAGCGCGTGGGAAGGGGACATCCACAGGTAGAGATGGCCGGGTGGGGGTTTCCGTGGACTGAAGACAAGAGCAGGAATGGGCCAAGGTGGCAGGATGGCCCTGAGGCATTTGGAGGAAACTGTGGGCTCGTTTGTGGCTGCCACGGCAGCAGGCAAGGGGAGCAGCCCCAGGACAGGCTGCCGCCTGGTTGTAAATCGTGACCGTGTGTACAAGGAGAGACTCTGGCTGAGCGTGGGCATGGCAGGCTGGCTGGCCTTGTGGGGCCACCATGCTGCCTGTCCATGGCTGGCAGCGGGTGACAGTTGCTCGTGAGCAGCCGATAACTCAGGGGAGCTCACATGCTGCACCTTCGCACCGTGCTGGCAGGACACCCATCATGGGCGAGGTGTGGCAGAACATTGCAGGGTGCCTGGGGCCAGCAGGTGCCCTCTCGTTAGTGCAGGCACTCTGCACTTGGCTAATTGCTCAGACGTGTCCTCTGCATTCGGGGGCTCCTGGTGCATTATTTTCTTAAAAAGGAGCAAATGTTAGAAATGGCGTCGTCAGCCCCGAGCTGACAGGCACAATCACCAAAGTGCGGCGTCGGCAGGAACCGGCCCCACGCGCTAAATGACTTGAAAGGAAATGGCCTGGATTGTGCTGAGGAGGCAGAGTGCGGTGGGGAGAAAGCAAGTGGAGCAAACAAAAAAACTTCATTAATTAAAGAAACTCGTTAATGAGGGACATTTAATCAGCTAAAGATGATATCCACCCCCTGCCTGCTGCGGCAGCCACTGCGCAGGGCTGGTGGCACGGGGCTGAGCCGCAGGCAGGGCAGGGAATGCCGGATAGGGGACACCACACAGGGGACCTCGGGGTCCCACTGACCCTGCCCTCCAGGGCTGGGCTTGGGGAGCAGCGTCCCACAGCCAGCTGGATGGAGCCGTTCTTGAGGGGCTCCTCTGGCGCCAGGCTCCTCGGTGCGGTGCTCTGCCAAGGAGCTGGGAGGCAGCGGGACGCCCGCCAGCCTGCGGGACGCAGCTTCTCCCCTTGGCAGCAAAGGCCTCAACTCCCCATCCCAGCCCCTCTGCTGCCATCCCTGGGGCCGTGGTGTTTCGGCACAGGGCCATGCCACAGCCCTGCCGGTGTCCTGTCTGGGAAGACAGGCAGCAGGGGTGGTAGGGTGCTGCTCGTGCCCCCCGTGCTGTGTTAAGTACTGCCAGCTTTGCTCTAATCTCCTGTCTCATTTACTAAATGAGGGACATGGGCCATTAATAATCAGAATTTCTTTTAATGCAAATGCAGAAAGCTGCCCCATAAAGCCCAGGAGCATCCCCCAAGCCGCTGGGAGGGCTATGCAGTACACGAGCAAGGGACGCCTGTCAGAGCCCCCTGTCCCTGGCACCCACAGGCTGGCACTGCACCACAGGCTCCCCGTGCAGCTGGGCACCCCAAGCTGGGAGCACTGGGCTGCAGGTCTGGCTGCCTCCTCTGGGGTGCAGGGGTGGGTCCCCAGGACCCCCCAGGCACTCGGCACAGGGAGGGACCCAGGGAAAGGGCTGCTCCTGGTGCAGGCTCAGGGGCTGCTGTGGGGCCGGGGCCCCAATAGCCCTCCCGGGAGGAGCAGAAGGGCCCCGGCACTGCCTGGGATAGGTCTTTTCCCACGCTGCAGGCAGCCTGGAGCAGCTGGCAGCAGGGGACACAGGCAGCGCGGGGTGCGGAGCTGAGCAACAGCCGTTTCCTGGAGATGTCAGGGAGCATCACACAGCCAAACCTGTTGCCATCCCCCTCCCCATGGGGTCTGCACCCCTGGCAGCCCCCTGCCACCGAGCCAAGCAGCCCCATCCCTGCCCGGGAATGGACGGACAGCGCTGGCGGGAGAGAGGTGCTGGGAGCTGTAGGTCTGCGCCTCTGCAGCACCAGCAGCCTCGGCGATGGTGAGCAGCAGAACAGGGGAACCTAATGGTCCCTGAATGAAATAATACTTGGGCTGACAAGCACTGCGACAGCCCTAATTAATAACAGATATGAACATGGCTGTCAGGACAGACTGGCAAAGAGCCAATGGGGCCCAAGACCTGGGCAGGTGGGGACGGTCCCTGTCCCAGCACCCATCTGCATCCCCCTGCCTGCTTGGCTCTTCCTGCCCGGGCAGCAGCACCCGTCACTGCTGTGACTGTGGCTGATCCTGGCTATGGTGACAGCAAGGATGAGTGTCCAGTGCAGAGCATGCAGGAGTGCTGCAGGCTGCTCCTGCTGCTGGCTCCATGCACACAGGCAGGTCAGGTCAGGCGCTGGGCACCAGGGATGCAGGCAGGGAGGGTCGGGCGCTGGTAGTGTGACTGCTGTGACTCTGGTGTCTGCCCACTCCCCGGAGCCGGCTCAGGTGCCGGGGCCAGGCTGAGCACAGGTGGAGTTTGCACCTGCGGTGCAGGCAGGAGCATTGCCCCGGCTGCCCGGCTCGGGGGCAGTGCCGGGGATGGGGCTCTGGCATCCTGCAACATCGGCAGCCCTGGGCCGTGCTGGCAGGTGCATCTGGCTGGCGCATCCCCAAGCAGCTGAGTCAGCACGGGAAGGCGCTGGCGAGCCTGCCAATGACTTGCAGATCTGTAGCGGGATTATTCACTCTGGGTTTGCATGTGGTCCCCACCGTGCCCCCGGCACGGGCTCCGCTGCCTCCCTCGCAGGCACGACGGCCCTGCCAGCTGGGGGACAGCGGCAGGCAGCATGCCCCCCCCCGCCTGCCTCCCGCCATCCCTCCACACCATAAATCGGCCACACACACAATTAAGGAGCTTGTCTTCACGGGCTGAGCCACAGATGTATTTCATGGGCAAGAGGCTGCCGCGGCGGGTTGTAAAGCATCCGAGGGGCTGCCCGCGCTGCCCTGCGCACTGGCTCAGGCATCCGCAGCCTCTCAGCTGCTGTTGGGGGGATGCTGCCGTGCACCACAGTGGGCATCTGTGTGCAGCGGCAGGTGCAACACACGTGTGTGCAAGGGGGGGAGAGACTGCGGGTGCATGCGGGGCTGTGAGGATGGCTGGTGGTTGGGTGTGCAAGAGAGGTGCCGCATGGCAGCCCCACACCACTCCCCCAGCCCAACGCTGCCCCCCTGGCAGGCAGCGGGCAGCCGTTGGCTCATGGCATGGGTGCAGCTCACCCTGTTTAACCAGGACGGCCAGGACGGCTGCATTAGAGCAAAGGGCCTAATCAAATATTTAGCAGTTAATTGATCCCTGTCTGGTGTTTGCCAAGGGACCATCAACATCCCTCCTCTCCCCGGCCACCCCTCCCTGCCTCCCCAGCCGCGCTCCCCTTTGCTGCCACCAGCCTCACCGGGAGGGTGGGTTTGCTGCCGGTGGGTGCTGATGCTGTACAGCCCCCGCAGAGCAATGCTGCCGGCCTGGCTTTGCTTTGCCCCACGTTGGGCTCCAAACCGAGGGCTGCCCTGGTTTCCTTCCCCAAGGAGAGGGTGATGTGCAGGCTCCCCTAGTTAAGCCCCGCAGTGGGGGGCTCCATTCTCCTGCTGCCTGAGCCCCAGTACACCAGGTGGACAGGGCCCCGGAGCAGGAGAGGATGAGGGCTTGGCTGCAGGCAATGAGACCCAGGAGCTGCCACGGCACAGAGACAGCCCAGGATTTGGGGGGAGACACCAAAGACTGGGCCATGGTGGGACTGGGGGGCCTAGGTCTGGCTGCGGGGACCAGGACCCCTCCCCGGGGCAGGTCGCAGCCCAGGCACCCCAGGGACATCAGTGTGTAAGGGGGATGGTGCTGCTGTCTTGGCAGGGTAACCAGGACGCCACGGCTCCGCCGGACGCGATGGCTCAGCCCTACCCCCCGGCCCAGTACCCCCCGCCCCCCCAGAACGGGATCCCCGCAGAGTACGCACCACCGCACCCCCACCCCACGCAGGACTACTCGGGGCAAAGCACAGTACCGGAGCACGCCATGACCCTCTACACACCAGCACAGAGCCACGCCGAGCAGCCGGGCACCGATGCCAGCACACAGTCCATAGCAGGGACGCAGACGGTACCGGTAAGGGAGCGGTGTCCGGGGGGGTGGGCAAGGGGTCTGAACGCAGTGGCAGGGGTGCTGTGGCAGCTGTGCTTGCCTGGCCGTGGTCCCTTGGGGTGCTGGGCTGGGTGCTGCAGCCGCCGCCTCTCTCCCTCGCAGCCCCCCCATCATTTCTAATCACTTGTAATCTACCTGCTTGGCTGCCTTCCCACCAGATAGCTTCAATTACAGGGTTGTAATGCAGCGCTGGGGAAAGTGCTGAGCCGAGCACTTCCCAGCCCGGCCGCAGCAGCCCCATGTGCAGGGTCTGCCACCTCCCACCCCGAGCACACCCGTGTGCCACGGTCACAGCCCCTGGGCACCATGCCACTGGGCTGACCGGGGGGGGGAAGGAGGCCAGTGCAAGGCCACCCAATGCTGGCTGGCTCTCTACAGTGGGTCAGCCCCTGCCCTCTCCCATGCCTCCCCCTCCCTGGGGTGCGCTCCCTGTGCCCCCGCAGCGCTCAGCCCCAGGTCCCTGGCACCACCCATGGGGCGGGTGATGCCCTGACCCCGCTGGCAGCACTGGCTGAGGTGGGGAGGTCAGGCAGGGCCGGTGGCTGGTTCCCCAGGCTGGGCGTTCCCTGAATCTCCACAGGCAGAGTTCCCCTCTGGCATCCCCCTGGTTCACCAGGCTGTGGGGAGACCCGCAGAGCTTGGGGACCACAGGGTCCAGGGTGTCCTTAGGGGCAGGCAGGGCCAAGCACAGGGGAGGGGGACAAGTCCCCAAAGCCTGGACCCCCACTGGGGGATGCGGAGCTGGCGAGGCTGGGGGCTGATGGCCAGCGGTGCTTCCCGCAGCAGACAGACGAGGCGGCACAGACAGACAGCCAGCAGCTACACTCCTCAGACAACACAGACAAGCAGCAGCCCAAGAGGTTACACGTCTCCAACATCCCCTTCCGATTCCGGGACCCCGACCTGCGGCAAATGTTCGGGGTGAGTCCAGCCCCGTCCAGCCACCCATGTCTCCTGCTCTCCGCTCAGGCGCTGCCTGTGGCACCACAGGGACCCTGGCACTGTCCCGTCCCAAGGGTCCATACTGCCCAGCCCATGGTGTGCCCCGGCACCTCTGTGCTGCTGCTGGCCAGGAGCAGGGGTTTGCAGGATTTGCATCCTGGTTAACAGCCGGGCTGGGGGACCAAGGCCCGTGCATGGAGGGGGGAGTGATACAGAGCCCTTGTCCTCCACCCCTTGTCCCCTTCCCAGCCCTCATTAGGATTCACAGCAGTGCAGGCTAATGAGATTTTGGGTGATACTCCTCAAGTTCTGGAAGAACGTGTGCCATGGGAGGGACGGGGCCTCTCCCCTGCATGGCACTGAGGGTCCCCTGGTCTGACCCCCAAGGCAGCCCCCTGCCCGCCCCTGGCCCAGCCGGGCGCAGGGCCCTGTGCCAGCAGCCCCGGGATTGGGTGCGGGGCCGGGGGCTCTGCGTGTGCTCACCCCTCTGCTCTCTCTGCTTGCAGCAATTCGGGAAGATCCTGGATGTGGAGATCATTTTCAATGAGCGGGGCTCCAAGGTGGGTGCTGCCCACGGCCGGCACTGTTACGGCGAGCCCCGGGGAGGGGGCCAGGTGGAGCTGGGATGCCTGACGGCTCCTCTGCCCGCTATCCCCTCCTCTCCTGCCCCGCAGGACCCAGGCATGGGGTACCTCAGGGCAGCCCTGTCCCACCGCCCTGCGCTGGCTGGGGGGGCCGTGCGAGTCCCTGTGCCCCGAGCGCTGGCGGGAGGGGAGGGCTCGCTCTGCCCCCCCTGCGCAGGCAGCTCATGTCCCTCTGTGTGTGGATGTCTCTGTTGTATCTTCCCTGCTTTCTGTGCCCCCCCTCCCAGACTCTTCTCCCAGCTCGCGGGTGATGCTGGGGCCTCAGCCGGGACCCCCGGAGCCAGCGGGGGCCCTGACCCAGGCTCTCCATCTCTGCACTGCGGCAGCCTCATCTCCTGCGCCAGCTCTCCTGATTCACTCCCTCTCTCTCTCTGTCCCCACACCCTCTCTCTGTCTCTCTCTGTCTCTTTCTTTCTCCTTTTCTCCTCTGCTCACAGGGTTTTGGGTTTGTAACTTTTGAAACTAGCACAGATGCCGACCGGGCACGGGAGAAGCTGAATGGCACCATCGTAGAGGGCCGGAAGATTGAGGTGCTCAGATAAGTGTGCTAGTGCCATGCCTGCGTGTGTGTGTGTCCCCTGCCCTGCCCGGGGGCTGCAGGCAGGGCAGAGCTGCCCGGGGACCACGGGCAGGGGAGAGCCGGGTCAGGGGACGCTTTGGGACAGCCCTGGGTCCTACCCCAGTCCTGCATGCCCCAGGGGAGGCTTGCCCGGCACGTGCATGCATCCATGAATGCAGCACGGGTGCATGTGTGCCGGCTGCTGGGAAGATCATCACTTGGCGCAAGCAGTGTCCACCTCAAACGAACCTCCCACGTGTGGGAAGAGCTGGGGCACTGGCCTGGGCTCTGGCTGCGTTTTGCCTGGTTACAGTGGGGTCTGGCAGACTCTAGCTGCCTGCAGCCCCCGTGCCCGCCGCGCAGCCACCCTGAGCTCTGCAGGGAGGAGAGGGGCTCTCTGCTCCATGTGCTGTCCCCACCTCCCCTGTGCCTGGGAGGGAAGGGTGCTGCGCAGGGCTCCCATGCCTGCTCCGCAAGCAGCTCCGGCGCTGCCTAGCCCCCGGGCCTCTTGTATCTTCAAGTCAGACAGAGGGATCAGGCTCTGCCCGTTCGTTGGCAGGACCTTGCTGATCGCCTGTGAGCGGTGCGAAGCAGGGCAGCGCGTAGCAGAGGGAGCGGGATGCTAATGTCCCCGGCAGTGTTGAACGCAGGGAAGGGCAGCCTGGCAGGGCACAGCGATGCCCCGTGGACAGGTCCTGCCTGTCAGAGAACGTGGTCCAGCAAAGCCGGGCAGGAGCTCGTGGGCACTTGCAAGAGTAATCCAGGCTCCTGCTGCAAGCATGTCCTTCCTGCAGGCAGGATCAGGCGTGGGATGGGGACAGGAGGTGACCGAGCCTGGCGGCAGCACGTCAGAGCTTGGCTGAAGCATGGCATCGCAGCGGTCGTGGCATCAGCCACCAGCCCGACCAACACTTGTTGCTGGAGCTGGGGCAGGAGCTGAGAGGCCTGGGCTGGCCAGGGATGTGGGCAGTACTGTGTCATGGCTGGGTGGCTGCAGGCTGAAATTCCTCCCACGTCTCCCCACGCAGCCGGTGTCCTTTGCTTCGGCACCTGAAGCAGTAGTGACACACACCGAGTGCAGCTGAGCAGGCCCTGGACCGCGGCCTCACCAGCCCCCTTGCCCACAGGCGCTGAGCTCCTGTCCCCTCTCTCCACAGGTGAACAACGCCACGGCCCGGGTCATGACGAACAAGAAGGCTGCCAACCCCTACACCAACGGTAAGGACCAGCCCCAGGAGACCCAGAGCTGCAGCGGGCAGGGGGATCCCTAGGCACCCACGCACCCTCGCTGCCAGCTTGCCACTGAGCTCCGGCAGCAAGCGTCCTCCACACCCTTGGGCAGATGTGAGAGCGGCCGCTCCCTGCCCAGTGCAGGGGCGCAGCGCCCCCGGGCACCCTGTGCTCTGCATCTGCCCAGGGACGGGAGCTGTGGCCCCTCGGAGCCCAGCCAGGGGGTGGGGGAGCGCTGCACGGAGGGTGCCCTTGGCCTCACCGGCTCTCCCTGCCCGCAGGCTGGAAGCTGAACCCGGTGGTGGGAGCAGTCTACGGCCCTGAGTTCTACGCAGGTAATGCCAGGTCGGGGATGGCCCCACCACAAGTCCCCCCGAATGTCAGCTCTGCACCGTGCCCAACACCACCACCCCAGCCCCTCTCCCCCTGCTGCACCCCTGTGTGCACAGTTTCCCTCACGACCCCCTGCCCCAGCATCCCCATGGGGCCGTGTCCCCAGCAGGCTTGGGGGACAGAGGCAGGCTGTGGCACAGGGTGCCCTGCCATGGCTGCGGGGGTCCCCACCATGCGCTGTCAGGAGCTGCTGCGGAAAGCCCACATTTGTCCCCTCTCTCCTGCAGTAACGGGGTTCCCATACCCCGCCACAGGGACAGCCGTGGCCTACCGAGGGGCACACTTACGGGGACGAGGACGTGCAGTCTACAACACCTTCCGGGCTGCGCCACCACCGCCACCCATCCCCACCTACGGCGCGTGAGTACCCGGGCAGCAGGGGGCACTGCCTGCCTTGGGGCATGGGGCACATCTGCTGCCGTGTTGCTCCATTGCTGCTGCCATCAGTGTTGGAAATGGGCTGCAGCTCCCCCAGCACCTGCCTGGCCTCGGGCTCTGTGACACCTCCCAGCCTGCTGCCCCTCAGGGTGACCCATGTGCTCACGAGCCTCCTGTGCCCCAAAGCACCAACGGTTACTCCAGCTGTGTCAGCTGGTTTAATAGAAACTCTCTCCCAGCACACACAGACACTGTTGTCAGGCACAGCCATGGCAATCTGTGGCCACTCAGTTGCTCCCAGCAGTGATCATGCCCTGGACCCCTCCATCCCTGTGGCATGCCCTGCCTTTGGCCGTGCCCTCCACCTGTCCCATGTCCCTGTCCCTGCTCTCCGTGCCAGCATTCCCAGCCCAGGACGTGCCCTCGAGCTGCCTGGACAGGCACTCCTCACCCATCGGCTGCACTGCTGGAAGCAGCTCCCCCTGTTCACTGCCTTCACCCCGATCCCTCTTGGCTGGTGACACGGGCCAGGCTCTGACACCTCCACCTCCTTTGCAGGGTTGTCTACCAGGATGGGTTCTACGGAGCCGAGATCTACGTAAGTGCCATGCAGCGTTCTGGGCCACACCTGGGACCCTGTACCGGGGCGGGGGGTGAGCAGCACCAGGCGGCTCCACGTTGGGCTCTTCCCCCAGCCAGCCCCTTCCCCTGGGGAGGGCAGCTGGAGCCCAAGCAGAGCATGGATGTGAGTGTGGACATGAGCGTGGACGTGAGCATGGACGTGCGTGCAGCTCCTCCAGAGCGAGCGGGGTGGCACCACACGGGTCTTGTGCCCCCAGCCAGGCCCCTTGCAGGTCCAGCACCGCATGGGATTTACGGCCTTGCCAAGCACCGGTGCACTGTCTTACACCGGCATTTAACCTCCATATTTAAGAAGCCATTGGCGATATTTCAGGCAGGCGGCTGAAGGATTTATCTAACGTGACACCTCATTAAAGCGATCAGGGAGGTGACATTCTCTCCTCTGGAAATTTAATTTTTTAAGGTTAATGTTTGTGAAAGCCCCTGGGGAATGGTAATGAGGCTGGTGTGTGCCTGGTGGCACAGGCACCAGCTCCCCACAAGGTCCCACCACTGCTCTGTGGCAGTGCCTGGGGGGTGCCCAGCTGCCCCAGCCCCCCGAGCCTACCCCGGTGGGTGCTGCCCCCCTCCCTGATGGCAGTCTCTCCTCCACTGCAGGGAGGCTACGCCGCGTACAGATACGCCCAGCCCGCAGCAGCAGCGGCAGCATACAGCGACAGGTAAGCACTGCTGCCCACGGGTATTGCTCTGGGTCTGGGGGGAAGCCCCATTTCACCCCTTGCACCGCCCGGTCTGACAAACCCCAGCTTTTGTGCCCCGTGGGAGGAGGATGGAGCCAGGAACGATGAGGGTGTCCTGCAACCCAGGGCTCCCGCGCTCCCCTTGGGCTCCTTCTGGCAGGGACTGGTGCCCAGGCAGGGAGAAGCGGGAAGGTCCTGGGGGGCTCCCAGGTGCAGGAGGGGGGAAGCAGCAGCCAGGGCTGGAGGGGCTACTGCAGGGAGACAGGACCCCATGCCCTGTCACTAATGCCCGCCATTGTGTTTGCTTCTAGTTACGGCAGAGTGTATGCAGCGGCAGACCCGTACCACCACACCATCGGCCCCGCCGCCACATACAGCATCGGCACTATGGTAAGAGCAGCCCCTGTGGCCTTTCTTTGCTTGCTGGTATAAGCTGCAGCCAGCCTGGGGAGGGGGGCCTGGCATGGCCGGCACAGCAGCCTGGGGAGCCTGGGGAGTGTGAGGGGAGGCGAGGGGCAGCCCCATATGCAGGGGCTGTGGGAGGGGGAGCCGGGAGCTGGCGGCGGTGGCAGGAACAGCGCAGCCCTTGCCTGGCTCTGTCTGCAGGCAGGCAAGAGAGGAGGCCCCCCTACCCTGTGCCTCCACCCCACGTGCCCCATTACGCCCCATGCAGTCCTGTCCGCACATGCCACTTCCCGGGGGCCCAGCTGCCCCCCGCACCGGCTGCCTAGGCAGCACCCCAGGGCCCTGCCCGGGGACCAGAACGCCCTTTCTCGTCCATAGCTTGCAGCTACACACAGGGAGCACACGTGTGCGCTCCAGCACCTGCAGCCCACCCACGCGCCTCAGCTTTTAGCTAGCTTCACAACCAGCATCAAAGATGAAAAATCCCACTCATGGGCAGGATCTCAAAGCCAAACTGTCTTTTTCTTCCTTTTTTTAACCCACTCACCCCCGGCTGGGGCCAGAGGCGGGCTGCCAACCACCCCTTGGCACCCCTGGCCCCAGGCAGCCACTAGTGAGAGGCCGCAGCCCCTCCATCCCACAGGGATGGGCAGGGCAGGTACCAGCCCAGTGCCGCAGTGGGGATGGGGACAGGCTCCGCCACAGCCATCGCAGGCACATGGAGGGCTGGCCACGGTGGTGCCGTGCTGGGGGCAACTGGGACTCGGGGCACCCTGCAGCCCCTGGCCCACACACCACCCCAAGGCAGCACCAGCCGCCGACCCAAAGCCCGGGCAGCGCTGGGCACTCTCAGCCTTGCCCGCCCCTCACGTCCCAAGGACAAGCGATTTGGTGTCATTTTAAAGAGAAGAAAAAAAGAAAAAAAAAAAAAAGAGGAAAAAAAAAAGGGAAGAACTGGGCTTTGCCTCTCTCTCGAATACTGATTGGCTTTTTTTTCATCTTTGATGTTGCAGGCTAGTCTATACCGAGGAGGGTACAGCCGCTTCACTCCCTACTAGCAAGACAGACACAGCCCCTCCCACCACTAACACTGACCGCTCACTAGCACCAAACCAAACCAGGCAGACAGAGCCGAGGCCGAGCCTCTGGAGGAACCGCGGGCCCTGCCCGGGCTGGGGCTGGGGCTGCGGCTGGGGCTGGGCTCCGCCGAGCCTCGGCAGCCCACACCCGTAGGGTTACGGCTCCGTCCCGCCGCCCGCCCGCCTCTCCTGCGCCGTCCGCCTGCCCCGGCGCAGCCCTGCGCCTCGCTGCTGCCGAGCTCCTGTCCCCGGCATCCCTGGGGAGCGCGGGGAGCGGGGCAGGCCCTCGGCCCCAGCGACACCCCGCTCCCAGAGCCGGCTGGCGGGGTCCCCGGGCAGCTCCACCCCGGCCCGAGCCCCCGGCAGGCGCTGCCCTTGCTGGGGGTGCAGAGGGCACGTCCCCCCCGCGAGGCAGGAGGGGATGCTCCGCACCGACGGCAGCCCCAGGGCAGCCCCTCTGCCCCCCCATAAGAGAGACAGGAGCCGGCGGGGGCTGCTGCGTACTCCTCAGGGACGGAGCCGGGCTGGGGCAGGTGCGGGACCCTGGGGACAGCCCCCCCGCTTCTCCGGGGTGACTGCGCTGCTCTGTGGAGGTGCTCCGGTGCGGGAGGCCGGCTGCGCAGGCGGGGGCGCGGTGCGGGGCTTGGGGGGGCCGGGCTGGCGCCCGCGTCCCTCCCGGGCAGGCTGCCCTGCACGCTGCTCCAGCGACAGACCTGCCTCTCTGTTTCTGTTGTAGTGAAACCGTGGCCGTTTCCTTCTGGGACCAGGAAGGGCAAAAAAAATCCACACACACACACACACAAAAAAAAAAACAAAAAAAAAAAAAAAAAAAAAAAAAAAAAGGCAAAGCGGCAACAGCCAAGTGAAAGTCCCATACTGTCCACACACGCACCGAGCGAGCGAGTCCCGGAGGAGAGCCGCGGCGAGCACGGACCGGCCGGACGCGCCGGAGGGGCCCCTCTCCGCCCCGGCCCCGCAGCCCACGGCAGGGAGGGAGAGCCGGCACGGCCGAGCGGGGGGCGTCCGGAGGGGCCTCCGCCCGCCCAGGCGCAGGGCCTGGGCACCACGTCTTCCTTTCAGCTGCGGCATGCCGCCCCTTCCCCGGCTCTGGGGACTGGGCACTGGGGTGGGAACCCGGCATCGTGTTTCCCGAGCTCCGGTGCTTGCCGGTCATCAGTGTGTCGAGTGTGCGAGGCCTCGGCTCCCACGTGGAGCTGGGGCGGTGGCGCAGCCGCTTTGCTGAGGCGCTGGGCGTTGCAGGGGGATGAGCCTCTGCCTTTTAAAGGGAATTTTTGTTAAGAGGAGCTTGCAACTCGCTTGCGATCCCTTTCCCCTCCTTCCCCTCCCCTCCATCCCCTGACGCACCCAGGGCTCCCACCCCGCAGGGAGCAGCCCTGACCGACGCCGCTTGCGGCCCCCTGCGCTGAGCCAGGTTGGGGACTGTCCTGCTCCCACTCCCGCCTGCTCTGCGGTGCGGGACACGCTCACAGCCACCCGTCCCTGCCCAAGACAGCGGGACCCCACCAGCCCTCGGCATGGGTTCTCGGCCATTGCATTGCCCAGGACTGGGGGCTGGCATCGCCCGGAGGGACTGGCCTGAGCCGCGGGGTCGGTCTGCAGCAGCTGGTGCACCGGGTCTGGTGCCTGGCAGCATGGGACCCCACGGACCCCACCCCGGGGTGCAGCCCCGTCCCATGGAGCAGCCACACGCTCAGCCCCCCCACCCCTCCACCACCCCACGTGGCTCCGCCACTCCTCAAACCTCACTTTATAGTCTGCAAATGCCCCCGACGCTCCAGCAATGAGCTCCCCCTTTTCTATTCCCAGTGTACATAGCCCCGGCCGCCCCGGCCCCGCGCCCCTACCCCTGTACAAAGCTCCTTCCATCGCTGTACTGGCTTCTTCCTTACAGCAAACCCCTGCGCCGGCCGCCGGCGCACAGGCTGGCACCGGCCCATCCTGTATGCTTCAAAGGTGTGACCATTCTAATAAACAGTATTATTATTATTATTATTATTATTATTATTATTACAAGGATTATTATTATTATTATTGAAATTATTAATAAAGATTTCTTTCTTCAACCAGGGCGACTCAGGTTTTGACTGGGGTGCTGGTGCAGGGGTGCTGGGCAGGGGTCTGCAGCAGGCAAGGGAGGGACTTGCCAGGGACCCCGGCCTCACCATAGTGAGGGAGTGGGTTGCCGGCACAGCAGGAGCCCTCCCCTGGCTCTGCCAAGCACTTCATTTTTCAAACCGTCAGATAATTCATTTTGGAGCGAGTCCCCCACCGGAGGAGCAGCAGCTTAACTGCTGACATATTAATTTTCCTGACCAGGAGCCAGCATTGTTTGTGGGACCAGGACCGGCGCTTGGAGGGAGCTGGGGCTGGGTGACCCCGCTGCGCGGCGCACTCGCCTGCCTCCCTGCCTGCTAATTGCTTGCTCACCAGACTGTGAGAAAATAATTGCTGCTATAAATTTTCTCTCCTTCTCCACATAAGATATCCAGGGGAGGCAGCCTGGGCACAGCCGCTGCCTGCCAGCCCAGGGGAGAGGGCAGCGGGGGCCAGGCGGTGCTGAGGTGGGTCCATGGGGGACGGGCGCAGTGGCTGCCGGCGCTGGGCTGCTCCTTGGGGCTGAGCACCACAGCCGAGCTGTTGCTGGCAGCTCCACACCTGCACCGGGCTGGTCCCAATGGTAGGTGGATGCGGGGCTGGGGGGGGTCTCAGGGCAGGCACCCCCAGCCTGGGTACACTCAGCTTGCAAGCAGTGAGGGCGGCAGGAGCTGGGGGGGGGTCCCTGGGCAGCCCCTGGCAGGGCCCCAGCCAGCAGGTCCCCACAGCGAGGGCTGAGCCCAGCCACGGAGGTGGGAGAAGAGGGACCTGCTGAACCAAGGTGATGAAATGCAGCCTCTGACCTCTTAGCCCCCTCTCTGCCATGCCTCGCACCCACAGCCTGTGCACTGGCATGGAGGAGACACGGACGCAGGGCTGCACCACGCTCGCCTTTAATGCCTGTCTCAGCTGGTGCCGCCAGCCGGCTCGGAGTAGACCAGCACCAGCCGCCCCCAGCGCTCAGGGTCCACGGGCAGCTCGTCGCGCAGCACCGGCTCCACCAGCAGCTCCAGCCGGCAGGACTGTCCGGCCGCTGGCCGCGGCACCACCAGGCCCACTGCACGGTACAGGCAGGCATGTGCCAGCCCCAGGAGCTGCGGCGAAGTCTGGCCCCGGCGGCAGCGGGCACCCAGGCTGAGGATGCGGAAGCAGCCGGCCCGGCCAGGTGGGAAGGTCCAGCGGAGGGTGAGGCTGAGCGAGAGCTCCTCCACCTCAGGGCCCTCCTGCCACCAGAGCTGCGAGGCCGTCAGGCTCTGCACCTGCGGTGGGGAGGCCGCCACGCTGGCCGCATCCAGCACCTGCGGAGGGAACCACAGCACCGTCGGGGCCGGGGCCGAGAGCAGCGGGCGCCCACCTACCCTCCCGGCACGGGGCTGCATGGGGCAGCACCGGGGCGGGTGGCTCCCAGCTGGCGGGGGCGCGCACTCACCCGGACCTCCCCGAGGAGGCAGGTGAAGGGCGTCTCCTGCGGGCTGGGCTGGTGGCGGGACACGAGCAGGGAGAGGTCTCGCAGGCTGCAGTCCTGCAGGTCCAGCTCATAGCAGCTGAGAGCAAAGGGGCAGAGCAGACACAGTGCCAGGGGGTCCTGGGGTGCACCCACCTGCCCACGGGCTCAGGGTGCTGGCAGGGCACTCACCGGCTGGTCCAGCCGTGGGAGCCACGGTCGCAGGCGGCAAGCAGCTTGGCAAGACCAGGTGGCGGTGCCGGGATAAACCGGGGGTGGTGTCGGCCATTGGGCTCTGCCGGAGGGAGCGGGGTCAGGGGGAGCGAAGGGCTGAGCTGGTCCTGCGCCCCGCAGTGGGTGCTCACTGCAGAGCACACGGCGGGGACAGGGTCCTTACCAGGCAGGGAGGTGATGTTGCCCTCATGGCAGGTACCCGAATCCCAGGTGGTGAGCTCCAGTGCAACTACGAACTCATCGGGCTGCGGCCCCTCCAGCTTGTAGAGCAGGGTCAGGAAGAGCTTGGGGGGCGCCGGCATCTGCAAAGAGAAAAGGCTGATGACCCCAAATCCACCCAGAGAGAGACAGAGAGAGAGAGAGGAGAGAAAGAGAAGATGCATCGGGTTAGGTCTGCTGGGCAGTGCAGGCAGAGAGCCCCACGGCACGCCCACCACGAGGCCCCGGGGGCCACACAGCTCTGCCTGGACCACGTGGGCCATGCCGTGCCAGCGTGGTGCCAGCCCAGCGCTGAGGAGGTGGCAAGGGGGCTTCTCCCCCAACTCACCGGATGGCCACACGCTCCTCGCCGGGGGGAATGGTCCCCTGCACCCTCAGGGAGCTGCCCCCACACCAGGCATCCTGCAGGCAGCAGCTGGTGCTCAGCCTGCCCTCACGCTCTGGGTAGAGGGGCTGGATCTCCTGCGCGCTCAAGTCGTACCAGGGCCCAGCCTCTTCCTCCTGCAGGACAGAGTGAGCTGGCCCGGGTGGGGAGCTGGGAGCAGGGGCCCCCCTGCACAGCCCATCCCTGCCCGGCTGGAGCCGAGTCATCACCCCACACCCACCTTCCCAGCCAGGAACCTGCTGGTGCCCATGCCCAGGCTGAAGGAGGTGGCGAGGGGCAGCGTGCAGATGCTGTGCGTGGGCAGGTACTCGGCCAGCGAGCCCCAGAACCTGGAGGAAAAGACAGGTGTCCGAGCAGAGACTCCTGCTATGGCCACTGTCCTGACACAGCATTGGGCACCCCCAGCTGGGGCAGAGCAGGGCCAGCCTGGTCCCAGTGGGCAGCCAGGATCTCCCAGCAGACCTGTCCCATTGCCTCGCAGCCCTCCCAACCCAGGGTGCTCCTGGACCCATCTCTCCACCACAGCCCCGACCCTGCCAAGCCATCCTCACTTGTTCTCGTTGTGCAAGAAGTTTTCCTCCCCGAGGTGCTCGTAGACCCAGCCGGGAGCGAAGATGGCTGCGGAGAGGCCGTGCTGGCGGATCAGGCGCAGGGACTGCAGAGACAAGCAGTGAGCAGCACGGGCCAGGCCAGGCAGTCACCTTGTCACCTGCCCTTTCCCCACTCCCCCAGATCCCACTGGCCCCGTGGTGGGGCAGGACAACACCATGGGGATGTGCTGTGGCACATCATGCTCCAGACAGTGCAGCACCAGGATCCCCCAGCTCCCTCTCCATGCATGCCTGGCAGCGCAGCAGCGCCAAGTTCCCCCGCTCCTCACTGCTGCGTCCCCGGGTTAGCAGCACAGCATGGCACGGCACAGCATGGCACGGCACAACATGGCACAGCATGGCACAGCCATCAGTGGGAGCTCAGAGCCCTGTGCTGGGTGGAGGCCCAGGGTCCCTCTGTGCCCCAGCCTCCAGCACACCCACCTTGTCAGTGTCGAAGCCACCACCGATCACATCCCCACGGGCAAAGACATCAACACCAACATAGATGTCGGTGTGGCGCGGCCCGGCCAGCCTGCGCGTGCGCTCCAGGTGCTCCTCCTTCCAGTTGTAGTTGGTGAACAGCCCATCGCAGGCGTCGAAGAACACCCTGGGTACGAGGGTCAGGGTGGCAGGGTGGACGCTGCGGCTGTCCCCACAGACCACCCTACCAAGGGCTGTGCAGGCCATGCCCTGACCACCCCCAAGCACTAGGTTTGGGGTGGGCTCATGTCCTCCACCCAGGGCTGGTTTTGCCTGGGCAACGTGGTGGGGCAAGCAGGGCCCAGCCTCACCTATTCTCCTCACTCAGCTCATTCTGCCATCTCAACGCGCCATTCTGCAGGACACTGTCATACCAGATCACCAGCCCCCCCGGCACGGCACTGTGCACCTGCGCTGTCAAGTGCCGCAGGAATAGGGGCAGGTTCCCCACCGCCACCGCCTGGCAGGAGAGAGCAGGGAGAGGTTGGCACGGGGCAGGCGAGGGGCCCTGCGCCGGAGCAGCGTGAGGGCAAGGGAGGAGGCAGGGAGGTGGGCAGGGTGCAACCGCAGCTCACGCTCAGCGTGTTCTCTATGTTAACCAGCCAGCCATCGAAGTGGTAGTGCTGGGCGATGCGGGCCAGCTGCTCGCTCACGGCACGGTACGCCTCTGCCCCGCCAGCCAGGAACGCCTCGCAAAGCTTCTCCCCATCTGTCCACTCCGTGATGAATGTGCCTGGGGAGACAGCGAGAGCAGCACCGGTCAGACGTGCCAGCAAACCCACTGCACGCCGGAGGCTCCCCAGGGCCTGGTCCTGTAACCACCAGCCCTGCAGCCAGCCCTGTCCTCACCCAGCACGGGGACGCCATTCCTGTGTGCCGCGTTGGTCCAGCACACGGGCGGGATGGTGACAGTGTGGTGGCTGAAGTAGACGAAGATGTCAATGTACCGCCAGTGGTAGAAGACATAGGGGTTGCGTGTGGCTGAGCCCTGGATGAACCTGCAGTGGCAGAGAGGGCAGATGGTTGGGCAATGCGGGAAGGACGCCGGCAGATGGCTGCCGGGCTGGGCAGGAGCCTGACTCACACCCCGTAATCAGGAACATCTTCCACTAGACCAGGTTGCTCAGAGCCTCGTCCAGCCTGGCCTGGAATGTTTCCAGGGATGGGACATGCTCCACCTCTCTGGGTAACCTAGGCCAGTGTCTTACCATCCTCAGCATAAAACCTTTCTTCCTTACATCTAGTCTAAATCTTCCCTCTTTTAGTTTAAAGCCACTACCCCTTGTCCTATCACTACAGGCCCTGCTAAAAAGTCCCTCCCCAGCTTTCCTGGAGCCCACTTGAAGTACTGAAAGGCCACAGTAAGGTCTCCCTGGAGCCTTCTCCTCTCCAGGCTGAACAACCCCAACTCTCTCAGCCTGTCCTCCCACCAGAGGGGCTCCAGCCCTGGCATCATCTTGGTGGCCTTCTCTGGCCCCGCTCCAACAGGTCCATGTCTCTCCTGTGCTGAGGCCCCAGAGCTGGAGGCAGCACTGCAGGGGGGTCTCACCAGAGTGGAGCAGAGGGGCAGAATCCCCTCCCTCGCCCTGCTGCCCACATTGCTGGGGATGCAGCCCAGGATGTGGGTGGCTTTCTGGGCTGCCAGTGCACGTTGCCGGCTCATGGCCAGCTTTTCACCCCCCAGTACCCCCAAGTCCTTCTTGGCAGGGCTGCTCTCCATCCCTTCATCCCCCAGCCTGTATGGATACCGGGGGGGTGCCCTGACCCATGTGTAGGACCCTGCACTTGGCCTTGTTGAACTTCACAAGGTTCATATGGGCCCACTTCTCCAGCCTGTCCAGGTCCCTCTGGATGGCATTCCATCCCTCAGGCATGTCAACCACACCACACAGCCTGGTCTCGTCTGCAAACTTGCTGAGGGTGCACTCAATCCCACTGTCCATGCCACTGATGAAGACATTAAGCAGTACTGGTCCCAATATGGACCCCTGAGGGACACCACTGCAGACCCCTGCTAGGGCTGGCCCGAGCAAGGCCACTTGCTCTGGAGTCAAGGACCAAACCCTTCCATCCCTGCCTGTCTGTGGCAAGAAACAAATCAAGTATGAATAGAAGAGCTTTGGGGTTTGAGATGCTGAGCCCCACTGGCACATCTCCTCTCCGCCCAGCACATACCTGTCCTCCAGGTATCCGCCGCGCATGTCATGGCACACCAGTGTCCGGGGCCTCTTGCTGTGGAGTGGGGGCTGGCGCTTCGCCAGCGGCACGGCAGAGACGTTGAAGTCGTCGTTGCTGTCGGGCTGCCAGGCCAGCAGCTCCTCCAGGCCGGACAAGAAGAAGCTGATGGGCTCTGTTGTCCTGGTGTCGAAGTGCCTCGCTGGGGCAGGCGGGGAGATGGAGCACGGGGTCAGCGGGGAGCGCTGCCCGTGCTGCTCGGCACCGGCCCCGCCACCGGCCCCGGCCTGCTGGGGACCCAGGGGCGCAGCGGGCGCCCTCCCCGCGGTGCCTCACCTGGCAGGGGCTGCGGGCGGGCGCTGACGGTGTCGTGCAGGATGGTGGTTCCCCGGGGCTCCGCCGCCGGCTGGAAGCTGCCCAGGGAGAGCGGTGAGGGCCGGGCAGCCGGGGGCCGCCGCGACCCCGCGGCACCCGCCGCCGGGCCGGGCCGGGCCAGCACCGCGGCCAGCGCCCGCCGAGCCCGGGGAGCGCCGGCCCGGCCCCGAGCGCGACCCCGGCCCGCCGCCCACCTCCGCCGCCGCCGGCCGGCCCGCTCCGCCTCCTCCTCCGCCGGCTCCTCCGCCCCGGCCTCGGCCCTCTTGCCGCGCCGCCCGGGCCCCTCCTGCGCCTCCGCCATGGCGCTGCCGCCGCCGCTGCCCGCACTGACGGCGGCGCCCGCCGCGGCCTGGCCCGGCTCGCCCGGAGGCGCCGCCCGCCGAGCTCCGCCCGCCCCGGCCCCGGCCCCGCACCGCCCCCAGCTCCCGGCCCGCCCCAGCCGCGCTCGGCGCCGCCTGGACCCGCGCGGACTGGGATGGGACGTGTGTCCGGGGACGGGGCCATGTGTTGCAGGATGGGAATGTGTATCCCAGGATGGGACGTGTGTCCTGGGACGGGTTGTGTGTCCTGGGACGGGGTTACATGTCCCATGATGCACCGTGTGTCCTGGGACGGGGCCATGTGTCCCAGGATGGGGACATATATCCCAGGATGGGGTGTGTGTCCTGGGACGGGGCCACATGTCCCATGATGCATTGTGTGTCCTGGGATAGGGCCATGTGTCCCAGGATGGGATATGTGTCCTGAGGTGGAGTGCATGTCCCAGGATGGGACATATGTCCTGAGGTGGAGTGCATGTCCCAGGATGGGACATATGTCCTGGGACAGGACTGTGAGTCCCAGGATGGGGATGTGTATCCCTGGATGGGACATATGTCCTGAGGTGGGCTGCATGTCCTGGGACAGGGCCACATGTCCTGGGAAGGACTGTGTGTCCTGAGATGGGATGTGTGTCCCAGGACTGTGCAGACTGGGACAGACCCAGTACCTGGGCTGGTGACCTCCCTACAGCAGGCAGCCTTCCCCTCATGCCATGTGGCAGCAGTGCCAGCAGCCCCAGCCCCCCTGCTGCCCAAGGGGCCGGGTGCTGCCGTGGGGCTTTGCCCCCACCGCAGGGCTGGGACAAGGCCCTGAGCCAGCCATGAGCAGGGCAGCTGCCTCCGCCTCTCCTGCACCGTCCCTGGGGCCAGCCCCGCAGGGACAGCAGTGCTGGGGCCCTGGAGGCACTACCAGCCCTAAACGGCCCTGACCAGCCTCACCTGGGCCCCCACCTGTGGGGCCGGGGCTCTATTTAAGCTCAGCCCTGAGGCCTCCCTGCCGTGCTAGGGGAGATGTTGGTCTCCAGCTGCAGCTGTGTCCTACCCAGCTAGACCCCTGACCCACCAGCTTCCCAGCTTGACCTCAGACATGCCTCATCACTGTGGACCTGCCAGATGATCTGGACTCTTCGTAAACCTGGCCCCCACCCTCAGCCTGCCCTGCTGACAGGTCTGTTATTGCATTGGCTTCCAGCTCCCTGGCCCTTATGGAGCAGCTGGCCCTTGCAGAGCTGGCTCGGGTCTCCCTGGCTCTCTGGGGACGGTCTGCCCTTCCCTTCCCACCACCAGCTCGGCAGCACTGTGCCAGCCCATGGCTCTCTGGGAACAAGAACCTGCCCTGAGCTGCTTGGAGCCTCCACACACACAAAGCAAGAGGATGCACTGAAAGTGTGAGTAGGACTTGAAATTGTGGGGTGTTTAATGTTGTCACAAGCTGTACAGAGAGCGGGGGGGCAGCATGCTGCCCCAGGCCCCGTTCTGCTATTGCATCTACAAAAATACGAAGCCTGGCCAGCAGATAATCTAACTGAAGAGGAAGAGGCTGAGGCCAAAGGCCCCACACCCAGGGCTGCCAGTGGGGAGCCAGCCCCTCCTCGGCAGCGTTGGCACCGAGCAGAGGCTGTGGCAGGGGGAACTGTGACAGGGACTTGCAGAGGGGAACTGATGCAATCTGCTCCCTTGCAGGAACACTTGGGGGAAGTGTCAGCCCAGCAGGTACCCAGTGACATGCTGCAACATCCGTGTCGTTGGGACCCAGCTCTGCGGAAGGAAAGAGGGGCCCTTAGTGCTTTTATTGCCTTTCCTGCTGGGTGCTGAGCACCCTCTGCCCTTTTCCAGGAGAAGGAGCCTGCAGAGCATGTCATAGTGTGAGCGGGGCAAGGGAGGAACACAGTGCACGCGTCTGCGCTGCCTTGCAGCAGGGCACCGGCTGTCGAGCCCATTCAGCTGGTGCCAGCTCACAGCCAGCTCCATGAACACCTGTGCCCCAGCAAACCCAGCTCTGAAGCAGTCGTGGGTGGGGATGTGTTCCCTGCCTGCCCCAGGCGAGTGGCTGCTGCCCAGGTCACAAAGGCAGCAGAGGCTGGAAATGGCTCTGACTCCTGGCACAATCAATCGCCCTCGAGAAGCTGGGGGTGGGGGTATTCACACACTCGTGCAGCTGCTGGGGGTAGTGGCATGTAGCAGGGATAACCACTTAATGGCAGGTGGCATGCCCCGGGTGAGGGGGTGGCAGCGGCTCCTTGGACACCTGCCCCAGGGGAGGGGGAACAGGGTGGAGCAGGTGCTCAGGGGTCCCCACTGTACTTGATGAGGTGGCCACTGAAGGTGATGTAAGTGTCATACTCATCGCTGAAGACGGCATTCTCGCGCTCACCCTTGTAGAGCCGCACCCAGACCTCGTCCTGCTCCTGCAGCTCCAGCATGACACTTTGGCTCTGCATGATGCTGCGGTCGCTCACCTGGGCGTAGAGGATCACAACCTCTGCCCCGTTGCGCATGATGTGCAGGTACGTCTCCTTCTGGTTCCAGGTGTGCACATTGAGGCTGAAGTAGTAGATCCCCGGGACATAGCAGTAAAACTTGCCCGTGAACATGTTGAAGTGGTCGTAGAGGTTGACAAACTCTGTGTCGAAGATGAGGGTCTGGTAGTAGTCATTGCTGTGCAGAGGTTTCTTGCGGCCCACCGAGAAGGCAGCATAGTGGCTCTTGCAGCGCTCCCCCGGGGCGCCCATGCTGCCCTTCTGTCCCTTGGGGCCCGCATGTCCCCTGCTGCCAGCCACCCCTGTCTTGCCAAACTTGCCCTGCATGCCTCGCTCGCCACGGTCCCCCTTCTCACCTGGGTAAAGCAAAAGGGACAGTCGCAGTATCAGAGACGGGTGCCATCTCTAAACCCAGTGCCCTGGAAGCCCCTTTGCCTGATAGAAAGGGATGGAGACACCAGGGAACCCCTCTGGCCCCAGCCCCCTCCCTGGGCTCTGATGCTGCCTCCAAAGCTGCTGCCCAGAGGCCACCTGGGCAGGAGCAGCTCATGCCCTGGAGTGTCCCCTGCCCACCACCTCTCTGCCTGTGCAAAGCGCTGGACCACAGGCACCAGTCCCAGCTTCTTACTCCCAGTTTGTGTGACACTGGCACCCCAGAGAGCTGGCACTGGGAGCCCAGCTTTGCACTGGCCCTGGGGTGATGCTGGCAGAGCAGGTGCCTGGGGGCATGGGGTGCCTGGGCTGCAGGTTTGGCTGTGGGCAGTGCTGCAGTGCAGGGTCTCACCAGCCCTCACCTTTCAGGATGGTCATGTTGATCTGAGGCAGGGGCTGGTACTGGGGGTAGGAGAAGCGCTGGTCGGGCAGCTCACAGCAGCGGACGCAGCGGGGCCGCGGGGGCAGCCCCTCCTGGGCACCACCAGTCTTCTGCTCTTGCATGGGCCTGGGGACGGCAGAAAGCAAAGCGCAACAGGGAGCTACAGGTGGGGGCCGGGGCCATTTGTGGTGCCAGGGCTGCCCCATCCCTCCTTGTGAAACACCCCAGCCCTGGGGTCCCCTCACCTGGCAGCATGGCGCTGGGATGGTGCCTCCTCAGGGTCTGTCTGCAAACGCTGGTCGGGGCTGGGGCTGGTCTGGCTCCCCGCAGGGGAGGGCAGCAGCAGGCATGAAAGCAGCAGGACACCGAGCGCCCAAAGCCCCTCCATGCTGCGGCAGCACCCTGTGAGATGCCAGGGATGGCTGAGGAGGGCGGCAAGGCCTGGCAGAGCCAGGAGCTGCAGAGATGCCCTGTTGTGCTGTGCCAGCCTGGCTGTGCCCTGCACTGTCCCCTGGACAGGACCTGGAGCACCACACGGTCCTGGGCAGGGCACAGCTACACTTCCAGCCCCAAAAGGCTGCCCTTCCCCCAGCAGAGCCCACAGTGTGGGCAGACACATCTCTTGCAGCTGCAGGGACCATCTGTACCTAAACAGCTGCTTTTAGCTTGGCCTCGGTGACACTGCAGTGAACACCTGGGGACACCCACGTTTGGGGCAGTGCTGGGGCTCTGGGCTCACCAACAAGCTGGGAGCTGGGGCTGTGCAGCCCCCAGAGCCCTGGCATGTATGGAAGGGGGGGATTACCCTGGGGAGACAAGGGTGGAGTGGAGCAGCAGCATCTGGCTGGCTGTCCAAGCCCTGGGCCAAGCGCTGCTGCTCCTACTCAGCCCAGCTCCAGGTGCCTCCCATGGATGCCCAAGAGAAGCAAGTCAGGGTGCCAGCACCTGGGAAAGTTACACACAGTTCCAAATGCTGTGGGGCAAATGTTGGGGTGCAGCCCTGCTGGGGGGTGGGGTGTGCGTCTGCATCCCTCTTCCTGCCCCAAAGCATGCAAGCATACTTGCAGCACAGGCTGTGCAGACCCTGGGAAAGGGGCTCCTGTGCCCCAGGAGCTGCCAGTCCTCAGCCCCCACCCCTGTGCCTGGGCCCTTGTCTGAGGGTTTTGCAAGGGCACAAGACCTGCTTCTCCGGAGATGTGGATGCAGGCTGGGAGCCAGCTGCCAAGGGGAGAAACCTTCCTGGGAGCCCACATCCTGCGTGGGGCCTAAGTTAATATTTGCAGTAGCCGATGGTACTGTGACCCAACCTGGGCAACTCCGCTGCCCTTCCCTGCCTTATCACAGCAGCATCCGCTCAAGGCGTGGGGCCACCTCACCCTGTGGCCCCAAAGGCGCCAGGACAGCCGTGGCCAAACACACATGCGGCGCAGCCCAGGGCATGACACAGGGCACAGCACGGGGCTGTGAGCCCTGTGAGCGTGGGCTGCCTGGTCCCACAGCTTGCAGCACCGGGATGGGGCAGGCTGCTCGCCAGGCTCCTGTCTCCATCAGGTGCCTCCCCACAGGGAGCCTGCCTCCTCTCTCCAAGCAGCCTCTCCCTGCGCTGCCTGGCCATGCTCTGCAGGCTCTGCTGGGATCCTGGAGCTCCTGCCCCAAGGGGCAAAGGGCGCCACGCAGCATAGCCGCATGTCCTGGGGGTGGGCCAGGCCATGGGGAAGGATTTTGGGTCAGAATTCTGTTGTTTTGGTGAACACCTGCTCTCTGAGCACTGGGGTTCCCAGTCTGTGATCGCCAGGCAGGCTGTTCCGGTTGTCCCCTGAGCACGGGGGCTGGTGGGGTCCAGGACCAGGCGGGCGTGCTCTGGCAGCGGGTGCAGAGGGTGTTCGAGGCCAGGATGGATGCCTGGCTTATGAGTCACGTTTGCTGGAGCCAGGAAGGGGCGGAGGGATGGGGAAAGGCTCCAAGGGGCTTTCCCACTGCTCACACCCTCTGCAAAGGGCCTGTCCCCTCACATGCTTCCTGGGTGCCTGTGTCCCCCCCTGCCTCTGTCTCCCCCTCCCACCTCTCACCCCATTATCTCGTGCTGCTGGTGCTGCTGGGTATGGGGAGAGGCAGAGCTGCGGGCACTGCATGTGGGCAGCCTGGCGCCTCATCCTCCGTGCCTGCGCCCTGGCCTGGTGCCCACCCATGCTCAGCTCCGTGGGCAGGGAAGAAGCAGATCAACAGATAGAAGAATGGTGGAGGTCAGTCAGGAGCTTGTGAGAAGATACCACCCAGGGGAGCCTTGGCCCTGGCTCTCTTGTCCCTGCTTGGCCTCCAGCTGTGCCAGCCACATGCCAGTGAGCATGGCATGCAGCCAGCTGGGGTTTTGGGAAGCCCATGGCTTTCCCTCATCTCTGGGATCATCAAACCAGATATTCCCCTGGGACCCAAAGCAGGCTCAACCCTGGGGAAAACGCAGCTTCACAGGGAACTGCTCCACAAAGAGAAGAAACACTTCACCAGGAAATTTCCACTGAGAAAGGCAGTGTGCTTCCCAGGCTGTTGTAGGGCTGGAAATGGAGGCAAGCGTGCCTCCGAGCACACATCTCCCCCTGCACCCCGGGGGCACGCTGGGCGGGAGGTGCCCGCATATGCACGGGCATATACAGTCCTGCTGAAGGGACGCTGTTTTTCCTGTCAGAGTTGGATGCTCTCCAGGAGCAGTTTGGAGATTGAAGTTCAGTGGCTGCTAAAGCCTTGAGACTGCAAGTCAAAACATCCTGAAATACATTCCAGGCAGTGATAAAGACCAGGATGAAACAAGACCAGGGGGTGAGGGGGCTCAGAGCAGCGGGGCAGTGTGGGGGCAGCAGGATCTGCATTCTGTGCACCTCACCCTCCCCACTCAGGGTGAAACAGCCCTCCCCAAGCTGCAGCGCCGGAGCTGAGATGCCTCTGGCATCTAGGGACATGCTGGTGGGATGGCTCCCACCTTTTGCTGCAGCAGCTGGGACAGTGTCGGAGCTGTTTGCACCCCCGGAGCAGTGCAGACTTGGCAAGCAGCAGGGTGGGAGCTGCACGGGGCAGCTGCGGTCAAGGACCAACAGGGAGGTTGCAGCCCTCCAGCTCCTGCGGGAGCTGGCAGCACCAGCGAGTTGTGCTGGGGACCCCAGCAGCCACCACGTCCCCTGACAGACACACCCGAGGGTGGCCCAGCCCTGGGTCTGACGTGTTCGTGGGGACTGGATTTTTGGGCACGCAGCTGAGGCAGGGCTGGGGGAGCATCTGTGCAGGGTCGAGCCCACGCTGCAGGCTCCAGCAGTAACCCTCTCCCAGCTTCTGTCCTCCTGCAGCTGCTGCGGGTCAGGCTGTGCCCTCAGGGGACGGCGAGGCTCAGCCCTGCGGTCCCCACCGCCCCCTTCACAGGCAGGGCAGGGTCCTCACCCACCTGACCAGAGCAGGGGGAGGGACGGCTTCCCCCTTGCTGGATGTGCCCCAGGACACCCAGCCTCCTGGGTGAGTCTGCACCGATTCCACAGCACTCATCACTGACACCACCCGCAGATAGGTACACAACAAGGTGCAGCTCTGGGGTGCTGGTCCCTAGGCCTGCAGGGGCCCCCCCAAACCCACCACCCACCTACCTCCGGGGCAGGGCTGCTCCCTCCTGGCGATGCCTTTCCTTCCCTAGAGCATCCCCCCCCGGTGCTGCCCTGCCAGCCCCAGGGCACCGGGCAGAGCCTGCCCGCGGCAGATCGGCTGCCTCCCGCTCCGACAGCCTCTTCTCCTCCTTCGGCCCGGGCGGAAACGCACTTTCTGGAAAGTAAAGGAGGGAGCGGAGGAGCAGGACGAGGCGCGCAGCCCTCCCACTGCCAGATGTGAGCCCAGCGGCGCGGGCGGCTGCCGTTAACCATGTGTGCTCCCAGCGCCTGCCAGCACCGGGCCGGCAGCCATGGCCGGTGCTGGCCCGAGGTCAGGGAAGGGGGCGGCACGTGCTTGGAACTGTCTCCAGATGCCGGAGTCGGCACGTGGGGCTGGGACCCTGCCGGCTGCAGCTGCGCTCGGGGGCAGGACCCTACCCCACGCCGGCAGAGCCGCCTGCTGTCCCCCAGCCTTGGGGCACCGGAGCCTGCCCAGCCCCGAGCAGGGACGGGCCTTTCACGGGCGGCCGCTGGCACCGACACGCACACGCGCCCCCACAGCACTGGGCAGGGTCTGTCCCCGCACCCCAAGTGGCGGGGGGACACGGGGCCCATTCGGGCCAGCGCTGGTCTGGCAGAAGGAGCCGCGGGCTGGGGCCAGCCTGCACCGGGGGTTGCACTGGGGTCGTGCCCGCCGGGCAGTCGGGCTGGGCCCAGCCGGGACAGGGCCGCAGGATACACCACCCCGCAGGGCCGGCTCGGCCCCCGCACCGCGGCCCGCCGTCGCTGGGCTCCAACCGCCCGTGCGCAGGGGGTCGGCTCCGGTCGGGGCTCGCCGGGCCCGGCCCGGTTCGGGCGCGGAGCAGGCCGCGGGGCGGACTGCAGCCCCCAAGTGCCCCGGCGGCGCGGCGGGGGCGCGCGGGGTCTGCCGGGACTTGTAGTTCTCGTCCCGCCGCGGTGGTTTGGCCGCTGCCGGCTGCCGTGGCGGCGCGCGAGGCCTGCCGGGAGCTGTAGGCGGCGGCGGCGGCGGCTGCGCGCGGCGGCGGGGGAGGCGGGCGGCTGCGCTCGGGCGGCGCCGCGGTGAGCGGGGACAGTGGGGCGGCGGGGGACCCTAGGGCTGGGCCTGCAGCACGGGGTCCCCACCGGGTTGGAGCGGGAGCACCGCGGGCCCCAAGCCCCCTGCTCGGGCGGGAGCACCGGGACTGTGCCCCGGGGCAGGGGCTCGGGGGGTCCCGGCGGCCCCCAAGGTCCCGCTCAGGTCGGGTGGTGCGCCGCCTTCCCAGGAACTCGCTCGGGAAAGGGGCTCGGGGGTCCCCGGGGCGGGGGCGTCCCCGTGTCCGTGCCCGGGGGGGCCGGGTGGTCCCCGTGACCGTGCCCAGAGCGGGGTGCTGGGGTCCATCCAGCCGCGGTGGGGGCCGGTGCACCGAGCGGCGTCCCCGGGGGCCCTGCCGAGGGCGATGCTCTGGGGTCCCGGCAGGATGGAGGGGTGCTCCCTCCCCGCGGGGTCCGTTCCCCGCTGCAGCCGAGCCCCGGGGCCGGCAGCCGTCCCTCACGGGCTCTCCCGTGTCCCAGCCATGGTCGGGAGCACGCCCGCCAGCCCGGGGCTCGGCCCCCCACACTCAATGCAGCCTCTGTTCCCACCTCGGGATGCTGAAAGGCACATTGAGAGCCCCGCGGCACGGCCGTCCGCAGGGAGCACGGCCCGTGCCCAGCGCCAGGCCTGGGGCCCCACCGCGGCCAGTGACCAGCCCTTCAGGGACAGTCCTGCGTCGGCGGCTGGGGACCCCTCTGGCCTGCCTCGGGCTGGGGAGGCTGCTGGCAGGCAGGGTGTCCTTGACCCACTCTGCGTGGCACAAGGTAAGAGTGGGTGATGCTGGGGCAGCTTCCAGTCCCCAGGAGCTGCTTGCTCCCTGTGCAACCTGGAGTGACTGTCTGCAGGAGCCTGGGGAGCTGCAGCGTCCCCCGTGCTGCTGTGCAGAGGGAGGTGGCAGGGAGAGGCACTGCTGCCACCCCTGGCCCTGCGGGTGGGCACAGCCCAGGTGGGTGGAAGGTACCCACATGCGTGTCCTGCCCGGAGGAGACACGGTGACTGTAGGCAGGCCTGGCGAGGGTGGGGGGTGCTGCTGCAGCTTTAAGGCTGAGCAGGTCGAGGTGTATGTCCCTTGGACCTGGGCACTGTGCTTCCTGCTTAGGCGTTGGCATCCTGCTTGGGTGGAGCTGCCACGTGTCTCCCGGTGTCCCCGTGGGGCCTGCGGACACACTCGCGGCTCGCCATCGGGGCTGGTTCCTGGGGGCCGCAGGAGCTGGGCCAGGCCAGCTGGCCACTCTGGAGGCAGCAAGGGTCATCGTCACCGTTGGACAGGGACCTTCTTCTTCCCCGGGGCTGTGTGGGGACGCTGCTCAGCAGGACACACTGACGCAGGTCCCTGGGGCTCGCCCTGGGCAGGGGTGCCTTGGCTCCCGGCCTGGGCTGCTGTGGACCCTGGGGCAGGTAGAGGTGCTAAGCAGGTCATACGTGCCTGCCAGCATTCTGGGGCTCGTTGTGGTCTGGGAGTGCAGAGGGGGGGTGAGAAGGGGCTGAGAGTGGCTCCAGCAGCAAAGCAGACCCCTTGGCCTGCTGGCTCTTCCCTGCGTGAGGCAGCAGCACCTTCTGCTGCTGCAGGAGAGGGGATGGGGCCCGTCGGCTTGTGGCTGTGTCCTCCCAAGCTCAGTGCAGCACCAGGCTCCAGCTCTCTGACCTGCTTCCTCGCCTCTTTCCACCAGGTTCTTCTCGCCCCCAGTCTGATGCCCGTCCCGCCCTGCCATGAGTCTATGAGCCCCCTCCGGATCAGCGTGGGTGGTCTGCCTGTCCTCGCGTCCATGACCAAGGGTGCTGACCCCCGCTTCCGACTGCGCTGGAAGGCCATCGTGCTGTCGTCAGCCTGCGTGGGGTTTGTGCTGCTGCTCTTCTGCCTGCACCGGTCCTCCCCAGCACGGCCCATCCCGCCAAATCCTCACAACTGGCGGCTCAGCCTGCAGGCAGGGGACCGCTACAATGACACCTACCCGCTGTCCCCACCCCAGAGAAACCCCGAGGGCGTGCGCTACCGCATTGGAGTCATCGCGGACCTGGACACACAGTCCCGGGGCTCCGAGGAGCACACCTGGTTCAGTTACCTGAAGAAGGGCTACCTGGTGCTGTCGGACAGCGGGGACAGCGTGACAGTGGAGTGGGACAAAGAGGAGAGCATGCTGCAGTCTCACCTGGCTGAGAAGGGCAGGGGCATGGAGCTCTCCGAACTGGTTGTCTTCAACGGGAAGCTGTACACCGTGGATGACCGGACAGGAGTGGTCTACCAGATTGAGGGCAACAAGGTGGTGCCCTGGGTGATCCTCCCGGACGGGGATGGCACAGTGGGGAAAGGTGAGCTCCCATGTCCTGCCCTGCAGACACAGAGCAGTGAAGCCCTTGGCTCTTTGCAGCTCGCTGGGGTGGGCTGCACCTTTCCTGTGGCCCCATAAGCCCAGCTGGTACGGGGGCAATTGCTGCCCGGGGACTGGCTGGCTGTGTGGGGAAAGGCTGTGCCCAGCACCAGGCCATCTGGTGTGGCATTCAAGGGAGTCGGGGCCCATCTGATGTCCATGTGCTGGCTGAGCCTGGGCTCACGCCATTCTCTCCACTGCAGGCTTCAAGGCAGAGTGGCTGGCAGTGAAGGACGAGCACCTCTATGTGGGGGGACTGGGCAAGGAGTGGACCACAACGACAGGGGAGGTGGTGAACGAGAACCCAGAGTGGGTGAAGGTCATCGGCTACAAGGGTGACGTGGGCCATGAGAACTGGGTGGCGAACTACAACGCACTGAGGGCTGCAGCAGGGATCCGACCCCCAGGTACTGAGCAAGGCTCCCTCCTGCCACCCCATGTCCCACACCCTCTGTGGGCTCTGGGTCTGAGGTCTCCACCCCCCCCCCCCCATAGATACTGGGACTGGTGTGAGATTTAAAGGATGGTGGAGGCTACAGACCTCCCCCTGTCCTGGTGGAGAGGCCAGAGCCTGCCCTGGCTGGTTTTCTCCCTTGTCTGTTCCACAAGCAGCTGGAGGGTGGCTCAGCCGGCACTGCGCCTGGCAGCCAAGCCCCCGGGCAGAGGAGACTGTGCCGGGGTGCCCCTGCCCAGCTCTGGGAGGGATTGCAGGGGCTGCTGCATGGGCAGGTGGGCAGGAGGAGGCGGAAACGTTTGCAATGGTTGCCTGCATGGGGCTGCGACCTCCCTGGCTGCGGTGTCTTGTGGAGCGGGGAAGGGTCTTGCCCCAGCCTGGCGTGTGCCCCATTTGCCTCGTGCCGTCAGACGCCGCTCCCTGCCACAGGTTACCTGATCCACGAGTCAGCCTCCTGGAGCGACACCCTGCAGCGCTGGTTCTTCCTGCCACGCCGTGCCAGCCACGAGCGTTACAATGAGAAGGCAGATGAGCGGCGAGGCACCAACCTGCTGCTGAGCTCCACCCAGGACTTCGGGGACGTGAAGGTGGGGCACGTGGGTGAGGTGATCCCCACCCACGGCTTCTCCTCCTTCAAGTTCATCCCAGACACAGACGACCAGATCATCGTGGCGCTGAAGTCAGAAGAGGACAATGGCAAGATCGCCAGTTACATCATGGCCTTCACGCTGGATGGGCGGTTCCTCCTGCCCGAGACCAGGATTGGGAGTGTGAAATACGAGGGCATTGAGTTTATTTAACCGACTTTTGCACTGGACCGGAGGGGCGAGGGAGGCCGTGGGGCGCTGGGGCAGGCCTTGCCAGCATGCTCCGAGCCAGGCACTCGCCGTGGGCTCAGCCGAGGGATGCCGGGCAGCACTCCCAGCTCTGTAGTTGGCCTTGGCATCTCCTGTAAAGCGTTGGCTCTGCTGCAGCAGGCGTGGTGCGAGTGTTTCGGCAGTGGCACCTGGTGGCAAGGGACTGCCACCACAGGGTGCGGCGAGCCCCAGCCCAGGAGACAGATGGCAAAGTTCCTGTGCGCGGGTTCCCTGGGCAGGCCCCGTGCTGCAGCCGCCGTTAGTGCTCAGCTTCTAATTGCAACGGAAACCCTCTGCGGCGAGTTGGTGGCTCTGGTGACATTTGGGCTCTGGGTTTGCAGCCAAGGAGGAGCCTGAGCCCCAGTTCTGTTCTGCCTCGCCTCCTGCCATGCCATGGTGCTCCCTGGGAGGGCGAGGAGGGTCCAGCCGGTGCACTGGGCCTGTCCTGGTACCTGGGGGCCCGGGTCTGACCAGGCCCTGGAGCCCAGCATCGCTGGCAACCTGTCCTGGGGCCACCCTCCCTCCTCTCTATGTCTCCAGAACCTGACTGGGAACACACCGGAGACATGGGGACAAGCATCCCTGTGGGGAGGGGCATCCTTGAGGTCACGATTAGCTGGATCCTGCCCCATTCCTGACCCTCCTCGGGTCAGGATGACTGGGGGTGACGGGGCCACGGCAGGGTGTCACAGCCAGGGCAGGCGAGGGCCAGCTGTGACGTAGCTACAGGGAATTTCATCAGGCTTTTTCCACAGAAGCTGGTTTTCCTTCCCTTTTCTCGTAAGCTGGGTGAGGTGACGGCCAGAGTGACAGATTGCCCTGGGCACTGGTTTCTGGGGAAAGTCTCACGTGGGAGGTGACTGTGGTGGTGTCCCTCTGCCCCTATCTCTGAGGGGAACGCAGCAGTTCCCCCACCACCAGTAGCACCAGGGAAGAGGCTTTTAGTGGCCTCAAGTGCCTGTGGCCTGGGCCATTCTTGGTGCTGCTGTACCGGCACATCAGCTCTGCCCACGGGGCTGGGGGAAGCGATTGTGGCCCTGAGCGACTGATGGGGCCAACAGACTTGGCTGGGTGTAATGTGGACGCATCCCTGTGCCTGGCCCCATGCCATTCCCAGCCTGCATCCCAAGGAGCTATGTGGTTTGCTGGCTGTGTGTCTTCTCCCAGCCCTGGCTGTGCACAGCTCAGGCCCCAGAGGTGCCTCTGGACCCAGAGCTCTCAGCTCTGGGAAGTGTCGGGGCCTGGACTGAAGCCGCTGGGAGCTGGCAGGCGGCGTGGTCATGCCTGCTTCAAGGGCTGCCGTGCTCAGCACAGGAGGGAGAGCCAGAAGCACCAGCTTGGCTTCCCTGGGCCGACAGCAGCTGGGAAGTGTTTGCAGCAGCCCCAGGCTTGGCTGGCTGGGACGCCCTTCCCGAGCTCGCCAGCAGTGTTGTGAAATCATGGCAGCAGCCTGCAGACCCCCCTGGGAGGAACCTGCGCTGGTCTAGGGAGCCAAACGTGCAAAACATGGGCATCTGCAGGCCCCTGGGGCCTCCTTCCCACCCCGCTAACCACAAGGACTGCAGCTCCTGGACTGCCCCACGCTCCCCCAGCTCAGCTGAGCCCCTGCCCCAGTTTGCAGGGCAGCTTGGCTTCACACCAACCACCAGCAAGAGGCCGGGGTTGGTGTTTGGCTCCGTGGTGCCCCCCCGGTTTGGCAGGGGAGAGCTGCAGGCACAGGGCAGCTGGCGGGGGACAGGGTGACTGCAGTGCCAGGACCCTTCACAACCCTGGCTGCATAGCGGGACCTCCCTTCCCCTGGAGCTGGGCCATGCCGAGGCCCCACATGGATGGGTCCAATGCAATGCCAGTGTGACCTTCCGGCATCCCTGGGTGCTTGTGGGGATGCTGCCAGCGGAGGGTCCCTGTGCCCAGTCCGGCTGGGAGCAGGTAGGGGTGCAGCTTGATGAGCAGCTGCCTCATAGCTCCAGGCACAAGCCCTCAGTTGACACCAATGTGTGTTTGGGCTGTCCGGGTGTCTCCCTGTGGCTGGGGGTCCCTGTTACCACCCAGCCCCTTGGGCTTCAGAGAGCTGGGACTGGCTACTGTGGTTCAGGGCGGTCCTTTGGCCTTGGGCCCCTTGTGCCTCCCCTTCCTGCCCTGGTGCTGCCCCGCTGTGGGGACCGGCCATGCGGTGACTGGGCAGTGGTTGGACAGAAGAACCCACAGTGGGGAGAGCTGGCAGGGATGGGAGCACTCCTGAGAACCCAGCCTGACTGGCCATGTCTGTCCCCCCCTTCTCCTGCCCCTGTTTACAGGGTCCGGCACCTCCACGAGCCAAGTGAGGAGCGTGTACAAGGCTGGACACGTGTTTTCGTTTAGCCCAGACAATGACTCACGCCACTGCCGGGCTGTGAGCAGATGCACTCATCTCTTCTGTGGGGCAGCTCTGCCCCGGGCACGGACCTGTCCCCAGTGCCACTGGCAGAGATGACCTCAGCCCATGCACATGGCCTTTGGGGCCGTGCAGCACACGGCATGCATCCCTAGCCCGCCCCAGGCGCCAGCTGGCCATGGGCCACATCGGCCACTCTGCCTTCGCCTGTGCTTCACTTGGCACAGCCTCTGCTGGCCTCACTCGCCCTCCTGGCCCGGGGCTGGCAGCTCCACAGCACCTGTCTTGGTCCCAGGGCTGTGCCAGTGGCTGTCCCCATTGCCGTTCCTGACGTGTGGCTCCTTCTTGTCTCCTGGGCTCAGCCAGGCAGGGAGCTCTGCACCCTGCTGGGAAGTGGGGCCTCCCTGTACCGTGTCCCCCTGTGCCCCCGAACCATCCTGCCACCTGCCTTGCCTGCTCTTGCCCTGGCCTTTTTCCTAGCGATCTGGCAGGACCCCATCTCGCCCCTCCTCATGCAGACAGGATAGCAGGGGCCTGGGAGGCTGCCAGTGCCTGGAGCAGCGGTGCAGTGCAGGCAGCAGGACCGTCAGCCCCTGCCTCACCAGAAATGGGACCAGGCCGCAGCATCCCTGGGCCCTCAGGCCCTCAGCCCAGCAGTGCCCTCAGAGCAGCAGAAGCACCCAGCAGCACCAGGGCGTGCAGCAGCACCTGGTGCCTTGGGCAGCCAGGCCGGCAGGACTCCTGGCGCCAAAGCATCTGCCAAAGCATCTGCAAACCATGTGCCCCTCAGTGGAGTCAGGAACCTGGAGTACCATCTCCAGGTTTCATCCAACATCCCAGCAGTGTGAGTGCAGTCACCTCCCACAGGTTCCCTGCAGGCTCAAGCAGGGCTTGGACTGGGTTTGGCTGCCCACATTTCCGCTGTTTCTTCTCATCCTAAAGGGCAAGCAGCTCTGACACCTCCCTCAAACGTGAGCAGCCATGGCAGGGCAGCTCTGGGGCAAGAGGCTGGCTCAGGAGCAGGTTGTGTGGCCGCGGTGCTGGCTGTCCCCACCAACGTGTGCCTGCAGTGCCCGGCTGAGCTGCGCTCAGAGGCCATGTCCCTGCCCACAGGCAGAACTGGGCTCCTTGCCCACTTCGCTCGTGCAGCCGGCCGGGCGCGAGAGTACAGGTACGGTGAGACTGGCACCGTCCTGACACCCTCTGCGGTGATGCAGCCAGGACAGGGACAAGGTGGCGTTTTTGGGGGACGCGCTCCAGGGCAGACGGCTGCAGCCCAAGGGGGAGAAGCCCAAGGTCTGTGGGCACGTCACAGCGGCGCAGGACCCCCGGGTGAGCGCGGCCGTCGACCGGCCGTGCCGTGGGCGCGGAGGAGGGAGAAGACGAGGGGACGCGAGCGGTGGGATGAGCTGAGCTGGAGGAGCCGGAGGAGAGGAAATGCTTGGGCACAGACATAATCGCAGCCCTCCCCTGCAATTTACTGCTCCGCTCGGCGCAGGCCGGGCGCCAGCTCTGCGAGCCGGGGCCGGGCTGCCGTGCCTGCCCCCGGCGCCTTCCCCTCCCGCTGCCCGGCTCCCGCCGGCGCTGCCCGCCGCTGCCAGCCCCCCCCCCGCCCCGCCCGGGCAAAGGGGCGGCGGGTCCCGGGGCGGCGGATGGTGGGCGGGGGCGGCCGGTGCCGGCGACGGGGGCCGGGCCGGGCCGGGCCGGGGGAGGCGAGCGCGGCGCGGAGCCGCATCCTGCGGAGGGGCGGGAGCAGCCGGGCTGGCCCGGCGCCATGCAGAGGAGGAGCAGCAAATCCCCGGAGCACATTAAAAAGCGAGGCTGAGCGGCAGCCGGGGAAGGAAGAAAACACCTCCATAGAAGGCAGCGGAGGAGCGGCCGCAGCAGCGCCCGCAACGCCGCGCAGGGGCCGCGGCTGCCGGCCCCAAACTTTCCGCCGGCGGCTCGGCCGGACCCGGCGGTGGATGCGGCTTTCTCGGCCGGGTCGCTGAGCCTGCAGCCCCGCCGCAAGATGCCCGCCGCGCTGCCCAGCCTGCTGGCCTGGCTGGCGGTGCTGCTGCTCGGCAGGGCCCGCCCGGCCGACGCCTGCAGCTGCTCGCCCATCCACCCGCAACAGGCCTTCTGCAACGCGGACGTAGGTGAGCGCCGCCCGCCGCCCCCGCGCTTTGTCCCCGCGGGGCCCCGGAGCCCCGGCAGCAGCCCCGGTAGCCCCGGCCCGCGCGAACTTCCCGGCGGTGGAAGGGGCGGAAAGTTGGCGCGGAGCGGGCGGGCGCGGAGCGGGCAGGGGCGGGCAGAGCCGCCCCGGCACCTGCCCGCAGCCCCGCGCCGTGCGGGCTCCGCGCCCCGGCCGGCCCGGGGGTGTGTCGGCGGGAGCAGATGCGCGGCCGGGCGCGGTCGGTCCCTCCGTCCGTCCGCCCGGGGTGTGTCCGTCCCTCCCCGCGCGTCTCGCCGTCTCGGGGGGGACCCTCGCGGCCGCGTCCGGCATCGCTTCCCGGGGCGTCCCCGGGCCGCGCGAGGAGCCGCCGCCGCCGCGGGGTTCGGGCTGGGGCCGGGCCGGGCCGGGCTCCCCGCCGCGCAGCCCCGGGGACACGCGTGAGCCCGGCCTCTCGCAACTTTGACTGAACCGCGATGGTACGTGGCAGCGCGGGGAGCTGACGGCCCCGGGGGAGGCCAGGGCCCTCCGAGCGCGGCCGTCTCTCGCACGGCACCGGCTCGGAGCGAGGAGCCAGCACCCAGCCCGGCAGAGCCAGCCGCGTCGGGCTCGGTCACCTCCCGTCTGTTCCTTATTTCCAGGCATTTCCTCTCCCCCGTCCCATTTTGTTCGGCTTGGATGCTGCTGAAAGGGAGGGCTTGGCAGCGCCGGGATCTGGATTCCTCTTTCTATGAATAATGCCCTTATTAAATTTTAACATATTAAACAAACAGACCAGCCCCAGCTCCTGACGCTCTCCTTTGCGGGGCTCTTACCAGGCTCAGCTGGAGAGGTAACATTCCCAAACACTTAGGCAGCCCCAAACTCTGGACGGCCCTGCCCTATCCCCTGCTTCTGAGCCAGGATGCTCCTGAAGGATTCCCAGGCTCCCCTCGCCCCTTCCAAACCCCGCTCCTGGCATTTCTTCTCCATGGGGGTAACTCCTGCAGCATCTGGCTGCTGCCCTGTGTACCCCAGATCTGCCCGGCCTTGCTGCTCAGCACAGTGTGCCGTGAAGCACGTTGAGGACAGGGAGATTTCTAGACAAAATGGAGCACTGAATTTTCAGAGCTGCTGCTCAAGCCGGTGCCTCTGGACTACAAGATCCCCCGTGCCCGCTCCGGGAGCAGGGCTGCGGCTTCCTGTCGAGCTCTCGTGGGGCTCAGCTTTCCGGGGCACTCGTGACTCACTGCCTGTCCTGGGGTGCCGGCTCAGCCCTGACTCAGCTGCTGAGTCACCGTCTGTCTCGGTGGCCCATCTGTCTCAGCCCTCCCCTGGGAGGGTGCAGCGTGGCCTGCCAGTGGTTGCCTGTGGATCGGGCTGCCCCACTGCCCTCGGCAGGTGCCTGTCCTGTGGGCACCCAGGGTCTGTCCTGCATCATCCCGGGCTGTGCTGCCACAGACTGGCACCTCCCGGCTCGCATCTCGAGTCCCCTGTGCGGCTCGTCTGGATCGATCTAGTCTTGTGTGACCCCAGGTGGGGACAGCGCTGAGCTGGGGAGAGCAGGGTTCATCCCGGGATGAGCTCCTCAGCCTTCTCTTCCCAGGCAACATGGATGCATTCCTGCAGCCTGTGATCCCTGCCCTTCCTGCTGCTTCTCTTCTTGCCCCTGTCCGCTCTCTGGAGCTGGGAGGCTCCTCAGCCAGCTCCATCCCTGCAGGTACATGGAGCCCAGGGAGAGCCTGGGGTACTGGATGCTGCTGGGATGGAGTGGCCTGCATCCAGGCTGGGTCCTCAGTGAAGACATGGTGGCATGGAGGTGGCTGATGCCCTGTGGTGCCGGATGCACCCAGGGCGGCCAATGAGCCCCAGGGCTCGCGTTCAGCACTCGGTAGGGAGAAGCTGGGTGAGTGTGGGTGCTGAGATCCCTGCTCCATAGCGTGGGGTGTGCATGCCATATCCATCTGTGCCTCTCCATGGTCGCTCTGCCCTCACTCGCACCCCTGCAGCCAGCTGCTGAGGCACAGAGGGGGACGGGAGCAGCTGGAGCCCAGGGCTGCATTTCCAGGTGGAGCAGGGTGAGGCAGATGTGGGTCTGCCTTGAACATTGGGGTGTGGGAGGGGCTGGGGGTCACATCACCAGAGCTGGTGACTTGGGACAAGGGACCTGGCCTGCCAGCGCTTGTGCGTCCTGGCCCATGAGACAGGCAGCGGGTTTCCGCAGGGCCCAAGGGCTCACGGCTGCCCCATCTGCCATTCCTCCACCGGGGCCGTGCCCGGGCAGTGGAGGCTGAGGGCCACTCTCTGTCTGCCAGGGCTGCACAGCCATGGGACATGCTCGGCTGCCAGGTGAGGACGTGGCCAGGCCAGGGGCTGCAGCAGGAGACCCGGCTTCTGCTTGGTCTCCTCTGGAGCAGCATGGAGATGTGGGAGGTGAGGGAGGCGATGCTCAGCCCTTCTGGGCATGGCTGTAGCTTAGGCCTTGTGTGGCAGTGCCAGCTCCAGGAGGGGTCAATGGAGCAGTGGAGAGCGGGAGCTTGGTGTGCTGCCTGGGTCGGGGAGCACCTTGGATGTGGCCCCTGGCATCATTGCGCTGATCCCAGTTGTCCCAGCGCTCGGTTCTGTGGGATGGGGTGCAGAGAGTGTGGAAGCAGGGGAGGAACGGCAGGGCCTGCCAGCAGAGTCCAGGCTGAGGAGAGGGTTTGGGGAGAGAGGTGGGAGCAGTCCCTGCTGGGGGAGCGCAGCTGCCCTGGGGGCCCTGCCAAGCCTTGCCGGTCCCCAGTGCCGCCCTGCGGAGCTCCGCTGGTCAGAGCCCTTCCCGTGCTGCTGGCGCGGAGGGGCCGTGGGCTGACTGCTGGGGCCGCTGCTGATTGGGCCCCATCCCGCTCCCGTCAGAGGGCCGGGATGACGCACGCGGCCATGGCAGTGCACAACCCATGGCTCCCGCGCAGGCTGGTGGGCGAGCGGGGCCTGGTGCCCGGGTGCTGCCTCCCACCTCTCCACAGGTGCTGCCATGCACCTGGGAGCCCTCGTGGCCTCCACTGCTTCTCCCCACAGGGCTGCCGTGCTCAGCTCCGCATCCCTCCAGTCCCTGCATCCCCAAAACAGCCCTGCTGCTGTGCTGGGACGGGGGTGCTCTGCTCTGCTGCCCCTGTGGCTGCCGAGGTGTGGGCAGGCACCTGGGGGCTGGTTGCTCCCTGTGTGCCAGGCAGGGCTGGGGCTGAGTCCCTCCCGGGGGCTGTTTGCCGGCTCTCCATCTCCGCTGGCCTCAAGCAGGGCTGGAGTGACCCTGGGGCTGCCCCCGCCACAGGGACGGGTGGCGGTGCCGGGCAGGCAGTGCTGGCACTGGCAGCCGGCCCCTTTGCTCAGCTGGCTGCCAGCAGTCCCGGAGAAGGGAGCTTTGTTCCCTGGCCATTCAGCCTGGCAGTGGCCCCCGTGGTCTGTGGGCACCGGTGCTTCTCGGGCAGCCACGGGTGGGTCCTGGTGGGGCTGTGCGGTGGGATCTGGGGTGGGATGGCAGAGGAAGGGGTAGCCATTCAGCATGTCTCTGGCCAGGAGGGGAGTCCAGGGGCCAAGGCTCCTTGTGCTGCCCCTCTGCCCTTGGGGCACATGCAGGCAGGCGCTTTTCAGCAGCTCCCCGGAGCTGGGGTGGGTGATGGCAGGATCCACCCTGGCTGCAGGGCAGCACCCACGCAGCTTCCCCTCTTGGCAGGTCTCACCAGGGCAGGTCGCCACTTCCAAATCCCCTTTCCTCCTTCCTCAGGGAGAACCTGGGGCTGCCGCATCTCCCCACAGGGTCTCACAGCATCTCCCTGCTGGCTGCCCAGAGCAGCTCCTGCTGCGATGGCAACTGTCCACAGCAGGAACTCCCCACTCAGCAGCCAGAAACACGGGGTGCAGCCCTGGAGCTGGGGCAGACGTGCAGCGGGGGCCGGGGAGGACAGCATCCCACCAGCTGGCAAGCGCAGAGAGACATCCCGGTGGGTTTGTGGTGCAGGGTGACTCTGCCCCCAGCTTTGCTTCTGGAGCTGCACTGCAGCCCCAAACTGTCCCAGTTGGTTGTGCGCTCACCGTCCAGCTCGGGGGAGCGGTGCAGGCTCGGCTGGGCCCCAGCGTGGGGCCCTTCCTCACGGCACCGCTGCCTGCCATGGCACAGGGACCGCTCTGCTGTGGGATGCCCTGGACGACTCAGCCCCAGGCAGCCCCGGCTGGTCAGGGTGGGAAGTCACCACCTCCTGCCAGCTCCCCATGGCCCCCATCCCTCTGCAGCCAGCAGCAGACGCCTCTTTCCCTGTCTGCCCTCGTGCCTGTTCCCGCATCCTGCTGTGGGCAGGAGGACGGGCAGTGAGGAGCGGGGCTGGGAGTCAGCCAGCAGCCACGGGCTGTGCCGAGGCAGCTGCAGTGAGGTGTGGGGCGGGTTATCAAAAGCCCTTGGAACTGGCCCCAGCCCTGAATCCCACAAGGCAGCATGAGCAGAGGACAGCCCTGCTCGGTGGGCAGTGGCTGGGGGTCTCTGGAGGCCCCAGCTGTGAGCACAGCCCTGCTCATGCAACAGCTTCTGTGTGGAGTTACAGGTGAACACTGATGTTTCTCCCGCTGCGGAGGCAGGAAATCACCAGCTGGCAGCCCTGTCATGGTGGGGAAGCCCCCTACCCTGCCAGGGTTGTGGGACTGACCCTGGTGGCAGAGGGCAGCGAGGGGACCCACTGCCTCACAGGGGTCTGGGGTCCTCATTGCAGGGTGCCCACACTTGCAGCCACTGGTGACAACCCAGCACAGGGGTTGTCACTGGTGGGGCTCCCACCTTGCCGGGACAGGGTTGCCCCATGGTGCATCTTCTTGCCGCAGCTTGTCCTGCCCAGGGAAGGAGCATTTCCAGCATTGTCCTGGTCAGACTCGGTTATCCAAAGCTGATGGCGTGCTGCGCCTGTCATGCGGCCCGGGAGCTGGGAGAGCCTCAGCTCAGCTTCACGGAGGGTCTGGGCTCCGGCAGCTGGTGGTTGTCCAAGCCAGTGGCAGGAGTGGTGGGTGACACAGCCGATGGGGGAATGGGCATTTGGGGAGGTCTGACTGCTGGTCCCTGAGCACCTGGGGGTTTCCTCTGTCCCTCAGCCCTGCCTCCTCATCCCAGGGATTTCAGCCGGGCTCTCCTCCGGGGCTCCCCTCCACGATCCCTGCAGCTCGCCCTCCTCGCCGCTCCGGTTCCTGGCTGGCGCAGAGTAGCTTGGCTGCACCGCTGGGGTCTTGGCGGGGAAAGCGCAGCGCAGCCGTCCCCTCCACAAAGCCGCACTGTTCAGAACAAATCCGCCTAGAATTGGGCTGCATTTTTGTCAAGTGATTCATCAGCACGTGAATGGAAAAGGCTGGAGCCCACTGAACCAGTAACCATTCCCCAAGCCTGGAGCCACGGGGCTGGAGTCGGCGCGCGGCTCTCCAGCTCAGTTGCACCCAAGTTACGCCGCAGACGCGCGCGAAGCAGCGAAGGGTCTGGCACGTGGGAGGATGCGGTGGCCACTGGCTTGGGGGGCGAGGGGCAGCCTGTGCCTGCGGTGATCCAGGCATGCCGCTGGTGGAGGAGCGGGTGCAGGCGCTGGCAGCAGGCAGGGACCGAGCTGGTGCTTGCCAAGCAGAGCTCCTCCAGCTTGGGTCAGGGACCGGGCAGGGGGCTGTGCCGAGGCACTCGCTCTGCTGCAGGCAAGGAGGCTGGGGCTTCCTGCATAGCCTAGATGCTGCTGTGCTGACGGTGTGCCCAGGCAGCCTGACCCTTCCCTGAGGGAGGGAGCACAGCCGGGAAAGCCCTCCATGCAGCCTCCGTACTGGCAGACACTGTGTCTGCCTGCCCCGCACCAAGCAAGTGCCCGTGTTGACTGGGGGTGGCTGTTTTGGGGAGTCCCTTTCCCGACCCCTGCTCATGCTGGTGGCCGCCCTCTCCTTTCCCTAGTAAAGTCAGTTGGCACTTACCAGTACCCACGTGGAGCAGTGCCCCCCTGACCTTCAGCTTAAATAGCCCATCTGTGTGCCCCGTGGTATTTATAGAGCACGGTCAGATTCCCTCTCTTTGCCGTGCCAGGCGAAAGAAGGCAAGCGTGTCTGTGCCGGGCTGGCACCCCCCGCTGCTCCCACCCCAGCACTTTTTGGTGGGGGGCACGAGCTGTGCCCCCAACTTGGCTGGTGCTTGCCCTTCTGCCATCCTGACGAAAGCGTGGCTCCCCATTCCCTACCCCACAGCATGCACACAGTGGGGCTGGCAGGGCACTGAGGTGCCCCCGAGGGATGGGGAGCTGGCCTCCCCTTGGGATGGTGGTACCCCAGCAGAGAGGGGAGCCCTGCGAGCCCCTGCCCTGCAGCCAGGCTCCCTCCCCAGCTGTGAGGGTGCTGAGCAGGAGTTGTGGCTTTGGGGCTGCTACTGTCCCCTGTGCCGTCAGCATCCCTGGTGCTGCCTAGGGCCAGATGGGAGCTCTCGTCCCCGCACCAGCGGAGGAAGCCAGGCAGGGTGGGGAGCCACGGGTCTCGGCGCAGGGACCCAGGCTCTGCACGCCTGAGCAGCTGCATCCACCGCATGTGGCTGCGACCTGCACAGTGCAGCACCAAACCAGCTGCCATGTCCTGAGTCAGTGAGTAACAGTGAGCTGGCTGCCTGCCGCTTGCCTGCCCTGCCTGCCCTCGGCACCCTCCAGGTCACTGCCACGTGCCAGGCACTCACGTGCTGGTCTGTGTGTCCCTGGCTGCGCTGGCAGCACGACCGCAGGGACCCTTCCACGGCAGAGCTGTCCTCGCATCGCTGTCCCCAGGCTCTGGGGCACTGCAGCCTCGCTGGCCCTGGGGCACCCAACATTGTCCCTTGGCACCCAGCGCTGGGACGGCCCTGGGTCTGTGCAGAGCCGGGGGGGGCTCTTGCCTTTGGCTGGGCTGCTCAGGGGAGCAGCTGGCTGGGGAGGTCACTGCCTCCCCTCACCGGGCCGTGTTTTTCCACTGCCCCAGCGCTCGGCGTCCCCAGGTTATTTTTGCAGGCAGCGAGGGCAGGAAGCGACGCCCCACAGCCCCCGGAGGATGCGGTTTCAGCGCCTGCACGACGTGAGGCTCCACGTGCAGTAGCTGAGGTCTGGCAGGCAGCCGGCAGCCAGAGCATCGCCCTGCGGCAGCCGGGACCCCTCTGTAGCGGGATGGGGACCCTGTGCTCTGGCTGTGGAGTGCGAAGGCAGCCTGGCCCTGGGACCCCCACACTGTGGGGGTGTGGAGGGGCCGGTGGGCTCCCTGGCCCCTGTGGTAGGAGGGCTGCGGGGCACGGGGCCCTGGTGGGGCTGGGGACCCCAGCATGAGCTGCCTGTGTGGGTACTCAGTGGGCAGCACTGCTGCCTGTGCTGGCCACAGCAAGCGGCTGGGATGGTGCCATGGGGACACGGCTCCTGCCTCCCTCTGCACCCAAAGGTGATCCTCCAAATAGGTGTCTCTGCCCTTTTCTCCTCCAGCCCTGCCAGGCCAGGCAGGCACTTGGCTGGGGCCCTCATCAGAGACTGGTTTAATTAATGACAGTGGGACAAATACTGCGGTGCTCCCAGAATGCTGCTGGCGGGTTTTAGCTGTCCCAGTGCCATCTGGGTGACGGGCACAAGCCTGAGCAGGGCCAGCCTGCACCCATGAATCCAGCAGGGGCTGGGCAGAGACCGAGCCAGCGCTGGCCAAGGGTGACCGGTCCGGCACGGCTGGCAGCGGTGGGGTCAGGCAATCCTGGGGTGACCTTTCCTTATCACCCACTGTGAGGGTGCTGCTGCAACACTGCCTGTCACCATCCCACGTGTGCCAAAGCCCCGTCCATTTGGGGACAGTGTGTGACAGCCAGCTTTGCGGGCAGCTGGGCATCTGCAGGGAGGGCAGTGGGGTTCACTGCAGGCAGCCAGCCCTGCGCGAGGGTGGGAGCCCCTGTGGGATGGGGGGACTGAGCAGGACCATCCTGCCCAGGCAGCATGCTGTGGCACTGGCAGCACCTCCAGTCCCCGGCCACCCCTGCTGACCTCAACACCTCTCCATTGCAGTGATCCGAGCAAAAGCTGTCTCTGCGAAAGAGGTGGATTCGGGGAATGATATATATGGGAATCCGATCAAACGAATCCAGTATGAAATCAAGCAGATCAAGGTAACGGGGCACACCAGGGCAGGAGACGGGGGGATGGGACAGCCTCTGCGCTGGCTGCTCACCACTGCTCCTTCTCCCCAGATGTTTAAGGGCCCTGATAAGGACATAGAGTTCATCTACACGGCTCCGTCCACTGCCGTGTGCGGCCGGCTGCTGGACACCGGCGGGAAGAAGGAGTATCTCATCGCAGGTGGGTTGGCCACAAGGGAGGGCTCACAGGGGACATTGGTGGCAGGGCTGGCCCTGCCGCCTCATCCACGTCCCAAGGTGCCTGCAACGTGTGTGCCCGCTCCCCGGGCATAGCCTCCCCCACCCTGCTCCCACCACCAGTCCTCAGTTGAACCCCCCGGCTGTGTCCTGGCCATGCTTAGCAGCCCTGGGCTGTGGCAGGGGCAGCTGGGGGATGAGCCTGTGCTCCCTGGGGTTCACCGGGGTCGGTGCATGGTGGGAGGGACTGGATTGCAGCAGCCTCCAGCCCCCCATGCTGGGCTGAGCCCCAGGTGCCCCGAGTCAATATCGGGTCCCGGGGTGCCTGCGGGGACACTCTGAGTGGTCGGTCTGGCCTCTCTCCAGGCAAGTCAGAGGGCAATGGCAAGATGCACATCACGCTCTGCGACTTGGTCTCCACCTGGGACTCGCTGAGCCCGACCCAGAAGAAGAGCCTAAACCAGCGGTACCAGATGGGCTGTGAGTGCAAGGTGAGCACAGGCTGCACCTCGCTGCCTGCACGAGTGGGAGGGTCTGCATCCCCAAGACAGGTGTGGGCTCCACAGTGAGATGCTCTTCCCCATCCTTCAAGGATGATGCTGTGCACAGGGCACAGCACGTGTTTGGGGATACGGGAAGGGCAGCTGAGCCTCCGGCTGTCTCTGGCTGGGAACTGAGGCCAGCCCTGGGACCCACACCCAGGGGTTCCCTCAGTCTCCCTGCATTGGGGTTGCATCCCTACCGTGCCCTGCAGGGATGGGGCAGCCTGGCATCCCTGGTCCAGAGCTGGACCACCAGCCCCAGCCACCCCATGCTCCTTCCTCCCACCCCAGCTTTCCCCCCTCGGGGTGGTCAGTGACGGTCTCTGTTGTGCGCAGATCTCGCGCTGCCTCTCCATCCCCTGCTTCGTCTCCTCCTCGGATGAGTGTCTCTGGACAGACTGGGCGATGGAGAAGAACAACGTGGACGGGCGGCAGGCAAAGCACTATGCTTGCATCAAGAGGAGCGACGGCTCGTGCGCCTGGTACCGTGGCATGGCCCCCCCCAAGCAAGAGTTTCTCGACATCGAGGACCCCTAAGCCAAACGAGCGCATTCCAGTAGCCAGTAGAAAAAAAACCTGCGAGATGTTAGACTGGTCCACGCTGATATCAATTCCTGGAGACAGCATGAAAATCCGCTCAGCCGTGGGGGTCCCCGGGCTGCGGCGCCTGCCACATGCATGCAGGGGGCAGGGACGGGGACCCGCTCTGTCGCAGGCATCTGGCAGCCCATGGCCATGCTGAGTGTTCCTATGCTCATGGCAGGGCTGAGCAGGGCGCAGTGGGACCCCCCTGCTGGGGCCACGTCCCTGCCTGGCCACACTCAGCCCTGGTGCCCCGGCAGCTGTGAAGCAATCGAACCCTCGTGAGTGGCGGGAGCTGCCCAGTCTGCGTAGCAGGTCTACCAGTGCCCCTGCCATGGGGGAGCCGTCCCAGCAGCTCTCGCCAGACAGCCCTCCCCACCACAGCGTCCCTGGCCACACTCCAGCACCGGGGACCCTGCTATCCCCCTCCCCACTGTTTGTCCCTCCCTTTGGGGTGCACGAAGGGTACAGCCCTTCAGGCAGGGGCTCTGGGGGGCTGTACCAGGTGGCAGAGCCCCCAACTGTGTGCAAGGGGGCTGGATGGCTCCTGTGCAGGTGCTGTGTCCCAAAAAGTCAGCGGAGCATGTTAGCATGGCTGGGGTGACCCCCCGGTGCGCACCCGGGTGCTGTTGCCCCTCTCTCCACATGCTCCTCACCCCATGGGGATGCAGAGGTGAGTGCGGGGTTCACCGCCTGCCCCAGCATCGCGTGGGGGTCCATCCCCACTGCAACCTCCTCCATGGGCAGAAAGCTGCTGCCAGAGCCTTCTGCCGCCGCCACCGTTGGGCTTAGGCCCACCAGCCTTGGCAGGCAGGCAGCAGGGCTCGGCAGGGCACCAGAGGCGGGAGCGGGTCCCCAGGAGCTCCGGCAGCGTGGGTGCAGGGTGTTTACCATCGCCTCGTGCAGCTGTTTGCTGAGCTGTGCCGCGGCCTTCGGCATTGCTGTGGCATCGCGGCCGGTCGAGCTCCCTGCTCTGTGGCAGCGGGGATGGAGGCCAGCACCCGGTGCAGCTGCAGGAAAACCCATCGCCTCCGGGGACCCCTCCCACACACCTCGGGTCCCGCTTTCTCTGAGCCATTCCCACGTTGCAGCGGCGCTGGCGTGTGCCATGGAGCTCCTGTCTGCGACATGGGCGGCACTGGTGCGCTTGCCACCCCTTCCCGCAGTTTTGGGAAGCGTGCCAGGAATAATCCCCACAACCCTGCTCCGGGGACGTTTTCATGCTGTGCGTCCCTGCGAGGTTTAAGATGTCGTACTGGACCAGTCTGGGCAATTTCAACATATTAAAGAGAAAAATTAAAAAGAAAGAAAAAGAAAAAAAAATCCCCAACCTCTAATCAATCCCATATACGACTCCTGTTCGCTTACTGTATGGTTATATCATATGTGCCATTTACTCCTGTCTCTGCTGGTAGTCTGTCTTTGAGTGAATATCGCCACTTGTTTTCCCACCGGCTGTGTGCTCCCTGTGCTGTAATTTCTATCTCTCCTCGTCAGGCGCCGGCCTCGCACGGCTCCGTGCGGGGCGTCTGCGCCGGCAGCTCCCGGGCAGGGCAGCGCGACGGCGGGGGCCGCTCCTCCGGTTGGGCCGGCGCCCCCCGGGCACAGGGCGGGACCCCACCGGGGGTGTGAGCCCGGACCCGCCGGGGCGGCGGGGAACGGACACGGCGGCGAGGGGAGGAGCCGCTTTCAAGCCCCTCCCGGCAGCACCGACCGCGGGATCTAACGGGAACAGAGGCTGGACCGAGACCGCCCCCGCTGCGGGGCTGCGCACAATGAAGGCGTCACAACCCCACCCCACCCGGCCACGCCCCCTTGCCGTTGCCCCGCCCCCTTGCCGTTGCCCCGCCCCCTTGCCGTTGCCCCGCCCTCAGCCCGCCTCTGGCTGCGGAGCGCGGCGGGGGCGGGGTCAGTGGGCCGGCCCGAGCGAGCGCGTCCGCGGCAAGGGGCGTGGCCAGCGCCGGTACCGCCCCCGTAACGGCCAGGCGCGGAAGGAGGTGGAGGTGGAGGTGGCGTCGGCGTCTTCTCTCTCAGGCGGTGACACGTGCGCGCGGCGGCGGGGACCCGGATGGTGAGTGCGGCCGGGCGGGACGGCACCGGACGGGACGGGCAGCGTCGGGGCCTAAGCTCCGCGCCGCCCTCCCCTGCCCTGCTCAGCCCTGCCCTGTCCCGCGGGGCCGGCCGTGGGGCGGGCGCGGCGGGGCGCCGGTACCGGGCAAGGCCCCACTTGGCGGCGGCGGCGGCGCTCAAGGTCGTCGGCGGCGGCGGGCGAGCGGCGCGGTGCCCATCGCGGTGCCCATCGCGGCGGCGGGCGGTAGCCCTGCGGCTGGCCTAGGCCCCGAGGACAGGGCAGGGGCCGGCGGCGGGCCTAGGCCGCGGCCTGTTGCCACGGCAACGCGCGGTCGCGCAGCGGCAGCGGAACCGTCCGGCGCCCGCGCTCAACCGGCCGCCCTCTCCCTGCAGCCGGGGCCGCCGGGCCCCGCCATGCCGATCGTGGAGAAGCTGAAGGAGGCGCTGAAGCCGGGCCGGCGGGAGGCAGGCGAGGACGGGGAGCTGGTCCGGCTGCTGGCCGCCTCGGCGAAGAAGGTGCTGCTGCAGAAGATCGAGTTCGAGCCCGCCAGCCGTGGCTTCTCCGGCCAGCTCGAGCTGCTGCGGGGCAAGTACGTGCTGCTCAATCCCCGGGCCGAGGCCACCGGCCGCCACCGTGGCCCCGAGGAGGGGCTGCCCCGCAAGCAGGGTAGGTAGAGAGGGTGAGGGGGGCCCTCCCTGCGCTCCGCAGCCCCGCGGCTCACCGCCCCTCTCCCCGCAGGCAGCAGCCATGTCCCGGGGGGTCTCGGGGATGGGATCCCCGCGCCTCAGAAGGTGCTTTTCCCCGTGGAGCGCCTCTCCATGAAGTGGGAACGGATCTACCGGATCGGTGCTGGGCTGCAGAACCTCGGGAACACCTGCTTCCTCAACTCCACCGTGCAGTGCCTGACCTACACACCGCCGCTCGCCAACTACCTGCTCTCTAAGGAGCACAGCCGCACCTGTGAGTGGGGAGGGCTGGCTCAGCGGGGATCAGGAGCGCCTGCCTGTCCTGCTTCCAGTGCTGCGCTCAGCACCTCTGCACATGGCTCTGGCGAGGGCTGTGCAAGTGTCAGGATGTACCTTCTCTGCTCCCTCCTGCCCGCTTCTCCATCGAGAGGTCATTCCTGCATACAGCTCACTTTTCCTGGCCGTAGCAGTGTTCATGAGCCCTGCATCCTTATGTATAGGGAGGCTTTGTCTCTGCTGGGCGTAGCCAGGACTAAGATGGGTCCAGCGGGGTCTGCTGGCTTCCTGGGGGCTGAGCTGGGGGTCCCAAACATCCCCTGCCTGTGGGGCCTGCATGAGGGCAGGGCAGAAGCCTGCGTACAGGCAGCAGGTGCTGTTTATGGGTGGCCTTGAAAGGGAGTCTGGTGGGCACTGCTCTGAGCTGTGACCAAGGGGAACATGTGGGGCTCACAGCCCTGTCCACAGGGCTCTGGTGGGATCTGCCCCTCAGGGCCGACTGTGGGCTCCTCCAGCGAGTACCTGTGACCTGTTTTCCATCCACGTGGATGCTGTCTTGTCTGGCAGGGTTGCAGTGGCTGGTATTGTGACGGGCTGCACCAGCTGGGGTGGCGTGTACTGGTCCCTCTGTACCTGGGATGCCCCAGAGCTGTACAGTAGCACAAAGCTCATAGGGAAAACTGAGCATGCCTGAGCTGTGTTGGTCCAGAGATCCCCTGTCCCAACGTACTGCCTCCATCTCTCCTGGGTTTGTCCCCAATGTCCTGTCTTCTCCTTTTCTGCTGCAGGTCACCAAGGAGGCTTTTGCATGATGTGCATTATGCAGAACCACATGATCCAGGCTTTTGCCAACAGCGGCAACGCAATAAAGCCAGTGTCCTTCATCCGAGACCTCAAGAGTAAGGATGGTTGCCCTCCCCTTCCCTCCCATAGCTGTGCAGGAGAGCGGTGACAAAGGCAGGAGCAGAACCTTTGAGATCGGGACAGGTCTTGGCAGGCGGCTCTGCTGAGATAACTCACCAAGCCTGCAGCCTGCTGGGGGCTGGTGACTTCGTGGGCTGCATGGGGCTTCCCCTGTGGCCAGCATGAGCCTGACGCCTGGTTTGGGTTGAGGGGGCTCAAACCCCAAGGGAGGGAAGGCCTGCATCTGTTGGAGCACATGCTGGCGCTGATTCCTCCCTCTCCTGCAGAGATTGCCCAGCACATCCGCTTCGGCAACCAGGAGGATGCACACGAATTCCTGCGTTACACCATTGATGCCATGCAGAAGGCCTGCCTGAATGGCTGTACCAAGTATGTGGGGCCTCTGGTGGCCCATCACTGCTTTTCTCCACTGTCCCCTCCCTGATCCCCTGTGCCTGTGGGAGGGGACTGCGGGGTGAATGTGTCCCCCGGGTCAGACTCATAGAGGGAGGTACTAACTCCAGGGTCCTCAGGTGGATGGCCCAATGCTCTGCCCCTCTGTGACACAGCTCTGAGCTGTTGTCTGCCTTCTCACTTCTCCTGTCACCTCCGCCCCAGCATAGCTGTGGTCCTGTCCCCAAATCCTGAGGCTGCTATGGGTTTGGATCCTGTCCCACTTGCCGAGGAATCCAGGCGTGCTGCCTAATTCAGCCCCAGCTCTGTGGCTGAGCAGCTTTCCCCTGGGCCCTCTGTCCTGGGAAGCCTGCGTTGACTCTTGTCTGCAGTGCCCAGCTCTGAGCTCTGGCCAGGAGTATCTGCTCCTTCTTGAGGAAGGTGCGCATCAGAGCCTGGTGCCACCCCTTGAGCTGCGGCACTGGGAGAGCAGACTGGCAGAGGCTTCAACTTCCCTCTGCTCCTGGAGCTATGCAGCCCATCCACTGTCCAGAGCACATAGGGGAGGTGTGCAGAGGACACAGTAGTGGCCCGTGGGGGTGGCTGTTGTGGAGAGGCGGTGTGAGATCCGGTGCTGCTGTCTCTAGGTTGGATCGCCAGACTCAGGCCACGACACTGGTTCACCAGATCTTTGGCGGTTACCTGCGGTCCCGTGGTGAGTGCTGGCTGCCAGGTCCTGGGCCTGTGACTCTCGGGGCTGCTCTTTCCCTGAGAGCTGTGCAGTAAAAATCTTTTGGGAAAATTGCTAAGCATGTGTAAATTATCCAGAACTGCAGCTGGTCAGTGTTGTGGTACCTGTGAGTCATGACCCCTGCTGTGGTGATGGAAAAAGCTGCTGGCTGTGGGTCCCCAGCTCACCATCACTAGCAAAGGAGCCGGTGTTACCAGCTGCCTAGCAGCACTTGCTGTCCCAGTACATAGTGGAATTGCCAGCTTTCCTCCTTGCCAGGCTGTGAATCCTGGTGTTCACATCCCAGAGCCCAATCCCGGAGAGGGGGAATACTGCAGCTGCCTGCACTGTGCTGGGGTGGTGGCAGGTGTGGGTGTTGTGCCAGGGTGTGCTCATTGCCCTTTCTGTTGCAGTGAAGTGCTCGGTGTGCAAGACTGTCTCAGACACCTATGACCCTTACCTGGATCTGGCGCTGGAGATCAGGGTACTGCGGCAGGGTCAGGGATGGGGAGAAGCTCGCCTTTCATGGGGGATGTTGCTGCAAGTGCACCATTACTGCTCTCAAAGCTCCTTAACCTGCCAGTGTCAAGGCACAGTGCAGGCAAGAGAGAAGCAGTGGCTTCCATTGTTGCACTGCCTTCTCTGGCAGAGCAGTGTCCATTGCCTTGAGCATGAGCCACAACTCCTCCGTTGAGGCTCCGTGGCTTTGGGGGGCAGTGCAGCCATCCCTCGCGGCATGCTGGCCAGTGCCTAACTGGTGGCAGGGTCACAGGTTTGGTGTAGTCTGTGGCCCTGTGCTCGTGCTGTGTTATCTCTTTGGGTCAGCTTCTCGGCAGGGAGCCAGCCTGTCGGGTGGACAGGCCACTCGTGCCCTGACCTCTCCTCTGTCCTTGCAGCAAGCTACAAACATAGTGCAGGCGCTGGAGCTGTTTGTGAAGTCTGATGTGCTGGGTGGGGAGAATGCCTACATGTGTGCCAAGTGAGTGTGTGGGGCTGTGGGCAGGAAGGGGCCTGCGGGTGTGCTGGTGGGAAGCAGGTGGAAAGCCTGCTGCAATATGGGAGGGCTTGTCTACCTGCTCCGCGGCTAAACTGTGAGGTACATAGCCATGGAAGCCTGCGATGAAGCCTGCCACTCCTCAGCTCCCTCCTCTTGTGAGGAGGACCTGGGCCAGCAGACATGGCCATGAGCAGGTGCCCTGGAGCGCTGCCTGGTGTCAGCAGGGTCTTTTCCGTGGGGTTTGCTGCTTGGCCAGGGCTGGCAATCATCTGGGTGGTGGAACAGCTTGAATAGCTCGAGTTCTTCCTGTGCAGATGCAAGAAGAAAGTGTCAGCCAGCAAACGCTTCACCATCCACCGAGCCTCCAATGTTCTCACGCTCTCACTGAAGCGCTTTGCCAACTTTGGTGGAGGCAAAATCACAAAGGTGAGTGCTCGGCAATCCAGAGCCGGGGCTGTCTCCTGGCCTGAGGCCCTGCTGCCCAGGGCAGGGTGGCAGGTAGTCCAGTGCGCAGTGCGAGCTCTGCTGCAGTCCTGCAGCCCTTCCCCAGCTGTGCAGTGCAAGTTTGGCTCATTCTGGCATCTTCCTCACCATGACCTCTGCCTGGGGAGAGCAGGTCCCCCTCTCCCGAGAGATAGGACTCATAAGACAGCTGGGCTGCTCTTGCTGTAGCAAGAAAGCTGTTTGCTGTGCAGGCTCCTGAGACATCCTCTCTCCACAGGACGTGGGGTACCCTGAGTTCTTGAATATCCGCCCTTACATGTCTCAGAACAATGGGGATCCCATCATGTACGGACTCTACGCGGTGCTGGTGCACTCTGGGTACAGCTGCCACGCAGGGCACTACTACTGCTACGTGAAGGTGAGCCCAGGGCGCTCTCTTGGCACCCCCTCTGGGCTGGGGTGGGTGCTCATGGGTCCCTGTAGTGCACAGAAAGGAGGGCGCTCAGCAGATGTGCATGGTGTGGAGCACTGGATAGGGGGGTGCAGGCTGTCCTCCACTGCAGGAAGTGTGGAGGTCTGCTCTTGCAGAGTTCCCTTGCCTTCCCAGAACTGCCTGTGGGTGTTTTGGGGAGAGGAGCTCTGCCAATGGGTGCTGTTCCTGCTGCTTTTCAGTCTAGGAGCGTCCCCAGACACAGCCCAACCCCGTTCTCTCTTCCTCCGCAGGCCAGCAATGGGCAGTGGTATCAGATGAACGATGACCTGGTCCGCTCCAGCAACATCAAAGTAGTCCTCAACCAGCAGGCCTACGTGCTGTTCTACCTGAGGTGAGAGCCCTCTGTGTCTCCCAGCCCCTCTGCCCCCTGCTCTCAGCATTTGGGACAGGGTTAGTAGCACATGGCTGGCTGTGGGAAGGAGCTTGGCCCAAGTAGCCCCAATGCCCGTGTGCATGCACTGGCTCAGAGGAGGCTGGCAGGGAGAGGTCCAGCCCCTTGTCATGGTTTTGCTGTAGAACAAGAGCATCTCGCCTCCTCAGAGCTTCTGGCTCCTGTTTCTTGTGTGCACATCTAACAAGAGCGTTGCAGTCACTCAAACCCTTGCAGATAACACATGTGCTTCTCTGCCTTCACCAGAATCCCCAGCCCCCGGAAAAGCTCAGAGGGGCCCATTGCCAAAGCTGCCTCCAGCCTGCCTGGCCGCACTGGCAGCATTTCCAATCAAGTCAAGAAAACTGTGACCAACGGGCCCCTGTCTTCACCACTGATGGGCCAGGTGAGTCTTGGAGGCTGCTCTTGGCCAGTGCTCCCAGGAGCTGCGAGCTGCTGCCTCTCTGCCTGCTCTGCGAGGGCTGGTGGGCTGCAGCTTTGCAGGGAGGCAGGCGTGCTACTCCGAATGGGCAGACACGAGGGAGGACAGTTTACAGGAGGGATCCTGTTGAGCCAAAGGTTCTGTGTGGACCTGAGGAGGGACGGGGAGGGCAGTATCGCTCTGTGTCCTTGGCTCCTTGCATTCTCTCCTCGCTGAACTTCTCTCTTTCTCTGTATCTAGAGAGCAGACACGCTGCCAGGGAAGAAGCTGCCGGGGCCAGAGGAGGTCGGAGTCCCTGTGGCCCGCAGCACATTTGGCACAGGGCCGAAGCTGCTGAATGGAACCACTCCGCCGAAGGTACCTGCTGGGTCCCCATCACCCAAACTGGTCCTCAAAGCCACCCACACGGCCACAGCACTGCCCGATGACACAGCCCGGAGGCCCAAGAAGCCGCTCGCCTTTCCGCAGCTGCCTCCCACATCCAGAGCAGCTCAGGGCTTCTCTGACACCAGCAATGCAAGTGGGGCCAAAGCAGAGCTGCCCCGGCAGAGCTCCTGGGACAGCAAGCAGCCACCTACCTCACCCAAGTTGCTGCTGGAGCCCAGCCCCAGCCGGGAGCCTGGGGACAGCGGGGAGAACGCCGGGACCCTGGAGAGGGACTCCTGTGGCAGCAGTGATGCCAGCCCAGCACATAGTGCAGTGGGGAAGCTGGCAAAAGCGTCCCAGAAGGCCAAGAATGAAACTGACAGCTTCTGTACCTCTCAGGAAACAGACTGTGGCACGGACCTCCCTGCAGGCCCTGGCACAGAGCCGGCTGCCTTTGAAGAGTCCAAGCCGGCAAAACTGAAATCCTCCCTGTTGGCCAGCGCTACTGTGGAGCTGAACAGCACCATGTCACCACCACCGGCCAAGAAGCTGGCACTCTCCGCCAAAAAGGTGAGTGAGCATCTGCCCGGAGACTTCAGTAGGCACCTTGTGCCTTCTGAACTGGGGCTTGTGTTGGGGGCAAGTGTAGAGCTAATGCTGGGTGTCTTGCTAAGCCAGAGGTGTGTGGGGACAGCCCCTCAGCCCCAGGGCTGTAGCGGTTGCTCTGCCCTCCCTCTGGGTTGGGGTGTGGGCCCAGCCCTTGCTGTTGTTAACATCCCTGAGCGATGCAGCAGAAACGGCTCCTGCCTTCTTGCTCAGGGCGGAGGGGTGGCTGTGCCAGTCCCTGCAGTGGGGCGGCCTCGCTAGCCTTCTCGGGGTAGTGTGTCCCCTGGGGCAAGTGGGAGCAGATGACACCACAGCTGGAAGGCTGTGGAGTTGCATTCTCCCCAGGTAGTGGCATGGGACTGGCCCTCTGGGTGCTGCTGTGCAGCCAGGGCTCAGGATGGTGCGCTGGGGTTTCTGTTCTTTAAATTTCCTTCCTTCCTTTTTTCCTTTGTGCTTCTAACTGAAAACACTTCTGATTCTTCTTCTACCACCCCTCACTTCCCTCCCCCCGTCTGTGTCTGTTCCCCTCCCCTTTCTCTGGGCTCCCCTTTTTATTTTCTCCTCTTGGCTCACGGAAACCTCTTTTCTTTAGACCACCAAGTTTTTATTTATGTCAATAACTGCAGGGCAGCACCCCGCGGAAGGCGAGCGGAAGTGACCGCCATGCACAACCTCACCCACAATTTGCTGACACCTATCCCATGAACACCACCCACCCCGACTCCACTCCCTGGCCTTTTGGCAAGTCGAGGTAAGCAGTGCCAATTGCTCCCAGGCTCCTGCATGGCAGCAAGGCCAGTAGCAGCTGTGGAGTACTCCACGAGGCAGCTGTCTGGCATCGCAGCTGGCTCAGGGGCGATTTTGGCAGCCGGCTCTCCTGTTCTCCTGGGCTGGCAGGGCTTGCTCTGGAACCTAGAAGCAGGGCAGTTTTTCTGACTGTTGGCACAGGGTGGGAGGGAGCCTTGCAGGCTCTGACCATAAACTAGTGTCCTGTGGGATCAGAAGGCACTGGTCTGGTCTAGATCTTGGTCTAGATCTTGCTCTGGATCTCCCTTGTAACCTTCACCATTGGCATGTGCTGCAGCACCACTCACTCTTTCCTAATCCCCTGTGGGACAGCGTGTGCCCGGCGCATGGCTGGCACTGGGCAGGTGCAGGGTCACTGTGTGTGCTTGCAGCTGCTGCTCTGAGAGCAGGGTCTGATTCAGATTTCGTGGCTGAGATGGTAGCAGTTGAGTGCTGTGCTCGTGCACCTCGGGGTGGGGAGGAAGAGAGGGGCTTCTGCTCCTGGCCTGGCTTTCAGATTATGTCAGCCTCTTTTCCTGTCCTTCAGGCTGTCCTCATCTGCTCTCAAACTGCCAAATCCTGAAAAGTCTGCCTTCAGCTTCATCCTCAACTCAGCCCCTCGGCTCCCAGCCTCCCCTCTGACCAACGGTTCCACTGCCCACCCTTTGCACCTCCTTCCTCCCTGCAGCAGGGAGAAAGGGCCCAGCCAGGTTCCCCCAAAACCTGCTTCCCCCAAAAAGAAGCAGCGAAAGCAGCATCGTGGAGCAGATGGCAGCCCTCATGCTCTGGCTGTGAAGGGCAAGGATGAAGTCTCCAGCCCCCCCAGGAAGAAGAAAAATCTCACTCAGGAGGGCTCAGTGTCCCTCATGGGGAAGAAAGCAGCAGGCAAGGGTCCCAGGAGTGGCCAGGAGGGGCCAGGCCGTCAGGACCTGGAGAGCAGGCCCAAGCAGCAAGTGTCAGACCCTAGTACTTCCCTGGATACAGAGACCATTCCCTCCCTCAAGAAGAAGAAGAAGAAAAAGAGGAGGATGGAGGAGACAGAAGAGCACTGCTCTGGGACGCTGTCCTCGGACAGGTGAGGGGCTAGGGTCACGCAAGAGCCCTGTGCACCCCTGCTGTGCCTGAAGTCAGGCTCCCTGGGCTGCAGTCGGGTGCCTCTTGTCTTTGTGCAGGTGGGACGAGCCTTGCCATATAGCTAGCTGAAGTGCCGGCTTGCTGGCGGTGGTTTCACCCCTCCCTGAGGGGTGTGGGTGTCCCTTCGTCCCCTTGCCCTGTGGGCAGCTCAAACTCCTCCCCCTCTGGTCCGGCTAGTGAGCTGACTCCTGCTGCCTTCCTCAGCTCTAGGAGGGCTGAGACGGAGCCCTGGAGGACAAAGCGGCGGAGCGTGGAGGCTGGGGCTGGAGAGAGTGAGCACCGCAAACGCAAGCGGAGGGAAAGCCTCAGCAGCCCAGCCTTGGAGCGGCCAGCTGCCAATGGCATCCACGCCGCAGACAGCACCCCAGGTATGACCATGTGCCTCCACCCTGCCTGGTGCCTGGCAGAGGAGAGCGGGCTGCTTGTCTGCCCACACAGCCCTTCAGAGCACTGGTGTCCAGTCCCTGGTGCTTGCTGATCCCCACAACTGCCTGGTGGTGCCCATCCTCCTTACCCCCGTCCTGGGCTGGCCAGCCTGCAGGCATGCATGTCGCTCGTGCAGGAGAGCGGCCCAGTTGTATCCTGGATGAGGGTGTGCTCCTCTCCAGACTAGTGGGGACAGGCCCCTTGAGGGGTGAAGATCAGGCCCCAGTGTGCCCAAAGACTCTGTGCCATCAGGATCTTGTTAGTCCCGACTGTCTCCTGGGGCGAGATCTGCCTTGGAGATGGAGTGACACAGGAGCTCCCTCTGCTCCCTCCGCCTTGTCCTCACCCCGCCTGTTTCCACAGTGGCGACACGTGCCTGGGACAGCCAGGCTGGAGATGGGTGCAGGCGCTGCCCAGCTGCCCTGAGCCCTGAGCCTGGCCGTGGGTCTGGCACAGCACCCAGGAGCCAGGAGGAGCCCAGTGTGGTGGAGGAGCTGCTCAGGAACTCCTTGGACAAGGCTTATGGCAAACAAGGTAATCCCTGCTCACCTGGGTGGGCGAAGAGCCACGCAGCTCCCTTGCCTTGAGCCCTGGACGTGGGCAGAGCCCTCCATGCTCGGCCAGCGCCGGAGTTCCCCCAGCACCAGTGCAGGCAGCTGCAGGGATTCCTGGAGCCGGGCTGAGGGGCTGTTGGGGGTGCCACAGAGTGGGATGCTGGAATGAGGGGCTCCTGCTGCTGGCCCAGGGTGGGGGCCCTGCGCAGGCGTGTGCAGCGGAGCACAGCGTGGTGCTCCCTGCTGACCACGCTGCTCCGCAGTCCTGACCTGGGAGGGTGAGATCTCGGCTGTCAGCCAGGACGCCATTCGGGACGCAGCATGGGCCCGGAGCGCAACTGTCATCGATGAGTGGGACGAGGAGTTTGACAGAGGGAAGGTGGGTGCTGGCCGTGTCCCAGGCTGGGGGGAGGCAGGGGACTCTGCACTCTGACCACAGGAGCCTTCCTGCCTCTGCACAGGTAAAGAAGATTAAAAAACTGAAGCGAGAGCGGAGGAGACACTTCAATCCCTTCCAGCAGCTGCAGAGCAGGCGCAACTTCTGGTCGGTGACACACCCTGCCAAGGTTGCCAGCCTGAGCCATCGGCTCTGAGGTGAGTGAGCCTTGGTGGGGCAGGGAGGAGGACGCCTGCCTGGTGGGGTGCTAACACCGCTCCTTTCCTCCCAGGTCAAGATCTGCGTCCCCCAGCCGGCACACAGAGCAGTCCTGGGTCAAGGACCGGAGGGGGAGTGCTGTCCTGGGGGCTGCTGGTGGACCCTGCTGCAGAGGGGACACCGGCCCTGTGTGTCTCCAGGGCCCCAGCCCTGGGGGACATGCCGTGCTTGCTGTCCCGTGCCCTCCCCTTCTGGGAGCTGCTGTCCCTACAGGCCCCGGGGTCCGTGTGGGCTGGGAATACTTCCCTCTGCTCTCCAGCTGAGGAGGAGCCTGTCAAGCTCTGACCTGTTCCCCTGCCTTGTCCAGGCTCCTCCGCCAGCTCCTCTGTGCCTCTGCCTGGGGCTGGAGCAGCCCCTTCTCCCACCCAGCCTGGAGTTTAAGGCTGGGGGGACTCCTGGAAAGTGCCTGCAGCTCATCCCCGGGGGAGGGGGACACCAGCCCACGCTGCAGGGCTGGGAGCACCAGGGCTGGTGTTCGCTTCCTGGGGATGCTCCAACCTCTCTTGCCCTTCTCCTTCTCCTTCTCCTTCTCCTTCTTCTCCTCCTCCTCCTCCTCCTCCTGGCCCCCTTCTGCTCCCTGCCCGGCCCTGCCTCCACCTGTCGCACAGGGCTGACACCACCACCCCCCCCCGTGCAAGTCGCAGTGAAACCGTTGGCCCCCCCGGCCCCGCGCTGGGCGCGGGAGGAGGCGGTGGGGTCCCCGCAGGGACGGGGTGCTGCCGCCGGGACCGCGGGCAATAAACTCGTGGTGTCCGTCGCTCGGCTTGGTTCTGCTCGGGGCACCGGGAGGGGGAGGAGCCTGTGTGGCCCCGCCTACTACCGCGTCACGTGCAGCCGCCCGTGGCGGCCTCGGCGCCCTCGTCACGCGGGCGGGGCCGGAGTGGCGGCGGCGGCGGCGGGATGGAGGAGGAGGGCGGCTACGGTCAGTGCGGGGCCGCGGGGGTCCCGGCGGGGACGGGGCGAAGGGCCGGGGCGAGCGCCCAGCAGCCCCGGGGGGCGGGGGACCCTGGGACCCCGACCTGGGCCGGGCCGCGGCGGGGCGAAGGGCCGGGGCGGGTCCCGGGGCCCCGGACAGGCAGCCGGCGAGGGCCGGGGTGGTCCGTGATCGGCGAGGGGGGTGGATCCCGGTGGGGCGGGGGCGGCTCCGAGGTGCAGGACCGGGGTCAGCGGGCTCCGGGTCGGGCCGGGGCTCGGGGGCTCCGGGACCCGCGCCCGCAGGTGACAGAGCGGCTGCTCGGCCGCGCGCGGTGTCGGCCGGGCGGGGCCGAGGGGGCGGTGGAGGAAGCACCGGGAGGAGACCGGCACCCAGCGCCGGCGGGGAGCGGGGCCCCCCCTGCGCCCCCGGGCGCTCCCGCCTCGCTGACGGGATCCTCGTCCTTCCCCGGGGCTCAGCCTCAGCGGCCCCGCACAGCCCCGCCGCGCTGCTTTGCTGCCACAGCTCGCGAGCTGCCTGCAGTGTCAGTGCTGCCGGGCCATGAACCTGCTGCCTGCAGTGTCAGTGCTGCCAGGCTCTGGGACCTGCTGCCTGCATGCCTTCCCTCTGCCGCTCACACTTTGTATTCAGCTGACGTGTCTGAGCACTGTCTTGAGTTTGGGCTGCGCAGATCTGCAGGGCAGGCTCATGTTGATGGCATCCGTTGAATGTCCCACAAACCACCCCAGCTTGGCAGCGCATCTACCTGCCATGGGAGCGCCCAGTGTGTGCCCAAGGCCCGCTCCCAGGATGGGCCGAGCGGGTCAAGGCGTGGGCTACAGGTCCCCTTTCTCATGCACATGCAGATTGCTTCCCTGCTTTCCTCCATCCTCAATGCCCAGAGAGCATTTCCTCCCAGTGCCGAGGAGCAGGACCGGGCAGGAAGGTGCTGCCTGTGCTTTGACCTTCTAAGGCAGGTTCCTGTGGGTCAGCAGGTGGGTTTTTTTCGAGTGGGGACTTTGCTGACAGGGAGGCTGGAGGCTGTCTGGGTGAGGTCTGAAACTAAGGTCCCGATGCTGCGAGTTGTGTGGGTGACTGTTCTTCCCAGGAGCTGAGGTCACCTGGGTGCTGCCAGTGAAGATGCTGCTGCTGGCAGTGCTGGCTCACAGGCCAGCTTCCTGCCTGCCGCAGTTGTGCAACGCAGCCGATTAGGAGGCTGATGTTCCAAACCAGAAGTGACTGCGCACGGCGGTGGGGAGTTTACTGTGCGAGATAAGGTGCAAGCGCCCAGCCCTGCTGGTGTGCCGCCCCGCACGGGCGTTGTCGCATGCAACCCATTAGTGAGAGAGCACTGCAGGGAGAGATTCTGCGAGCAGCCTCTCGCTGCTTCCCAGAATCGCCTGGAAGATGTCCCGGGTCGCCTGTCAGCATCAGAAATTGCCCACTCACCGGGCCACAGGGCGGCGTGCAGTATGGGCAGCACAGGCGCCTCCAAATCCCCGCTGCTGTCCCTGTTGTGGGGGCATCACGGTCTGCAGCTCTCACGAAGCCCTTGAGCTCTGTTGGTTTTGCAGGGGACAGTCTGCCGAGGCCTCGGTGTGGTGGGAGCCCGACGGGGAGGCTCTTGCTGGTGGGATTGTGCTGACGCCAGTGTCTACCCCACGATGCGCAGCCCCTCTCCAGCCATCTGCCTCAGCAGAGAGCAAATCCCAGGCGAGCAGCTGGCGGCACAGATGCAGGCTCCCCCCGCTCCTGCCAGGATCTCCCCGCGGGGACGACGGTGACACCAAACCATCCCTAGACTGGAGCTGACTGAGTGAGGGGGTACAGGGGCAAATGCCTCTGGATTGGTGGGGTAGCAGTGTCATGTAGGGGAACCAGCCCTGCTGCTCCTGCCCTGCAGCACCAGTGAGCAGCCTGCCACAGCAAGCACAATCCCATCCCGGCACCGTGTCCTGAACTGGGCCCCGTCTCGGCTCAGACCTGGCCCCGAGGTGAGGGAGATTGGGCAGTGCTGGTAATCCTGCTGCACCCGAGGGATTACTGCTTGCTCTGGCCTGGGGGATTAAGGGATTTCTCTAAGCGGGGCTGATGCAGCCTCCCACAAAGCGGCTTGTGCCTTGGGGCCCTCGCTGTCTGGGGCAGGATGGCCGGTGCCAGGAGGCGGGATGGGCTGTGCGAGGTGTGGGAGATCCCCGAAGAAAGGTGGGCTGTCAGGTCCCCTGGCAGGCTGGGAGGCGTCCCCACCTGGGAGGATCCCTGCCCTCTCGTTGCTGCCAGCCTGCACAGCCCTATTTTGCTGGCAGACCCTGGCAGGCCCCTTGGTGTGGGCTCAGCTGTTTCAGAGGCAGCCCGTGACCACAGTGTGCACCTCTGTACCGAGGGGACGGGGGGGGATACTGCCAGGGGAGCTGCCGGTGACACACCAGCCCCTTCCCTGGCATGGCGCAGGGGTGAGCTGGGGTGAGTTGCGGGGCCTGGCCAGGGGTAGTGGTTCTTCCGCAGATCTCTGGGGCTTCCAGGTCAAAGACCCGGGGACAGTGCAGAGACGGCACCACGCTTGGAGAACAGAGCCAGGGGCCGGGGCCAGCAGGGCTCAGGCAGCACGGCGTTGGGCAGAGGCAATTAGCCGATGCCTCTTCTGAGGTCTTTGGGAGCAGAGAACGATAAGCCACGTTGCTGACACTCAGCAATTACATGTCGGGGATACAGCAGGGCCCGCATGTCCCCGAGTGGCTGTTTTGGCCCATCTGTGTGCTGGGATGTCACAGCGGGGTTGGGGTCAGAGGTTTCTGGTCTGGGCCTGAGGGAAGGGGCAGGCTGGCAGGGGAGGCTGCTCTCCAGGGCCCCGCTTTCCAGCAGGCAGGAGGATCGGGGCCCGGAGACTGTGGTTAATTTAATCCTGGGTGTTTGTAAACACCCTGCCTTGCCTGGGCAGGGTGCGAGGATCAAGCCGGGTGTCCAGGTCGCTTTGCATGGGAGATGATACCTGGCCCTGCTTCAAGCAGACCAGAGCACCCATGGGTGCCCTAGCTGCATGGGGGTTTCTCCAAATGGTGGTCCAGGCCCTGTATAGGCACTTGCCACACACCGTGCCTGGCTCAGTTCCACCTGGCTTGCCTCGCCTGCCCTTTTGCCTCCTGGCGTTGTGGCAACCACCGCTTCAGCCCCTGGGAAAGGGGAAGTGGTGCCGAAACCAGAAGGTCGGTTGTGTCAGTGGCAAGCACATGGCTGCCCTCGCAGCCCCAGGAGCTGCTCTTCTCCTCTGTCTTTCCTCCCGTATGCAGCCATACTGCTCCTGGGAGCCGGGGTCCCCTCCTGTCCCACACTCTTCCACCTGCAAGGGTGACTTCTTCCAAGGGTGCCCTTCCCTGCTGCCTGCCCCATCGGGGCTCCTGCCTCCCCGGCTCAGGTTTCTCCTAGCTCAGCGTGTCCCAGTGCTTGCCAGCACAGGGGAGCGGAGCTTGCTGGCTCCTGGCAGCCAAGAGCCAGCAGCCGGGCTGTCCACAGGACGCTGCCTCGTGCCCTGACAGGCCCTGGGATTTGTTACTCATGGCCGTGCCCTGCGCTTGGGGATCGCTGCTGCTTTGAGGGAAGGAGCTGTCGGTCCGGTTTGGTTTTGTTTAGTGCCCATGGGGCTGGGGGGACGCAGGTGCAGTGGGGCTGGGAGGCAGGATCCCAGGGCAGGACCCCCCAGGTTCCTGCTGTGGGAGCCCTTCTCAGCCCAGGACCGCATCAGAGCAGGAGACACCTCTGTTGATGCTGGGCATGCCTGGAGTTCAGCTGTCTGACCTGCATCAATGTGGGGCTGGCAGAAGGTGCAGCGGGCCTGCCCGTGCACGGCATGCAGGGCAGGCTGAGCCTGTCGGGGCTGTGCCGGGATCGGTGCCTGGGCCCTGCACCCCACAAACCGTGGCGGCACCCCCTGCTCCCCATGCCTCGCCAGAGCCGTCTTGTCTCTTGGTGCACCTTCCTTTATGCAGTGCTGGTTGCTACGCGACCGCCGGCTCCCGATGCTTAATGCTCTAATACGGAGGGATAAAACCGCTCTAAAAATACCCCACTGCCGGCCCCCCGTGGGGGCAAGGGGGCTGCTGGGGGGCTGGCGGCCTGGGGCGGGGGGGCTGCCGGGGAGTTCCCAAACTCCTTGCCCTCTAAGTGGCTTTGAGCTGCCGTCCGGAGCATCGGGAGCGGAGCGGGCTGGTGTGCAGGCAAGGAGCAGGCTGGTGTGCAGGCAGGGAGCGGCGGGGATTGGCTGGGGCTGGCGCGTGGGCTCCTGCCGCTGGAGCTCCCTTGCCAGAGCCGCCTTCCCTGGCTCCAGCCAGAGCGGGGAGTCCTCCGGCTCCCCTGCCTGCACCCTGCCCGCAGGCCCCGGCACTGGGGAGCCTGCTGCTCAGGCACACGGCACCTGCCAGGCCTCTGCCTACTCCTGCCTGCCCCGTTGGAGTGGGACCTCTGCAGCATGGGGACAGTCAGCGAGCTCTGTGCCTCCAGTTTCCAGGCCTTCCTCTGCCCCTCGGTGGCTGCCAAGGCAGGTAGGCGCTTTGTGCCCTCCCCTCTGCTCACCATGGGGTCCCCATGTCCCCAGCAGATGTGGCAATGCCCACGGCTCTGGCTCCATAGGGCTCCTGCTAACAGTGGCACAGAGTCCTCGCTGTCTCACTGCCTCCTTCCCCTGCGCACTGCCAGCCTCCACAGGCTCAGGCTTCTGCAAGCGCTGAGCCTCGTCAAGGCAGCTGGGCACTGGGCTGCCTCACATGGCATTGCCCCGCACCGGTGCCGGGTGCCATGCTGGGACAGGGGGGACAGGTCCTGCCCTGGCCCCTTGCCCCCCTGCCCTGCCCTGGGCGATGCATGAGCACTCGGCCACTCTCACTGCTGCAAGCGTGTGTGGCTGCAAGGGCAGCTTGGGGTGGCACTCTCCAAACTGAAATCTGTGCAGAGCAGCCCAGTGCCTGCTGCGCTGGAGCTGCTGTCGTTGGCTGGCCTCTCGTGTGAGCTGCTGCTGCTGCCTCTGGGTTCCTGCCTCAAGTGTGGGACCGAGGGTGGCTGTGCCATGGGGCATGAGGGTGCGAGACCTCCTCCAGCCAGCCCTGCACCCTACTGGCTGCTGAGGCTGAGCAGCAGCGGGCTCTGCTCCTCCTGAGGCCCAGCACGGTGAACAGTGTGGGGAGCAAGCGAGGTATCTGCTGGGCTGCACTCGGGGCACCTGCATGGTGCTCGGTGCTTGTGGACGTGGCCGAGCAAGTGCTTGCCTGGCCACACCGTGGGCTGGGGTTCTGTGCATGGGGGGTGCGGGAGCCTGGAGCCACTGGGGAGCGAGGCAGCTGCTGTGGACATGGGTTCCCTGGGGGGCTCTGGGCAGAGGGATTGGGGTGACGGGCAGAGCAGCTCCAAAGCAACACAAGGGCCCTGGCTGGCTCCGGGTGTGGGGCCCAGCAGCCAGGGAGGGTCTTTCCTGGAGCTGCCTGTCCCCAAACTCTTCTCCTGACGCACCTCGGCTGTCGGTGGGGAAGGATGGGGCTGACGCAACCCAGGATGTGCACGCGGCATGGTGAAAACAGGATGTGGTGCGCTGAGACAGGCAGGAAGTTTCTGGGGGCCCCGTGGGCCCCCCAGCCATGGGGCATGGCAGGAGCAGGCAGCAGCACCCTGCAGCCGAGGCCAGTGACAGCCACTGGCAGCACTCTGGGTTCATGCCTGTGGTCTACGTAAACCTGGTGCCTTTGCCACTCCAGCGTGGCCGGTGCAGGCACAGCGTGGGCTGGTGGGAGGGCTGGCAAGTGCTGCAGCACAGCTGTGGGCCGAAGGACCAACGCGAGGCTTCTGAAGCCATTCCTCCCCTTGCTCTGTAGCCAACGTTCTGGGTGCTGTTTCTCCATCTCACACTGCCGAGCAGGATTTAGCTGAGTCAAGGCGGCCGAGGCTCATGCGGCCTCTCCAGGCAGCTGACAGCGGGACGGGGACGTGCTGGGGGTTCGCTCCCGCTGCAGGCACAGCCCCGCAGGCCCTGGACTCTGCCACACAGTGGTGCTGTACAGAGCAGTGGGGTCCGTACAGGGACCCCAGAGCAACGGGGCAAGACAGTGGGGAGCAACCTCCTGTGGGGACCAGCACTGCTCCTGGCCCTGCTCCTGGTCCCAGTTCTGGTCCTGTCTGGCTGTGTGAGCTGCCATGGAGTCTGCAGAGGGCAGCAGGCACTGGCCTGATCCTGCCTGGGGCTTGGTCCTTACAGCCTGGACAGCACCTGGACCTGCAGCGGGGAGTCTGGCAGAGCCAGACAGGGAGCTGTGGGGCTGGGCCAGGGGTCTGCTGGGGTGGGGGACCCCAGCATTGCTGCAATGAGCTCAAGACGTGCCAGGTTGAGTGTCGTGGTGGCCCTCAAGGAAGGAAGGGCTGGGCCAGCCCCCACTGCTTGCCTGGCCAGGACCCCAACACACCATCTCCCCCGACCCCAGGGCTGTCCCATTTCCCTGCCTGGCCGGGAGCAGAGGAGTTAAGGCGCTGGTGGCTGCGGGCTCGTCAGGGCAGGAACAGGGTGTTGCTGGTGTCAGCTCCTGGCGGGGCCAGGATGACGCCTGGGTGGCCCCAGAGCTCATTGGCCCGGCGCAGCCCTGAGTCACCCTGGGAAGCACCGGGGCATGCAGGTGTCCGCGACCCAAAACAGCAGCACCTCTCCAGAGCCGCGGGCAGCACGGGCACGGCTGACAGAGCTTCTGGAGACAGGCCTGCCAGGATGGTGCTCAGGGTGGAGGGCAATGGTGAGCCCAGCCCAGGGACAGGGGGAGGCTGGTGGGGCCAGGGCAAGGGGGAGGCAAGTGAGCAGCTCTGCATCTGCCCTAATCACGTGCCCTTGGCCCTGTCTGCTTGTCTGGGGGCAGCGGGGTAGGAAGGAGCACAGGTGAGGGGAGCATGGCATCTGCATGCCACAGGGGGCTTTGCTCTGTGCTAGGCATGGCGGGAGTGGGGAGCATGCTGCTGCTCCTGCTCCCAGCTGCTGCAGGCCCCAGTGACCTTGGAGCCTGGGACAGATGGACAAATCCCGCTGGTGCCCCTTGCTGCCCTCCTGCTGCCACCGGTGTGCAGGGTCTCCTTGGGCTCGGCTGTCAGCAGCAGGAGCTGCAGAGCCCCCGGGCCCCCTGCACTGGGGCCTCGTGCTGGCGGGGAGCAGGCACCAGTGTTGGGATCCCCACTGTCCCACTGCGCCCCAGCTCCTCTGCTGGGATGAAGCTGGGGCAGTGAGCACCTACTCTGGCTTCCCCTTCCCTGCAACCCATGGCAAGGCCCGCCAGCCTCTCAGGAGCCATTCGGGCTCTGCTTGGTGCTGCGGGGCGGGTGCTGTGCAAAGTGCTGGGAAAGGGTTAACGCCCTCTTCCTTCCCTAGAAAAGCTCTTGCGTCTGGGGTTTCTCTTCCTCTGGCTGCTGCTGACATGGCTGGGCTGCTGTCACGAGTGCTCGCACTTCGCAGAAGCGCAGGCGGGGAGGGACCTTCCCAGGCTCTGGTACAGACCCGCCGGCCCCCTCTGCCCTGCAGCTTCTCATCCTCTGCTGCGCCTCCCCCGGGGCCTGCTGAGACCCCTGCCCGCTCGCAGGTGGGCAGAGGGAGGCAGAGCTGCTCTTCCTGGGGCTCACTTTGCTGGCTCCAGCCTCCGGCCCTCGTCTGGCTCGCCTCGGGACAGGTCCAACCCTGGCACCAAATTTCACCTACCCTGCGGCCGTGGCTGGGCGGGAGGGTCCTGTGGCATGTGCTGCAGCCCAGGGATTTAAAGGTTTTTGTGTCTGGCAACGGGCATGCGATGCAGCTTGTCCACCCCGCAGCAAGCCTGGGCTTGCTGGGTGCCCTGGGCGCCAGGCAGGAGGGGCCGAACGCCTGCGGGAGCAGCACTGGGGTGTGCAAAGGGTGCTTGGATGTATCGATAAGGCAAGGCCTCCGGTATTTTAAGTTTAAGTAACTTTTAACCTGGCGCCATGAGCCAGGTTGTCTGGTTCATACTTCCTGGCATCGGAGACTACAAATATTGGGAACTGTTGCTGTCGTGTCTGGAGGGATGGTGTCGCAAGCTGAGGCTGCCTCCAACCATGGCAGTGGGGGATTTTTGCGAAGGAGGAAGCTCGTCAGAAAGCCTGAGCAGAGCCAGGGAAGTGCTGAGTTCAGAGATTTGGTTTGCGTGGTCGCAGCTCCCACGGAGGAGGCGGCAGTGCGGGGAGAAATGATGCGCGATTGAGGTCCGGAGGCACGTGGTGTCCCTGGGCACTGGTACGGGGCAGGCAGCTGTGCTGGGGACACTGGGTGAGTTGGGGCTGGCGGCAGCAGTGGCCTGGAGACCACGGCTGTGGCGGCATGCAGACCCTCAGCAGAACAGAGCGGTAATGTTTGGGGAAGGAGAGGGCAGTGCCAGCCCTGCCGGGTGCCTGTCCCCAGCACCCCCAGGTAGGAGGTGGGAGGCAGTGCGAGGGCCAAGCCAGCGGGTGCTGCTGCCACCTCCCTTGGGGACTCAGGGATGATGCTCTGGAGGGACGGTGCTTTGGTGTTGTCGAGGGCGACCTTAGTGTGGCATGCAAGGGAGCTGCTGGAACCTGCTGGCAGAGGTGGGAGGTGCGAGCGGCAGACAAGGGCCTGGAGCAGTACTGGAGGAGTGGGTGACCTTGGGGATGGGAGGGAACAGAAATGGGATGCTGTGTCACTGCAGAGCGGGAGGTCATGCACCAGGGAGCACTAGGAATGTCCCAGGAGCTGTGGGGCTTGGGAGCACGGGGAGGAGGGTGTGGAGGCCCCAGGCTTGAGCCTCGGGGATGGTGTTGTGGGGGGTGCACCTGGGAGGTGTAGATGTCGTGGCACGTGGGCGAGGTTTGTCCAGAGGGTGCGCCAGCTCCAGGCCCTGACTCAAAAAGATGAATCCAGCACAGAGGGGGCTGCAAGGGTGGCCAGGAGCTGATTTGTCTGGGCTGGCCCAGTGCAGAAGAGCGAGCCATGGGACTCCAGGCCTGTTCGGGGCACAGCAGAGCCACCCAGCCACAGCAGGGACCAGGACAGGCACCGACACCGGCCCAGCTGGGGTAGAGCAGAGGGCTGGGGCCATGGGGAGGAGCGCTGGAGCCAGTCCAGGGGCCATGCTGGTCCTCACTGCCCAGCTGCTGGGGGCTGAATCAGCAGGAACCGGCGGCGCCCGGCTCCCCCGCTGCTGCTGCCTGGTGGGGCGATGCCCTGGCCCTCACATTCCTCACGTGCCATCAGTGGCACTCTGCCGCTGCGCAGGGCCAGGGACACTGCTCGCCAGCCCGGCTCCTCCAGGCACCCAGCAGCTCCACAGCCCAGCTCCTGACGGGCCCCGGGCTGCCGGCCGGGAGCAGAGGCTGTGCCTGGAGCCTGGTGGGGATGATTCCCACAGCCACGCATGCTGACGTGACCGTGTCTCTGCTCAGTGCCTAGTGACCTGACCCCGGAGGAGTGCCAGGAGCTGGAGAACATCCGCCGCCGCAAGCAGGAGCTGCTGGCTGACATACAGGTGTGATGCTGAGGACCACCACCCAAGCGTACAATCCCCCTGTCCGGGACGTAGCAGCTTCTTGCTCAGGGCTGTCCCCTGGGAGGCAGGGGACAATCTCCCTGCCTGTGTCACTGGGCAGGGTCCCTGCAGCTGCATCCAGGGTCCCTCACCCTGGTGCTGGGAAAGGGGAGGGTGGTCCAGGTGAGGCAGGGAGGAGAGGCAGCCCCAGCCAGGGCTGTCTGTAACAGCCATGGGATTGGGGTGCAGTGCCCCAGACCCTCAGAGCCTGTGCAGGAGCAGGCCCAGGCAGGCCCATGGGTCGGGTTTGTGTTTACATCCCCTTTGCTTGCCAGCCCCTGGCTCCTTGCAGCCTGTGGGGGCTCTTGTGGACCTTCTGGGGCAGAGGATTGGAGCTGCTGGAACCACAGGGCAAGGGGAGCTGGGTCCATGGGCAGATGCCAGCGGCTGCTGCAGGGAGTCCATGATCTGCCGCCCTGCTGCCCAATAGCGCTGCCTCTGCGGGGCCTCAGGGCCGGGAAGGGGGTCCCAGCGGGGGATGTGGGCCCGGGCTGTTAGCCAGCCTGCCCTGCCAGGCCGAGGCAGCCGTGGCTTTTCCTTGCGCCCTGCAGAGCTCCGGGCTCTGCGCTTGTGCCGTTCCCTGCGGCCAGGGGCACCAGCGTCTCCGTGCCAGCCCCTCCCTGGCACGGGCAGGGACCGTGTCTCTGGGCCAGGCCACTGCCGTGGCAAGTGACTGCGAGGTCAGTGCTCATCTTGGGACGCTCATCAGTCATGTCCCTGATTAAGGCAGCAGAAGCTAATTGCTGCCATATGCTGGGCATGATCTAAAGGGATTAGGGGGTAATTTTGTTAACCTCTGAATCTCTTCCTTCCTGCATGCTGGGAGCATGGCGATGCTGCAGGGGGATTAGCAGCGGGGTGCAGCCAGCCCCCTCTGTGAGTGTCCCCTGAGCTGGTTCAGCCCCAGGGCAGCACGCAGGGTGGGAAGGAGGGGGGGAAGGAAGGAGGGGCTGCTGGGGCCTCCTGGGGGAATGGCCCCAGGGCTGCTGTCAGGGCTGGGGGGCTGGAGGGTTTGGGAGGGAGGCAGGCACCTCCTGTCTCAGTGTGCTCTCTCCCCTCAGCGGCTGAAAGATGAGATAGCAGAAGTGACGAATGAGATCGAGAACCTGGGATCCACGGAGGAAAGGTGAGTCTTCTGCTGTCACAGCAGCCCAGGGCCTCCGCTGAGCCCCCTCCCCTGCGGCGAGGCCGGCCCTGGACGCTGGCTCACTCACACCATGTGGAAGCCATGGGCAGCTGAGCAGTGCAGCCCCATCCCATGGGTGCTGGTGCAAGTGGCTTTCCCAGGCACTCTGAATTCCTTGGAGCGTAGCAGGATCCCAGTCTGAACTGCTGCTCCAAAGGTCTGTTTTTCCAAGCCTCAGCCCCTCTGTCTGGCCACAGCGACTATTGGACTTTGTTATTCTGAGCTGGCGCAGGCGGTGCCAGCCTGGGATTAGGGGGTCCTGGCAGCTGACAGGAGCTGACTGCCAGCGTCATTTCCAATCACCTACTGGGGCATGAAGGCTGTCACCCTCACCCTGGCCCCACTGGGGGCTGAAGGCTGCTCTGCCCAGGGCCCCACTGCACCCAGCTTGCCCTAGCCTCCCCCCATGCAGAGGTGACCTGCTGGGATGCTGTACCCAGCACCCCTTCTGCATGGGGTGACCCAGCGGATGGGGCATGGCAGCTCCTCTTTTCTCCGGTGCCTGGCAGGCTGAGGGCAGCCTCATGCTGTTCTGCCACGGAGCTGGGCAGGGACATGGAGCAGTGTGCTGGCTTTGCCCTGTGCAGGTTTGATGCAGGGGGCCTGGCCCAGTCAAAGCTGCTGGGCTCCCATTCAGTCCAGGCTGACCCTCTCCACAGTGCTCTGCCTGAGGGGTGAAGGGGCTGGCAGGAGGCAGCCAGGTCCCTCCTGGGTGCTCAGAGCTGCTTTGTGCCTTGCAGGAAAAACATGCAGAGGAACAAGCAGGTGGCCATGGGCAGGAAGAAGTTCAACATGGATCCCAAGAAGGTACTGTGGGGTGGGCTGTGGAGGGAGCAGGGCAGTTCACCAGCCTGTCTGAGGCCATGCTGGGTTCTCCCACCTCATGGTCCAGGTGACTGGCTACCCGCTGGGGCTGGGGCAGAGCCAGCACCCAGGGAAGGGGCTGGGGAGGCAGCAGGCAGGCTGGTGGGTGCAGTAGCAAGCCCCAGAGCAATGCCTCTCGTGCTGCTCCAGGGCATCCAGTTCCTGATTGAAAACGACCTGCTGAAGAACACATGCGAGGATATTGCTCAGTTCCTGTACAAGGGAGAGGGCCTCAACAAGACAGCCATTGGTGACTACCTGGGCGAGAGGTATGCTGGCCTAGGGCAGCTCAGGTCTCCTGAGGATGCCCTGAGCTCTCACCGCCTGAGAGATGGGACACTGCAGCTCTTTGAGCTTCCCGGGCAGCTGAGTTGGGGTTCACAGGGGGCTAGGCACCCTGAGTGTTAGGACCAGCTAGGGGGCTCTTTGGTCCATGGCCAGCACTTGCAAGAGGCTGGTGTGTGCAAACCAGCCCAGGACTTGCATGGGGGTAGCTGCAGGTTTCCCCCCCATAGCTGAGTAGAGTCTAGAGCGGAGCAGGGAGACATGGGGCTACTTGGCAGTCACAGGACTTGCTGATCATGCATCCCTCGTGCTCTGACATTGTTTCCGCAGGGATGAGTTCAACATCCAAGTCCTGCATGCCTTTGTGGAGCTGCATGAGTTCACTGACCTCAACCTCGTGCAGGCCCTGCGGTGAGTGAAGGGGGCTGGGAGCTGAGTCGTGTCCCATCAGGGAAGATGGGCAGCAGGCTGGTGGCGGGCCATAGCAACATGAGCGTGGCCAGAGGGCACATGGAGCCCCCAAAGCAGTGCGACGCCTCGTTCTTCGCAGGCAGTTTCTTTGGAGCTTCCGGCTGCCTGGGGAGGCACAGAAGATTGACCGGATGATGGAGGCCTTTGCCCAGCGATACTGCCAGTGCAACCCTGGCGTCTTCCAGTCCACAGGTGAGCACCTGCCCTGGCCCCTCTCCCCGTCGATCCTGCCTTGCAGCTGACTTTCCCCTCTGCCCCTGTAGACACCTGCTATGTGCTCTCCTTCGCTATCATCATGCTGAACACCAGCCTGCACAACCCCAACGTCAAGGACAAACCCACGGCAGAGCGCTTCATCGCCATGAACCGTGGCATAAACGATGGGGGAGACCTACCTGAGGAGCTGCTCCGGGTGAGGGATGGGACGCGGAGAGGCCGGGGCCGGGATGCGGACCTGGCCTGCTGCAGGGCTCCAGGTGGAGCAGAGCTGAGTCTGTGTATCATTGTACCAGAATCTCTACGAGAGCATCAAGAATGAACCCTTCAAAATCCCTGAGGATGATGGCAATGACCTCACCCACACCTTCTTCAACCCCGACCGGGAGGGCTGGCTCCTGAAGCTAGGTGAGTGCTGGCGGCCGGGCAGCAGACACAGCTGAGGGAGGAGCTGGGCTGTGGGTGCAGTGCCCCTGGGATGCGTGCACCTCTCCTGCTGGCCTGGCTCCTTGGAGCGTGGCCCTGTGGAGGGGCAGGAGGCTGCAGACAGCGGCACAGCCCCTGTGGGGAAGGGGTCTGTATGTCCAGCAGCCCTCTGTCTTCACTGGGCTGGGCGGCAGGAGCGGACTCACAGCTGATGAGGCCCTGTGGTGCGGCTGGGTGGTTGTCCCAGGGGATTCTGCCTCTAGGTTGGGCAAGCCCCGGGGTGCAGAGCTGGTACCGGGGTCTGGTGTCAGAGCACAGAGACCATGAGGCCCTTCTCGTCACCGAGTCACAGCAGGGTCCTGTCGGAGCAGGCCCCCGGGAGCGAGCGGCGAGCTGCCCCAGGCTGCGTGTGTGTCCCCCTCCATGCCACAGACCAGTCCCTGCCTCACCTTCCCACAGCATTATCACCTCCGCATCCCGGCTCCACATGCAGGCAGCGTGCATGGCATCCCCGCAGCCCCGCTGCACAGCCTGGCTCTTGAGGCCGGCGAGCCCGCTCCACGCCCTGGCTCCTGTGGCTTCTCCTCTCAGCAGCTCTGGGGAATCCTCTGCCCGGGTTAAGCGAGGGGGAACAGGGTGCTGGCAGGAGTGGGGTCTGGTGGGGGACTTTCCCTGGGGCTCTCGCTGGGGTTGGGACTCTGTCCTCTCACCAGGGGGGTGTTTCTGCCATATTGCCACCCCCTCGGGATGGGAGAGGGGCCTTGGCCCCACACTGTGCCCTGATCGGTGCAGAGCCTGGCCTTGGGGCTGAGCAGGGGCCATCTGCCCCCCAGCCGGGATGGGAGAGGGTCCTTGGCCCCACACTGTGCCCTGATCGGTGCAGAGCCTGGCCTTGGGGCTGAGCAGGGGCCATCTGCCCCCCAGCCGGGGTGGGAGGGGACATGGGGGAGAGTCCCAGACCTGCCTGTCCTGTCCCTGAGCAAGCCCAGTGCCCTGCTGGCGGAAGGGCCCCGTGCATGACATGTTGGCATCTGCCACTGGCAGGGCTGTTGGCAGCTGGGAGGGCAGAGAGGTGGCAGAGCAGCTCTGGGCCCCAGCCCGGCTGCTGCGGCTCAGCTCACTCGTAGGGCAGGGAGGGACCCCACAGGGAGGCCATGGGGCAGGGGAAGCCAGGCCCTGCACCCCCCCAGCCAAGGAGATCTGTCCCACAGAGCCACAGTGAGCCAGGGCAGGTTGGCCCCTGCAGTGGTGCCACTGGCCCAGCCCCTCACGGCTTCCCTGCTGCAGCCCTGCCCCACTGACCTGTGCGGGGCAAGGGGGGTTCTTTGGGGTTTCCTCTTTTTTTTTTTTTTTTCCCTTTTTCCTTTTTTTTTAATTTTCTTTTCTCCCTCATTTGTATGTTTCCATGATTTTGGCTCTTCCTTTCCTTGCCCCCAACTCCAGGAGGTACGTACCCCTCTCCCTGCTCTGCTCACGCTGCTGGGGCTTGGTTTCCTTTTTGTTTTTAATTGCTGGTGATTAGTCTCATTGCTGCTGCTGCTAACCACCCGCACCGCCCTAGGGACCTCGCCTGCCAAGGGGACAGCCGTGCTCCTGCCGCTGCCAGGGCAGGGACAGGGGATACTGGCCCTGCCAATGCTGAACGCTCCCCTGGGCCTGCTGGCCCCCTTTGCTGCCTTGGTGCACCCCATGGCCCAGGGACAGATGGGGCCGTGGCTGCTCCTTGCCCAGCTGCTGGCAGAGGCCGCCCGCCCATCTGTGCTTTGCCATGTTTGCAGGCAGCTCGGCCTGGCCGCAGCAGGTCTTTGCCTCTGGTGCCACCAGAGATGGGGATGGGTTTGGGGTGTCCTCAGGAAGGGGGGGTGGGGGTGCTGAGTGCCTGGAGCTGGATGGGAGCAGGAAGGAGCCATCTGTGCAGTGCCCTGTGCTGCACCGGGGGCTTGCGGCAGTCCCCGTGCTGGGTGCCGGCGCTGCTCTGGCTCCACCACCTGCAGCCCTGGGATGCCGGGGAGCGTTGGTGCTCCCCCCTGGGGTGCACCAGCCCTTGGTCACATACGGCTCTGCAAGTGCTGCCCAGCCCCGCGGAGCCCTGCACCCCTGCAGGCCCTAAACCCCGGGCTCCTCCTGCCCTCCCTGTGCTGCGGGACCCTGCCCTGGCACGTAGCCTTTTCCCACCTGCAGCCCCGGGAGAGGAGGGGCCTCTGGGGAAGGCCAGGGGCTGGAGAGGGTCATGCCCCAGGTTTTGGGGTGGGTTTGGCTGGAGGGAAGCAGAGGGGCTTTTTTCTCTAGGAGGTGCTGACCCCAGCCTGGCTTTGGAGCAGGGACTGGGATGGGCAGCCAGGGGGCATGGGGGAGCAGGGAGGCACAGGGCCTTCCTGGTGGGAGGGGAGAGATGACCACCACCCCCAGCTCACACAGTGCCTTCTTGCATTCGTGCTGGCTCCGGGCAGCGCGGCCTGGGTGCTCATCCCACAGTGGCAGCACATCTGGCACCGCTGCAATGGCCACATTATGCTGGTGCAGTGGAGGAGGTGGTGGGCCCAGGGGTGAAACTCCCTTCGCCCAAAAGTCTGCAGGCTGTGGCCCTGGGCTTGTGCTTGGCCCCGGCACCGGGCTGCAGTGGTGGGGACACAACCAGACCGTGGTCAGTGTGAATAGAAAGTCCCCACATCCCCCCAAGAGCTGCCTGGCTGCAGTGTCCTCTGGCCACGCTGAATCAGTGTTTTGGGTGGGAACGGGCGCAGCGCTCCCAGCTCGGCCCTCACCGCCACCACCCTCCACCTCCATCCTCATCCATCTGCTTTCCGCTCCTGTTCATGCCCTGCCCGACGTGGTGTGTGCTGCCTGCTGCTGCTGCGCCTGGTGCCCGCCGGGCTGCCTGGCTCTGCTTGCGCCCCGGCGCTTGTCTGTGTGTGTCCGCGTGGGCTCCAGCTCTGCCGTAGCCTCTATGTGCTGCAAGCCTCCAAGCGCGTGCCCTGGCCGCGCTCTGCTGGGCCTGTGCCCAACCCGCCCCTCTCTGCTCTCAGGAGGCAGGGTGAAGACATGGAAGCGACGCTGGTTCATCCTGACCGACAACTGCCTTTACTACTTCGAGTACACAACGGTCAGTGACCTTTGCTTGGGATGTGCTGAGCTGGGGCAGAGAAGAGTGCCGGATCTGGCCCAGCGCTCGTCTGCCTGCGTGGCACAGACTGGGCACAGCATCGCAGCATGGGGCTGGCCGCTTGCCTCCTGCCATGCTGGGGTGCCGATGGCTGTAGAGGTGCTGGACGTGGCCCTCGGGCCAGGCAGCACTAGATGCCTGTGCAGAGGGGTGTTGGGGAGAGGGGTGTTTGCAGCATCCAGCCCTGCCTGGGGCACACGGGTGGGGTTTGGGGGTGTCCAGCTCGCAGCTAAAGCCTCTGCTTGGCCCCACCAGGATAAAGAGCCCCGTGGCATCATCCCCCTGGAGAACCTGAGCATTCGTGAGGTGGAGGACTCAAAGAAGCCCGTGAGTGCCACAGCAGGTTCCTCTGGGGCTGGAGGGGCAGTCCTGGTGCTTTGGTTGGGGCAGGAGCGGGGCAGGGAAAGCTGGGAGTTGCGGCAGCCCCCGAGGGATTCCCCTGGGAGAGGCGGGAGGGCCCCACAGCAGTCGCTGCCTCCACCCATCACAGCAGCCGGGTGCAGGCCTGGGGCCGGTCACCAGTGTCCAGGGTAGGTGGCAGGGCACCATGGCCGGGGTCCGTAGGGTGACGGTCACAGCGTGTCCATCACTCTCTGCTGCAACGGGGGTGGCTGTGCCAGGGGAGCGCCTGCAGCCCTGGTGCTGTGCCTCGTCCCTCCCAGCCTGGGGTCCCCTTTGGAAGTGGGTGCTGCCTCTGAATGATCTCCTCCCTCCCAGAACTGCTTTGAGCTCTACATCCCTGACAACAAGGACCAGGTGATCAAGGCATGCAAGACGGAGGCAGATGGGCGCGTGGTGGAGGGGAACCACACAGTGTACCGCATCTCTGCCCCCACACCTGAGGAGAAGGAGGAGTGGATCAAGTGCATCAAGTGAGTGCTTAGAGGAGCGGGTGGCAGGGTGCTGGGCAGGGGCACAGAGGGGACCTGCCTGCTGCACTTGGAGGGGGCAGTGCTTCCCGGGGCACTCTGCAAGGATGGCAGGGAATGAGCTTTCCCAGGGGCACAAAGGAACCTGCCCAAGGCCCTGCCAGGCAGGTCAGACCCAGCCCTGCAGCAGTTTTCGCCTGGCTGTACAGCTAACCCAAGGCTGTACAGCTAACCCGAGCCCTCGTTCCCCTTGCCAGGGCAGCGATCAGCCGGGACCCTTTCTACGAGATGCTGGCCGCCAGGAAGAAGAAGGTCTCCTCCACCAAGAGGCACTAGCAGCCTCCGCTGGCCCTGCGGGGCCGGCATGCCCCTGGCAGCCCAAGCATCTCCCCTCCCGGAGGGCTGTGGCTACGCTGCAGCCTGGCCCTCCAGGGGCCAGGACCCAGCTTCAGCTTCGCAGTTTCTTTACGGTGGGGAGAGGGAGGAGGCACGGGCATCTCAGTGGCTCTGGCCCCCCCATCACTGCCTCATCTCCAGGACAGCATCTTCACGGGCTTGAACTGGGACACTGACACCCCTGCGTGGAGGGAGCCCTGTCCTGCCCCCGGCTTGGCTGCAGGATGGGGAGTGCTCTGTGTGTGGACCATTCTCCACTCCCGCCTCGGCCAGCCTGGGCACCACAGGCGCCCTCCCTGCTTCTGATCCCCCCAGCAAGCGTGCAGCCGCACGTGCCGCTGGGTCCCCCCCAGCACCTGTGTCCTGAAGCACTTGGGGTGTCCCCTCAGGATGGTGAATGGCCGGCAGCTAGCAGCTGGTGGTTTTGGGGTGCTGCAGGTGCCGTGGTGAAGGAGGCAGCCCCAGGGCAGCTGGGGGGGCCCTGTGGAGGTACGACTCCTGGCCCTCGTTGTAGCGGGCCTGAGTCTGTCCTGGGCTTCCCCACACTGCTGCCTTGGTCCCTCCCAGCTCTCCCCTGCACCGGTGACTGTGAACGTGGGGACAGGGAGGGCTGAGGGGCAGGGAGTTGTCACCGTCACGGTGTGCAGTGGTACCTCATGGGGCACAGACATGTCCTCGCCCAGCTATGGGGTGCCAGAGCTTGGATGAGGGCCCTGGTCTGGCAGCACCGGGTGGCATTGCCCCCGGCATGTCCTTGCGGCGCCATCCCCTCTGCGAGGGACAGGGGAGACCATGCCAGGGGTGGCCATGATCTCTTCAAGCACAAGCCCTCACTCCCAAGCAGGTGGTGGGACATGCCCGGAGCCTGGCCAGGGACGGCTGTTGTCAAGGGTGTCTGGCCGGGCTGGGGGCTGCAGCCCCCCTGCCTCTCCTTGCAAACACCCATGTCTTGTCCTGTTCCCCCGGCCACCATGCACGGTCTGGAGAGAGGCGCCTGGATCAGTATTAGTCTATTTATCAGAGGTGTAAATACTCCTGTATAGTTTTTCTCCTTTTAGATTATTTTGTATGTCGGGTTGTTCTGTGCAGAGGCCTCTCCAGAGGGCGGGGGGTGGCAGGATTTTTTATTCTAACCTTTTTTTTTTTTTTTTTTTTTTTTTTTTTTTTTTTTTTGCCACGGCCTTGTAAACTAGTGCTGAGGATCTGCAGCAAATAAATGCCGAACCGCGCTCAGCCTCAGTGTCCTGTGATCTGTGTGCGGCTTGGGATGGGCAGGAGCCCCCGGCCCCTCACCACCAGCCCCTGCCCTGTGCCCTGGGAGTGTGATCAAAGGCTAAGTCAGGGCCAAGGGCAAGCCGGGAAGCACAGAGCCCACGCCAGCCGTGCCACTGCCACTGGGGCTGGGGGAGGCTGGTCCAGCCCGCCTGCCCGCTTGTGCAGAGGGAGACCTGGGCCACAGCGGGGATCCTGGCAGAGCCGGGGGCAGCCCTTGCCGCGGTCCCTGCCTGCCCCGTGCCTCAGATGGGGCAGCCCTTGGCACCACATCATGAGTCCAGCCCGGGTGGTAGATATGTGGGCAAACAGCCCTCGCCAAGGGACGCTGGGCAGGGACGCTGAGGGGGCTGGGGGGGACAGCCCTGCAGTTCCAAGGCAGTTGGGCTGCAGCTGGTGTCGTTTGGGGCTGGTGCCGGTGTCAGTTGGGGCTGGTGCTGGTGTCAGTTGGGCTGTGGACGGTGGCTGGAGGCTGTTGGAGGGCTGAGAGGTGCGACAAGGCAGGGGAGCGGTAGGGCCAGGCAGGACTGGGGCAGGCTGGGGGGCAATG
>VFFE01008174.1:374211-431429 GCA_008921705.1 Burhinus oedicnemus
CCCGCCAGGTGCTGGGGAGCCATGGCTGAACCCAGTGCTGGCGGGATGTCGGCCGTGTCGGATGAGCGGCATGGCTTCCTGGAGAGCTTTGCCACGCTGCTGCTGCGGGTCCGGCCGGACAAGTGGAGCAAGTTTTTGGGCAGCGAGGAGGCTGCGGCCGTGCTGGACGAGTTCTTCAGGCAGCAGGACATGCTGGAGCTGGTGCTGGGGCTGAACCCCGCTGGGCAGCTCCTGCCGACTGCCTGCTTCCCACCTGCCCTCAAGGGCAAGGGCGTCTATTTCGTGAAGAAGAAGAGGGAGAACATCACCCGAGAAAACTGCTGGAGTGGGCTGCTAGTGGGAGACATCGGCCCTTCGCCAGTGGAGCAGCTCATTACCGTGGTGGAGGAGGTGGGTTGCCCACACGGGCCAGTGCCGGGCACAGGCATGGGGTAAGTGGGATGAGCTGAGCTCCCTGCACACGCCGCTGCTGCCTGAACACCCGCTGCGGGCTGCTGTAACCAAAACTTTTGATGGGCTCTAAAAGAAATTAAATTAAATTAATAGAAGAAAACTTTCCCCAGGCACTGGCCCTGGCCTCGCAGTGGCTCCTGCCCTCCCTGTTGTGCTGGTAGGCTGACCGAGTCCCACCAGGACACAGAGCTGGGTGAAGGTCACAAGCCTGGTTTTCTCCCAGGCCCCAGCTGGATCACTTCCTCCCTGTGGTTTTAAAAATTCAGCGTAATTCCCCCTTCCCCGTGCCCCACAGCTGGGAAATTTCTGAGTGGATTTCTCTCAAACTTCCCGTAAGTATTCCCACTCGGAGGACTGCTGGCCCAGAGCACCTGAAAGCTGAGTCACGCCCCAGGAGCCCCTGCAATGATTCCTCCTCAGTGCCAGGGGCTTTTGCTCGTGTGCCAGGGTGCACTCACTGCACTGCTCCCAGCACTTCCCAACCCACGAGAGCTGGAAACCCACCACAGGGTGAGGGGAATCCTGGTCACGCTGACGAGAAAAACATCAGCAAAACCCAGCTGCTGCTGGGATGGGCAGCAGGCGGGGACACTGTGCAAACCAGCTCAACTGCACGCTGGGAGAGCCTGAGCCAAGCCCTCTCCTCCAGGTCATGTTCCCCCTGCTCCTGAGTGAAGAGAATGTGGCCGGCTGGCCCAGGGTGGTGGTGGAGGACATCGTGCGACAAGCCCAACAGCTGAAGAACGAGATGTTCGTGATGGGCGGGAAGATCCAGGGGAAGCTGCTGCTCCCACTACCGGGGCACTTGGATGGCCAGAATTGTTCCAGCACCGTCCTGGACTGGTGGGTGCTGCAGGTGACACTCGGTGCCTACAAAGCCTGGCAGGGGCCTGGGGTAGCACGAGTCCCTGTGGGAGGGACAGAAGCTGGGACACTGGCTCAGTCCCTGAGCATCCCTTGGCACAGCCACTGCTCAGCAGCAGAGCACCTTTGAGAGGCTCATGCCAAGCTGCCGCGCTGGCGGAGGTGGCCACAAGCAGGCTCATGGGGCTCCCTGGGGGCAGTTCGGGGCCAGTCCTGGTGCTGGAGCATAACCCAGCTGCCTTACAGCCTGGCAGGGCCTGTGGATGTTTCAGTGCTGCACTCCATCGAGACCATCGTCATCGAGTGGGCCCACCAGATCAGAGACATCCTGAGCAAGGACTCGGCGCAGCCGCTACTGGAGGGGCTGCACCCCCTGCCCAGGACCGAGTTTGAGTTCTGGCAAAACAGGACAGTCAACCTGCAGTGCATCAATGACCAGGTACCTCCTCACCCATGGCTGGCCAGCGGCCATGTGTCCCTGGTGCTGAGTCCCTGATGCTGAGCCCACCACCTCTCCCCTGCCAGCTACTCTCGCCCCGAGTGACGGTGCTGGCCGAGATGCTGGAGAAGGCCAACAGCTGCTACTGGCCGGTGCTCCAGAGCATGTTCAAGGATGTCAGCACCAGTAAGCCCCCGGGCAACGTGGTGGGCAACTGCCACTCACCCCTCCAGTGAGGAATCCCTGTCCCTGACATAGAGTTTCTCCCCTGGTGTAGGCCTGGAGGAAGCCAAGGACATCAGCCTCCACCTGCAGCCGCTTCAGATCCTGCTAGAAGAGATGGAGCAAGCGGATTACTCCCAGGTAAGTTATATGGGGCAGAATAACCAGGCACAGCCTGGCTTCCTCATGCGGGTAGAGGTGATGGCACTGAGCTCCAGGGGCTGCCTGTGGGTATGGATCCACCCCGACTCTGCCCGACCCTCGTTAGCGTGGCCGTGGCCCTGCACTGACAGGGCTCTGCTCCCACAGCTGCAGCCCTACGTGGACAGGGCGCTGTGTACCGTCTGTCTCCTCCGGGCTCACTGCCAGCACTACAGCTCGCCCGCCCGCGTCATCGTTGTCCTGCAGGAGATCTGCAACCTCCTCATTGAGATGGTAAAGCCCCAGGGCCGGCAGTGGCTCCAGCACCCACCCACTGCCATCTCCTCCAGCCGTCCTGCTGTGGGTCTGCTAGCAGGAGGGGTGACACGGGGCCCAGCTAGGATGATGTAGAGACACCCCAATCAAGGGACCAGCAGAGCCCCCACATAGGGCTGGAGAGGGTTTGGGGTGGGTGTGGGCTGCAGGCAATCACCAGAGAGCCCATGGGGCCAGAGGGTGGCCGGGGGCAGGAGGAGCCCCCGCACTCCCCTCTGCCAACGGCCCCTGCCTGTCCTAGACCCGCAGCTTCCTGAGCCCAGAGGACGTGATGAAGGGGCTGCAAGGAGAAACCGAAGAGACCTTAGAGGGAATAAGACTGAGCATTTCCACCATAGAGAAGCTCTTCCAGTCCTACAGCACTTACTGCTCCAACCGGATGCCCCTGTTGCTCCCGGTGGGTGCAGGGGACGGTGCAGATCCACCTGGCCCCATCCATGCCAGCTCCGGTCACTGATGGCCCCTCTCCTCTTCCAGAAGGAGCCGCAGCTCTGGGAGTTCCCCCCCTCCCTCGTCTTCAGGAGAATGGACTCCTTCTTGCACAGGCTCAAGACCATTGAGGTGACAGCACAGCATTTTGGGGCACAGTGCCAGGCTCGTGTGGGCTGCCCCAGCCCTGGGGACACCGGGCTGGTCCCTCAGAGTGGCACAGGGGCAAACTCCACTCCAGCCCCGGGGTGGGCTGGGGCCACCAGCATGGGTGAGGAGCAGAGGAAACTGGGAGCCCAGCAGTGCTGTGTTGCTGGGAGCACAGTGGCATCGTTCCCAGCACAACACCCATGCCCCCATGCCCTCAGGGCCAGACAGGTGCCCCCAGCCAGGCCGTGAAGCATCCCTGGGAAGGATGCTCCTCGGGAGTGGTGAACTCACAGTACACAGCCCTGTGCTGGTGCTGCAGCTCCTGCACCCGCAGCGCCAGGGCACAGGGAGCCAGGGTTTGCCACCAAGAGGAGCCGGGTGAGATGATGGTTTGTGTTTGCCAGGAGCTGTACCAGACAGCTATCGAGTTTCTGAAGCTGGAGAAGGCAGAGCTGGGAGGAGTGAGAGGAAACATCCTTGGGAGCCAGGTGTTTCAGATCTACGAGGAAGTCTCTGAACTCAGCAAAAGTTTTGCTGGTTGCAAATATGATCCCTTAGATCCTGCGGAAGAGGTGAGTGAATGGTATGGAAGTATAAGCATTTGCTAAGCGAAAAAAAATGGCTTGCCAGAACATGCTGGAAGAGCTGTGTGTAAAACTGCCCATGGCAGCACGTGTGTTCACTTTGGGGCAGGTCGTGGGGCATCCGGGTTCAGTAAATGCTTCAGGAAGGATTTGGGAAGGAAGCGCAGAGCCTGCGCCGGCTTAAACCGTTTTGCTCTTACTGGCAGCAATTGAACAAAGACTTTGCAGAGTTCCAGAAGAAGATTCAGGATGTGGACAGGCGGCTGGCCACCATCTTCTGCCAAAGCTTTGATGACTGCAACTGCCTGGCGTCTGCTGTGAAGGTAAATGTGCCCCCCCTCCTTGACAGGCCCTGCCGTCTGGCACAGGGTGTCCTTGCCTGAGCGCCGGAGGCTGGCAGCCAGCACGGTGCCTGCAGCGCAGCACGCTGCGCCCACGCTTGGGAGTGACCGTGGGGGCGTCACTGGGCCATTCTGGTGGTGCTCCGGAGCACAGAAGCAAATGACTCTTTCTCCCACAGCTGGTGCACATGTTTGCCTCCCTGCTGGAGCGACCTTTGATAAAGGCTGAGGTTTCCCCCTGTTACTCAGCCCTGCTGGGAATGTTTAGGGCTGAGCTGGAGAACGTGAAGGTGCTGTATGACACCCAGACCACATCCCCGCCGCCGCCCAGGGGGAACCCGGCCATCAACAAAAACATGCCGCCAGTGGCCGGGCAGCTGAAGTGGGCTCTGGAGCTGCAGCAGCGGCTAGAGGGGCCACACAGGGACTTGTTTGCTATCAGCCATCCGTACGTACGGGTCACCCCATCACCCTGCAGGGACATGGGGCAGCAGCCAGGGCAGGATCTGGCCCAGCACAGATCCGCCCATGCCCTACTGCTGCAGCTGCTTCTTTATCATGACCTTGACAGTGTGATGGTCAGTGCTGAAGCTGAACTGGTGTCCAGGAAGTACAAAGAAATGATGGGACTGCTGCAAGGTTACCGTGAGAAGGTCTATGAGGAGTGGGTGCACGGAGCTGGCCAGGACTGCCAGTTCAGCCTGGAGCAGCCCTTGATCCTGAGGGACCCCATCTCTTCCATCCTCAGTGTGAACTTCAGCAAAGAGGTCGGTACTGGCACAGGGGAATGCCAGCGATCACCCACCTGAATGTAAATCCAACTTTCTCAAAGGGTGTGGTGAGACATTTTGGGTTTTACTAACAAGTCTTGTGTGTCTTGCAGCTCGTCACTGTTCTGCGGGAGGTGAAGTACTTGAACTTCCAGCAGCAGAAGGATATCCCAGGCAGTGCTGAGAGCCTCTTTGCTCAAAATGAGACTTTCCAAAAGTTTGTGGACAACCTTGACCTTATCGTTGGCTGGTACAATGAGGCAGGTTGCAAAGGGGAAACAGCCCAGCTGCTTTTCCATGCCCTGAGCACTGGCCAGGCTGAGACTGGCTGGGGAACCTCCAGGGGAGAGGCTCTTATGAGATGGGTCCTGGAAGCCCAGGGGGGTGGAGTACATAGGGCACATCACCGGCACCCCAGGCCCTGCCCATCCCATGGCTGAGCCAAGCTGCTGCTGCTGCCATCACACTGGCCTCCTTCTGCCCCCCAAGCTCCATATCGGTGGGGTGGGGACCCCCTTCCTCTGTGAAACTGATGCCCTGGCGAGTGCGTCTCAGCTGGAGCAGGGTCCCTCCTCCACCTGCTGTGCTCACCCACGGCCACATTGGCTCCCCAGGTGAAGCGGAGGCTGCTGCCAGTGGAGCTCCCGCTGGTGGCGAGGGAGCTGGAGGTGGTGGACCGCCAGCTGGCCAGTGCAGAGCACACCTTGTTTTGGCACCATGAAGGTACAAACCCACCCTTGGCTGCCCAAGGCCAGAGATCTTCTTTGTGTGTTTTGGGGGGTCCCCGCACCCCAGCACCATCCCGCCTCCCGCCCACCAACTGCCCTCGGGTCCCCAGAGCCCTCACACCCAAAACGCGGACCCTCACCCCGCAGGCATGGGTGGGTAGGTGAGGCGGGGAGCCGGATAGCATCCCTCCCCCGTGGTGAATAGCCCCAAAGTGCCCCGACCACGTGGAGGCATCTGTGTAACCTGTCAAGCTTGGACGTGCGTTTTCCTCCCAGGCATCACGGAGTACATCCACGAGATGAGAGCGATCTTGTACGACTTACAGACCAGGGTCCAGAAAGCCAAGTTAAACATGGAAAATATCATCCAGCTGATGGAGGTAGCTTTTGCTGGTGCTTTATGTGTGCCTTCCCAGCAAGCCTTCTGCAGAGATTTACACTTCCCCAGCACAGCGGAGCAGCCTTGTTGTCTTCTCCCTGCAGGAGTGCTCAGCCGCTCCCTTATTTGAAAGGAAGGACAACAAGGAGGCAGCGCTCTTGGACCTGGACGGGAAAGCAAACACCTTAACCAAGCGCTATGCTGCCATTAGCGATGCAGGCATAAAGATCCAGGAGATGGTGGAGGTGAGACATGTCCCAGGACGCTTCGGTCGGAGTTGGATTAACAAGGAGTGTGTCGGCACTGGTGTGCTGTGATGCTCTGAGCCCAGTGGCGTCCCCCCTTTTGCAACTGTGAGCGGTGGACTCAAACCTGGGGTGCAGTCCTTGGGTCTCTGCTGAGATGAGGCTGCAGTGAAGAACCATAAAACACCACACACGACTCCAGAAATCCGCTGCCCTCTCGGGTGAGGTCTTGACTGCAGCTTCTGTTGTCGTACAGCTAGGAGAGAGGAAGGATGCAGGATCTGTGCGACAGCCAGGCAGGACAAACCCATGGGGGCCATGCGGGGGGACTCACTCGCAATGTTAGGAGCTGGTACCTTTGCTGAGTATTTATTCACAAGTGTTAGTTGGGGGGTTTTCTGCTTGCAGGAGAATGCAGATCTGTTTAAGGCTGATAAGTCATCGCAGATATGGCTGGACTACATGGAATACGTAGATGCGATTGTGCTGGATGGATTCTTCAGACTTGTCCACAAATCTCTGCAGCTGCTGCTCACCAACATGGCCTCTGATGTAGGTCCAGGTTTGCCCTGCGGTGCAGTGCCGCTGCTTTGCCCATTCTCGGGATGTGCCACCACTCGCTGTTTGGTGGCCAAACGTGCCCATCCCAGGCTCCCCGACGCACCTGGGCAGTGAGCGTCAGAGGTGTCGGTGTCCCCCCTTGTCCCCGCTGCGAGGGACCACAGGGCTGGGGGCTGGGGGAGGACATGGGACATGAAGCAGCACGTGGGGCACTGACCTGTTTCAGGCCGACGTGGCCCCGTTGTTCGAGGTGTGCATGGAGCTATGCGACGGCAGAGTGCAGTACCGTCCCTCGCTGGAGGCAGGAGACGATGACAGCTTGTTGGGGCTGGTAGAGAGCCTCCTCAGTGATACCTTCATGGCCGCAGCATGCATGCCTCGGCTGCTCAAGGGGAAGCTGAGCTACAAGGTCGGTCCATGGCAGGTGGCACCTCCCGGCTCAGCTGGAGGTGGGCGAGGATGCCCGGCCCCCTGAGCTGGTCCCTGAGAGTTCTGCCCATCCCTTCAGGCCACCCTGGAGGAGCAGGCGGACCTCAGCAGGATGCGGGAGGAGGTGGTGTCACTGGTGGTCAGCGCCATGACAGAAGGCGAGGAGTACAGCGCTGGCTTTGAAGAGCAAGCCCACCTGTGGCTGGAGGACCCCGGGGAGTTCCTGCAGCACTTCCTCACCTTGGGCAGTGTCCCCAGCCCTGAGGAACTGGAGCTGCAGCCAGAGGAGCCCCCAGCCTGCGGGACCCCATCCCTCCAGCTCTTTCAGCAGGAGGTATGGGGTGGGTGCTTGGGATGCTCCAGGTGCCCAGGAGGACATCGGGTGCCTGGGGAGGTGCTGGGTGCCTGGGAAGCTGCTGGCCATGGGCTGTGACCAGCTCTCATCCCCAGATCGATGCATGCAAGGAGCTGTGTGAGGAGGTGTCGGAGTTCGCAAACACCAAGGTGTTTGGGGGGTGGCTGCAGAGCGACTGCCGCCCCTTCAAGCAGGCGCTGCTGGGTGCCATCAGGCGCCGGAGCCTGGCACTCCGGCAGCACCTCACCAGCCACGTCACCACCAGGTAGGAGCCTGGCGAGCCTCCCACTCTGGATGGGGTGCTCCCAGTGCCCAGAGCCAGGCAGAGCTGTGGTAAAGGCACCACAGTGTGCCGGGGCAGGACTGGCCCCTGAGGGACAGAGCTGTGGGGGCACGGGTGAAGCTGCCGGACACCCCTGCGGGGGCAAGTCCCTGGGGGACCGTGACTTGCAGATTGAGCCCCAAGCAAGCACGGGGGTGGCCATGAGCCCCGTCGGGGATGCGCGGTGAGTGCCACCACCTTCCTCCCAGCCTCCAGGAGCTGGAGGATTTCATCCGAGAGGCGAATGCCGGCTTGAGTAAACCTCTGGAGGAGGGAGACTATGATGGGCTGGTGGAGGTGATGGGGCACCTGATGAGGGTCAAGGAGAGGCAGGCGGAGACGGACAGCATGTTTGAGCCCCTGAAGGAGACAGTTGCCCTGCTCAGCACTTATGGAGAGGAGATGTCGGAGGAGATCCACCTGCAGCTCCAAGTGAGCTATGTGGGGCACGGGAGGCCAGGCACGGGCTCCCTGGGGCCAGGCTGCCGACACCATGCCATGCTCACTGCAGGAGCTCCCCGAGCACTGGGACAGCACCAAGAAGCTCTGCCTGCGCGTCAAGCAGAGCGCGGCTCCCCTGCAAGCCAACGAGGTCAACATCATCCGCAAGAAGTGCCAGCAGTTCGAGGTGCCTGCCCCGGGGTTTGGGGGCGAGTGAGCCGCTTCTTGGCAGCTTTGGGAAGACCCTGCTGCTCCTCCCGGCTGCCAGCTCCCAGATCCCCCCCCGAGCCCCATCTTCCCTGTGCAGGTCCGGCAGCACGCCTTCCGGGAGAGGTTCCGGGAAAAAGCCCCTTTTTCATACACTGACCCAGACCCCTACAAGTCCTTGAACAAGGTAAGGAAGGGGAGGATGCCAGGGCCGCCGCTGTTCCCGCTGGCACTGTCCAGCTGCCCCTGCCCCATGCACCAGGTGCTGCTACACAGGGGGGCTGGGGAGGGACAGCTGCTCCAGCTCCCAGCCCGATATGGAGGGTCTGGCCCTGCAGCAGCAGCTCTCCTGTCCCCAACAAGCTGCAGCGGGGACGGAGCCATTACTGGGGTAGGAGACATGTCCCTGGCATGCAGTCCCCCGCTGAGACCTTTACTTTTTCTCCGTCCAGCAACAGAAGAGCATCGCTGCCATGGAGAGTGACATGGAAGCCCTGTCCAAGTCAGCTGGGCTGTTTGAAATGCCGGTCCCAAAATATAAACAGCTCAAAGCGTGCCACAGGGAGGTGCGCCTGCTGAAGGAACTCTGGGACATGGTTTTCCTGGTACGTGCTGCAGTCTGTGAGCCAGCATGATGGGGAGGGCAGGAGCACGGGGATGTCCAGAACAGGCTCCTGTGTTATGCTGGGCTGTTCCTCACAGTTTTGAAGTTCCTGAGGCCATGATGAGCTGCCTGGCATCCATGGACAGGGGCTGCCAGTAGCCGTCTATGGTCGAGTGAAGTGACCGGGAGCCCTGGGCTCGGTGCTGGCCCCTGCACTGGGCCACGATGCCCAGCACTGCCTCCGGGCAAGGGCTTGGCAGCAGACGGCTGTTGGCAGGCGCGGGCACCCTGTGCCAGCTGGGCATTGCCAGCCAAAGGTGCAGGGTTGTTGTAGCTCCTCGGAGAGTCTCATTGCCGTGAGAGGTGGGGTGAGACACGGGGCAGGTTGTCACAGCATTAGATCAGGTCTGCTGGTATGCGGGCTGTGCACCCCAGCACGGGTGCAACAGGCGTGCGGGCGCTGGGTGTGCACATGTGGGAGGCATGGTGGGTGCACAGGGTGTGCAGCAGTGCTGGGCATGTTGCTCTTCATCCTGGGCAAGAATGTTTCTGCTAATTACATGCCCTGTGAAAATGTATTCTGAATTCAGGTTAACACAAACATTGATGACTGGAAGACCACCAGGTGGAAGGATATCAATGTTGAGCAGATGGATATTGATTGCAAGAAATTTGCTAAAGATATTCGGAGCTTGGATAAGGAGATGAGAAGCTGGGATGCGTTCACAGGGCTGGACAACAGCGTGAAGAACATGATAACATCCCTGCGGGCTGTGAATGAGCTGCAGAACCCGGCCATCAGGGACCGGCACTGGCAGGAGCTCATGCAGGCAACCAAGGTGCTCCCAGCCCTCCACCCGTCCCTGGCCCCAACCCCTGGCCCAGGAGGTTCCCAAGATTTGCATCCATCAGGGGAAGCATGCAATCTGTTTTAAAAGCTGGCCATACACAAATACTTGTGTTAGGTCTTTAAATGTGGGTGCTAATAAGCTCGTTTGGGCCAGCCACTGGGCTGCCTCTCTGCGGAGGGGAGTCCATGCCCTGATGGTGCCGGTTCTGCTCCAGGTGAACTTCACCATGTCTGAGGACACAACCCTTGCAGATCTGCTGCAGCTGAACCTGCACAAGTTTGAGGATGAGGTTCGTGGCATTGTGGACAAAGCCTTGAAAGAGTCAGGGATGGAGAAGGTAAATGGGGTTCAGTTCCTACCCTGCTTTGTTGAGAGCCCTGCTCTGATGTGGCTCTGTGGTTGTTACCGCCCATGTTCCTTCTCCTGGGGGTTGGAGTCCACAAGCAGCATGGCACCCGCGGAGCTTGTGCTCTGGAGAGGCATTCCTGGTGCTGCCTTGCCTTCCCATGGGGTCTGGGACTCGGCACCATAGAGTCTGGAATATTTCTCACGCCCCGTCTGCAGGTGCTGAACACCCTGGATGCCACCTGGGCAACGATGCTGTTTGAGCATGAGCCCCATGCCAGGACCGGCATCATGCTACTCAAGTCAAATGAAGTGCTCATTGAGACGCTGGAGGACAACCAAGTGCAGCTGCAGAACCTGATGACCTCCAAATACCTAGCCTTCTTCCTTCAGGAGGTGTCGGGCTGGCAACAGAAGCTGTCGACCACCGACTCCGTTATCAGCATATGGTTTGAGGTGCAGAGGACATGGAGTCACCTGGAAAGCATCTTCATTGGCTCCGAAGACATCCGCAGTCAACTGCCAGAGGACTCGAAGCATTTTGATGCTATTGATCAAGACTTCAAGGTGTGAAGCCCATCCCCACCAGGCATTTGAGAGCTCTCTGCCAGTTCGGGTAGAGCTGAAGCATTTTTCCTCTTGCAGGAATTAATGGCTGATGCGGTAAAAACTCCCAATGTGATTGAAGCTACAAACAAGCCTGGGCTCTACAACAAGCTCGAAGCATTGCAGAAAAGGTGAGGTCTGAGTCATCCTGAGCGTTATGGAGAGGCCTCCACCAGGTGGTCTAGGGCCAAAGGAAGAGTTTGATTTCTCCAAAGTGATGTCTTCCTCAACATGGCAATGACTTTGCAAAGAGTAAAAAATAATATGTGGGGGGTTTAATTGCAGTTTTTCGTCCTTGTTTTCTGTTAGATTGGCGCTCTGTGAGAAGGCTTTGGCTGAATACCTCGAGACCAAAAGACTGGCTTTTCCCAGATTCTACTTTGTTTCCTCTGCAGACCTGCTTGATATTTTATCTAACGGGAATGAGCCAGCTGAGGTATGGGTTGAGTGTAAAGCACGGAGGCAGGTCCTGTGTCTCTTGCGTGCTGATTTCTTATAGCAGTTTGAAAATACTTTTCATCCTGACGGACAGAATGACATCCCTGGTAGCCCCCTTCTCAGGGGTGCAGCACCCTGAGAGCTGTGCGGGAGTTAATCCAAGCGTGATTACACCTCTGCATTGGACTGGGGTCCCTGACCTCTGCTGTGCCTCTGTTCTCAGGTGTCACGTCATCTGTCAAAGCTGTTTGACAGTCTGGATAAACTGAAATTCAAGATGAGTCCGGACAAAAAGCCCCTGAAGGTTGGCCTGGGGATGTTCAGTAAGGACGAGGAGTACGTGGCCCTCGACGCAGACTGTGACTTGTCTGGCCAGGTCAGCTGAGCTCTGCGGAGCCTTCACTTGTGGCGGCAGGGGTGGGCAGGTTCAGGACAGGGATGAGTCTTTTGCTTGTTGTGCCCTAACAGCCTGGTAGCAGTTTTAAAATGCAATTGTGAAGACTTTCAGCAAAAAAAACCCCAGAAATGGGATCTGTGTTATGGATGTAGAACAGCGCTGGAGCAATATCAGTCGTACAAACCCACTCCAGCCTTGCAGCCCCTCAGGCAGTTGCAGTGTGTTTTTCCCCTCTCTGTTGTTCTCCCTCAGACCACGCTTCATAAACTACCATGGGAAGCGCCCTGCAGGGCCATGTACTGGGGTCTTTCATGCAGCTTTTTACAACATGCAGGGAGAAGCTTGCCGTGCAGAGCAGCAGGGAGAAGCTTGCATGCTGCCATGGGGTTCCATGCCCGCTCCCGGCGGGGCTTTACCAACGACCATACCCAGCGCTTGTAGGGGGGTGTTTGTTTGCATTGGGATTAGTCAATTAATGCTCTGGCATAGGAGATTGTAGGACAGGAGCTCCCAGGCTCAGGGCAAAGGAACACGTGTACGCTTTGGACCTAGGTGAAATTTAGGCAGAAGGTGCTAGGTGGGCTCCGTTGCTGACATCCTGCCTGAGGGGGTCAAAAGAGAAACCCCGCAGAGGCCAGCTAACAGCCATCGGTTTAAACCATGCATGACCAGACCGGACACGGGCTGGGAACCGCTCGCTCAGGGTTTGCTGGATGTGACCCTCTAGGTCGAGGTTTGGCTGAACCGAGTGCTGGCGAGCATGCGTTCCACCCTGCGGCACCTCATCCCCGAGGCTGTGGTGACCTATGAGGAGAAGCCGCGGGAGCAGTGGGTGTTCGACTACCCGGCACAGGTGGGAGCTGCCGTGCAGGGCCAGGCTGGCCAGTGGCTCTGTGGGCCAAGGTCCAAGAGGAGGAGCAAGCAGTGGGCCCGGGGAGGTGTAGGTGCCTGCCCTGAGCCATCGCAGAGATGGCGTATTTCCCTTTATAGCCAAATTTTGTCCCTGTAATTTGCTGCAGGTTGCTCTGACGTGCACCCAGATCTGGTGGACTACAGAAGTTGGCATTGCATTTTCGAGGCTGGAGGAAGGCTATGAGAACGCAATGAGGGATTACAACAAAAAGCAGGTTGGCATCCCTTGGACCTGACCCAGGGCTGTCCTGCAGCCCAGCTCTGCTCCAAAGAGGCGAGGTCCGGTCCGGGGGGTCTCTGGGAGATGGGCAAAATACGATGTCATTTTTCTCCTCATCATTTCTTTCCTTCCTCAGATTACTCAGCTAAATGCACTGATTTCACTACTCATTGGAAACCTAACTGCTGGAGACAGGATGAAGATTATGACAATCTGTACCATTGATGTCCATGCCAGGGATGTTGTGGCCAAAATGATCCTTGCGAAGGTATTCATTCCAAGATTATATTTTTACTGCTTTGTCTCTTGGCACTTCTGAGCAAAGATTTCCTGCTATGTTACTATTTTCCAATATTTCCAAAGTATCCAAACTGAGTGAGGAAAGTCTGAAGAAGGAAACCACACGCGGGGTGTTAGGGGTGCAAGGGAGCCAGGGAGGTGACAGCACGGCTGGCATCAGACGAGGCCAGGCTGGGTCTCATGCAAAGCCAGATCCAGGAGCAGTTTTGATGGTTCCTGCCATGCTTGGTGGGAGCTACGAGCCTCAGTGCAGGGCTGTGCTCCGCAGTCGGCAGACGCAGGGAGGGATGGTCCTCACCCACCCCGGCATTGCACTGGGGCCAGTTTGCACACTTTCCTCGTGTATGGAGGTGACAGACAATCCTGATGCATGTTTGGGAGCTCACTGTCCCAGTGGGTCAGGGTGGGCAGTGCCGATGCCTGCCTGCCCTCCACAGCCGGCTGCTCCGCAGGTGGAGAGCGCCCAGGCGTTCACCTGGCAGTCCCAGCTCCGGCACCGCTGGGATGAGGGGAGGAGGCACTGCTACGCCAACATCTGCGACGCTCAGCTCCAGTACTCCTACGAGTACCTGGGGAACACCCCCCGGCTGGTCATCACCCCCCTGACGGATCGGTAGGGGCTTGGCTCCCCGGACCTCCCGCTGCTTGCGCCAACATGGGCTCTGTGGCTGTGCCACGCTGCTGCTGGCATTGCTCAGCCCCGAGTCCTCCCCTCCGCAGGTGCTACATCACCCTGACGCAGTCCCTCCACCTTTTCATGGGGGGGGCCCCTGCCGGCCCCGCGGGCACTGGGAAAACAGAGACCACTAAGGACCTGGGCCGGGCGATCGGCATGATGGTCTACGTCTTCAACTGCTCCGAACAGATGGACTACAAGGTAGGGCGCGGGGGAGTGGGATGGCAGCACCAAGACTAGAGCCACGGGGTGTCTGCTGAGACAAGGGGGGACCCTCTTTCGGGAGGCACCACTGCAGCACGCACCCCCATGTTTGGTTGCGATGTCCGTCACTGATGCCCTGAAGCTGCTCTTCCCTCCCCTGGCTCGGTAGCTAGCCGGTGGGAAAATTGTGGGTCCAGCCCCTGGTGCCATCCTGTGCCCACCACGGCTCCAGCCAGCTCCTGTCCCTTGAAGCCCAGGGAAGCCCGGGGGGGTCTGTAACACTGTGGGGCGTTTCCCCAAGGAACAGCACAATCCATAAAAGCACGAGCAGCTCCCAGCACTTGGGCTTTCTTCACAAATCCCCATGTTGCAGCCCATGTGTGAAAGCTCGGTGTCTGAAGCCCATCTCTGGTGCTTTCTCTCCAGTCCTGCGGCAATATCTACAAGGGACTTGCTCAGACTGGCGCCTGGGGCTGTTTCGACGAATTCAATCGCATTTCAGTGGAGGTTTTGTCCGTGATTGCTGTGCAGGTGTGTGGTCTCCATAGGAAACCAGCGGCAGCATTTGGTGCCATAGGGACTGGACGAGCCTCTCAGCAACTTACTGAATGTTGTCTCACTTAAACCTGACTTTCAAAGGGATGGTTTGCTGCTGTTATTTCCACTGTGTCATGCTGGGGGGCAAATGGAGGGGAAGCACAGCAGTGCGGAGGCTTTGGGCACATTTAAGATCACACAGCCCAGCTGTGTCCCATGCCAGTGACCCGTCACCCCCGCACCGGCTCTGCTGCCGCCCGGGGACAGGGCACTGTGGTGCCTGGGAAGAAGCTGATCTAAGGCCAGCTCTCCTGAGCCCGGAGATTGCTGCGCTGCTGTGGCTTTGGCAAGCCATTGATATTATTTCTAGCATTGCTGATGGCACAACCAAGCCTCTGGGCTCGCTTTCCGCAGGTGGGCAGTGAGGATGAGCTGGGGGTGCAGGACAGGGAGCCCCGGGGCTGCCGGCACTGACACTTCTGCTCACCTGCCAGGTGAAATGTGTTCAAGATGCAATTCGTGCCAAGAAGAAAACATTTAATTTCCTTGGAGACACGATCTCTCTGATCCCCTCGGTCGGGCTGTTCATTACCATGAATCCAGGCTACGCAGGACGCACAGAACTGCCCGAAAATTTAAAAGCTCTGTTCAGGTACCCGTAGGCAGATGTGTCAGTATGTAACTGGCAGTTGTTACCGCGTTTACCTCTGCTGTAACGCTCATGTGCTTCATCCATAACGTGAACTTTGCTAGTGCACACAAGGATATTTGTGTGTACTGGCAGCCTTTGTGTCAGGGAGACCTTGGTGCCCCGGGACAGCCCTGCTTAAAGCCACTGAGATGGTCAGAGGCTGGGGAAGCTGGGCTGCTCAGCATGGGGAAGAGGATGCTCAGGGTGTCTAATTGCCACCTTCAGCTAAAAATCCAATTGAGAATAAGAAAAAAAGATGGTTGAGCACTGGAAGGGGTGGCCTAGGGATGCTGTGGGATCTCTGTCCTTGGAGTAACTCAAACTGTGACTGGAGAAGGCCCAGGGTGACCTGAGCCCTGCTTGCAGCAGGAGACTGGACAAGAGACCTCCAGAGACCCCAGCTGGCATAAATTACTGCCCGATTCACTGATGCTAACAGCAGTAGGGAACGATTTCTATTAGAAACTCGGGTGAAAATTCTTTCTGGTTGCGGGAGGGTGAGGGGCATGTGGATGTCTGTGCACAGCCCTGCTAACCTGCCGTTCTTCTCCAGACCCTGTGCCATGGTGGTCCCTGATTTTGAACTGATCTGTGAAATCATGCTTGTTGCAGAAGGTTTTATTGATGCTAAGCTTCTAGCAAGAAAGTTCATTACTTTGTACACACTCTGCAAAGAGCTACTATCTAAACAGGTAATTTAACAATATTGCAAGGCTCTTTAAGATGAAAGAGTTCATTTGAATTTCAAACCTGATGACTTGTAGTAGGATTGCTGGTAGTAACGTGCTGGCTGATGTTTGGCGTAGTTCAGGTCTATGGCTAGACAAATTCCACTTCCAAGCTGGTGCATTCTGCCGTCTGGAAGAAATCAAGAAGTCCAAAAATAGAACAGAATACAGCCAGTTAAGATGAGAGCATCCAGATATTATTCATCTCAGCAGAAGTGATTTACAATAAAAATGTGTTCCCAGGAAGCAAGCCAGACTGCCATTCAGCTCGTCAGTGCCTGGGGCTTGTCTTGTAAATAAGCCCACTCAAGTCCAGTCTGCTGGGCACTGTCTGCATAACCTGGGTGTGGGGCAATGGACAGGGTGCTCCTCTGTAGTGTTGTTTAAAGCAGTTCTCACTCAACAAAATGAAACTGTAATACTTTGCTGGCTGTTGGCAGGACCACTATGACTGGGGTCTGCGGGCTATCAAGTCCGTGCTGGTGGTAGCAGGCTCCTTGAAGAGAGGGGACCCTGGCCGTGCTGAGGACCAAGTTCTGATGAGAGCTTTACGAGACTTCAACATCCCCAAGATTGTGACAGACGACTTGCCTGTCTTCATGGGGCTGATTGGAGACCTGTTCCCAGCTCTGGACGTCCCCAGGAAGAGGGACCTCAACTTTGAGAAGGTACAAGCCCAGGCCCGGCACCAGCACCAGAGACATCCCAGCCCTGGCAGTGTCCAGAGGCTGAAGGTCCATTTGGCACTTCTGGGGGTGGCCGGCTCTTCTCTGAGGTCTTGTTGAGGCCATGATGGCTGCCTGTGGTCAGCACCCACTCTCCCTCCCAGATCATTAAGCAGTCCATGCTGGAGCTGAAGCTGCAGGCAGAGGAGAGCTTTGTGCTGAAGGTGGTGCAACTGGAGGAGCTGCTGCAAGTGAGACACTCCGTCTTTGTCATTGGCAACGCTGGCTGCGGCAAGTCCCAGGTAGTGGTCAAACCATCCCCGAGGACATGGGTCCCCTCCCGCTCCTGGCCAAGCACATCCCATGGCCTCCCCCATCCTCTCCATGCGGACGCTGCTGCTGGCCTCAGCTGGCCACACAGAGCCCCGGGATGGCAGCATGGCCAGTGCCCACGGCCACACCGGGCCCTCCAGCACCACATGTGCCGGGCTCAGCCCATGGAGCAGAGCAGGTTTGGGATGGGGCTGTCCCTGCGCCGGCTGGCACAGCTCAAGGGCTGGCTGGGACACCCGTGGGGAGAGCAGGGACGAGGCAGGGAGCAGGCAGGGGCAGGTTCTCCCAGTGACCTGCGTGCTGCGGAGCCGGGAGGACAGGCTGGCAGGGCTCTGGGCTCTCACAACACGCTGGCCATGAGCCTGCCCTGCAAGTGGAGGTCTGGCACCTTCCCAGTAGCTGTCCAGGCCTGGGTGCTCCACAGCAGGTGGGAGCAAGGCTCTGTGCTGCCGGCTGCAGGAAAGGCAGCCAAAGGCTTCCCCTTTCCGCAGGTGCTGAGGTCACTCAACAAGACATACAAGAGCATGAAGCGGAAGCCGGTCACTGTGGACCTCGACCCAAAGGCTGTGACCTGCGATGAGCTGTTTGGGGTCATTCATCCATCCACACGAGAGTGGAAGGACGGTGAGACACCAACTCTTGTCCATGTGGCCACGTGGATGGTCACTTACCCCAGGTGGGACCTGGCACAAACCATCTTTCACCAGCTGCTGGTGCATAGGCAAATACCTTCATAAAATGTGAATCTATAAACAGTTTGTGATGTGGTAATGGGAATGGGAAGACCTTTTCTTGGGGCTTTTAACTGGAGTGTGAGGGAGGAGGAATGTGTTTCAGGGAAGCACCCAGTCCTGCGTGTCCCTCAACAAACGTGCTGTGAGTGGAAAGAGCTGCAAAGGACAAACCCACGTGTCTCTCTGTGGGGCAGGTCTGTTCTCTTCAGTGATGCGTGACCTGGCCAATATCACACATAAGGGGCCCAAGTGGATCATCCTTGATGGAGACATTGACCCCATGTGGATTGAGTCCTTGAACACAGTCATGGATGACAATAAGGTCAGTGCCATCACACCCCAGGAGCTTTGCTTGCTCATTAACTTGGGGTGATCAGCTTGCGTTCATGCCTGGGCCCCAAGAGCAGGGCATCCCCCCATGACAGGCTACTTTCCCCAGGTTCTCACTTTGGCCAGCAATGAGCGCATCCCACTCAACCCCACCATGCGGCTCCTCTTTGAGATCAGCCACCTGCGGACTGCCACGCCAGCGACCGTGTCCCGGGCAGGAATCCTCTACATCAACCCCACGGACCTGGGCTGGAATCCGTGAGCCCAGGGAGGGAGATGGATGGGCTGGGATGGGGTGGGACAGGACAGGACAGGATGGGATGGGATGGGATTGGTGCTGGTGCCCCATGCACTTGCCTGCAGCCCTGCTTGTCCCTCCTGCAGAGTTGTGACCAGCTGGATTGAGACGAGGATGGTGCAGTCTGAGAAGGCCAATTTGATGATCCTGTTCGACAAGTACCTGCCAGTGTGTCTAGAAAAGCTCAAGTCTGGATTCAAGAAGATCACCCCTGTCCCCGAGATCACGGTGATACAGACGGTGCTGTACCTGCTGGAGTGCCTTCTGACGCCGCAGACCACCCCGCCAGACTCACCCCGGGAGCTCTATGAGCTCTACTTTGTCTTCGCCTGCGCCTGGGCCTTCGGCGGGGCCATGTTCCAGGACCAGGTACAGCTGCCTGCCCAGCTCCATCCTGCGGCTGCATCCCTTCAGAAAACGCTAAAGCACCAAGACTGGCCACGTTCTGAGTTTTTCTGTTTGGTTCCTCCCAGCTCGTGGATTACCGCGTGGAGTTCAGCAAGTGGTGGGTGAATGAGTTTAAAACCATCAAGTTTCCTTCTCAGGGGACAATTTTTGACTACTACATTGATCCGGAAATGAAGAAATTCATGCTCTGGACTGAAAAAGTGCCAAAATTCGAACTTGATCCTGAAGTCCCTCTACAGGTATTTCCCACGAGGTCTCTGTGTTTGTATGTTTTGTTTATTACTCCATAATTACTCCAGGTCTTCCCCCTGAGCAACACTGGGCAGGACCCCATGCCTGGAGCGGCACAGGGATTCGGGCCGGCTCTGCCGCGCTGCCGCACAGGCTGGCGGCACCTGGCAAACCCCACGGCTTTCTGTGGTTGTGCTTTACCCCGTGGAAACCTCAGCGAGAGCTGCAAGTTGTAACTCTTCTTTTTTAATTTCAGATTAACATGTGGCTTCATAGATTCTCATGATATAATTATAACTATTGCCTGAATGCAAAAATGTACTTTAAAACTTTATTTGCATCTCTTTTGAAATGCAGTCCTGGGGGGGGGTGGGGGGTGTCAAAGATGTCAGGGAAAGGGAGAGGTGCCGCAGCTGAAATTGGCCCGTGCATTGGCTGAACAAAGACACTGGGAACAATTTCAGGAACGGTGCTGTGTTGTTCTAATTACTCGTTTTTCTGAGAGCTCCTATTTTTGGTCAGAAAGTCTTTAAAATTAACTAAGCACCTGAGACCTTTTGCTTTAGAGAGGGACCGGGTTTGTAAGGAGAGACAGCATCCTCCGTCAGACCAGCTGGCATTGCTGGGAAACCCAGGCAATGCTTCCAGTGCTCTGCCTGCTGCTCTAATGGATGATCCTGCCTCTGCCTGCAAACTTTGACTCTGGCAGCAAGAGGCGAGCTCTGGGGATTGATGGCACGATTTTCCCAGGCCTCCATGGTGCACACAGCAGAGACCATTCGTGTTCGTTACTTCATGGACCTGCTGATGGAGAAGCAGAGGCCAGTGATGCTAGTGGGGAACGCGGGGACGGGAAAATCAGTCCTGATGCGGGACAAGCTTGAAGCACTCAGCACAGATGAATACCTCGTGCAGTCTGTGCCCTTTAACTTCTACACCACCTCGGACATGCTGCAGGGTAAGGCTGGCCCAAGCCAGCAGCCGGCCCCATGCCCGGCTATGCCACACGGCCCCGTGGCACTGCCACACTGCCCGTCTGCTCCTCTTGCTGCAGCTGTCCTCGAGAAGCCCCTGGAGAAGAAATCGGGGAGGAACTACGGCCCGCCCGGGACCAGGAGGCTTATCTACTTCATTGATGACATGAACATGCCAGAGGTGGACAAGTACGGCACAGTGGCACCGCACACACTCATCCGGCAGCACATGGACCACGGCCACTGGTAGGTGCCTGGCTGGCAGCCCCCGCTGCAGGGGATCAGTAACCCCCTGCTCAGCAAACCCATGCCGTGCTGGCATCTCTCCCATCCCGGCGGAGGACCCCAGCCATGCTCTGCCCGTGCTGCCTCCTGCCACACTGCCGATGGAGCCGAGCCACCCCTTCCCTCCAGCCTGTTCATTCCCGGAGCAGCTGGGAAGGTTTTGGCAGAGGAATGGGAAAACTCTCTGCTGGTAACTCCAAACCCCATCCAAAGCAAACAGCCCCGCTGCCAGCGCTGGCGGGGGAAGCCCCAGCAGGGGATCCCCATGGCCAGCAGCACAGGACGTGGTGCAGGCGGAGGGAGGGCTTGCTTGGGAAGGGGGGAAGAGGTAATGAGTGCCGGCTGCCATGGTGGAGCTCGGGGACAGGTCTAGCCCTGGGGCACGGGAAGGGCCCCACACAGCATCGCCAAGAGCGATGCTGGGCTGTGCTGAGTACTGGGGGAATGGGGATCTCCACTCCCGCATCCCCCTGGATGGAGCTCTGTGGGATCAGTGGGGTACAGCCTAACTGGAGGAACCCATCTCCGGGAAAAGCATCACAGTGTCAGTCCCTGTGCAGGTACGACAGGAACAAACTGACCCTGAAGGACATTCACAACTGCCAGTACGTGGCCTGCATGAACCCAACTGCAGGATCCTTCACCATCGACTCCAGGCTGCAGGTACGCAGGACCCGCGGGCTGGGGACTGTGCCCCAGCAGGTTCACTCTCCTGGAACTGGAGCCCAGAGGGGGTAGGATGTGGTGGGGGACCTCACAGTGCTGTCTGGCTGCATCAGCCCCAGGGGACAAAGCTCCTGCCTGAATTTTTGCCCCTTGCTGCAGCGCCACTTCTGCGTCTTTGCCGTGAGCTTTCCCGGCCAGGAGGCTCTGTTGACTGTGTACAGCACCATCCTCGCGCAGCACCTGGCCCTGCAGAGGATGCCACCAGCTGTCCAGAAGCTGCAGCCCCAGCTGGTAGCAGCAGCACTGGGTAAGCCCCTGCCATGGCCCCCAGGAATGCACCCACACCAGCGGCACCGGGAAACCCAAACATGCTACAGCCAGCCAGTGCCCCAGGAGCCCCGTGCCACACCTCCGTGACATGGCACCATGCCAATGAAAGCTCCATTCCTCCTTTTCTCCTATTCACATTCAAAACATAGCATCAAGTCCCTAGAAATCATCAGACTAAAACCTCAGGCTTGTCTTCCCTGCTGAGGTTCACGGAGGGGAGAGCGATCCCGGTCAGGGATCCCGCCAGAGGCTGCAGTGGTCTCTGGGGACCTTCCTGCCCTCTCACTCCTGTTTCCTGCCAACAGCTCTGCACCAGAAGGTCGCCTCCACTTTCTTGCCAACAGCCATCAAGTTCCACTACCTCTTCAACCTCCGGGACCTTTCCAACATATTCCAGGTAGTGGGAGAGTTGTTTCCTCTAAAACATGCTTAGTCCTTTCTCTCCTTCACCATGCATCCTTGCAGTGCACCATGTCCTTGAAAAGTACCATGACGTGGTTCCCAAAGCCAGCCTTTAAACTCAGCTCTGAGTAGCAGTAAAATAAACCCAAGGACTGAGGGTTTCGCATGTTTGTCAGGGTCTGTTGTTCTCCACCCCTGAATGCCTGAAAAGTCCCGTGGACTTGGTACGTCTCTGGCTCCACGAAGCTGAGAGGGTGTACGGAGACAAGCTTGTCGATGAAAGGGATCAAAAAGGTTTTGGGAAGATGCTGGTGGACACCTGCAAAAAGTTCTTTGCTGTAAGTTGTGCTGGAAAATGGGGGAGTGCCCCAGCCTGGCGGGGCTTTGCTGCCAGACTGAGCTCCCCGGCATGGACTCGGCAGTGCCATGGGCAGCAGTACCCTGCAGTGCCTCATGGCTGTGCCCAACGGCTGAGCCCCATGGCCGGCATTGCCTCTCCCAGGAACTCAGCGAAGACCTGGTGTTTGCCAAGCCCAACATCTACTGCCACTTCGCCCAGGGCATGGGGGAGCCCAAGTACCTGCCAGTGCCAAGCTGGCCGACTCTGAACAAGCTGCTGGGGGAAGCCTTGGACAACTACAATGAGGTGAACGCGGCCATGAGCCTGGTGAGTGCCCAGCTGCGAGCAGCTCCGTGCTGAGGCAGCATGTGCACCGCAGAGATGTGGCTGCAGCATCGCCCTCACTCGGGTTTGTACGTTATAGGGTGTTTGCTGCTTTTCCTTCTGTGATTCAGAATATTGAACCTTCTCCTCCTGTTTTTTTCAGGTGCTCTTTGAAGATGCAGTGTCTCATATTTGCAGAATTAGTCGGATCTTAGAGTCTCCCCTGGGTAACGCGCTGCTGGTGGGGGTAGGAGGCAGCGGGAAGCAGAGTCTGGCACGGCTGGCAGCGTACATCAGCAGTCTGAACGTGTTTCAGATTACACTGAGGAAAGGCTACGGCATCCCGGACCTGAAGGTGAGAGCAGCTTTCCTTCCGGCCCCCCGGGCCAGCACTGCCGGCTCGCAGGACAGATCCTGTGAACACGGAGTGGTGCCAAGCTCTATGGTGGCTCTGGTGCCTGGGGTGGGTGCACGGGGCTCTGCTCTCCTCTCGTCACTTCATCTGTGCACCGTGTGGTCTGCTCACAGGTGCTTTCTGCACACCCACCTGTCCTGCCCTGAGGGGCCGTAGCATTTCCCCAGCCAGGGATGGGCAGGAGCCGCTCGTGAGGGCAGATGTGGTGCTGGCAGCCCTGGCCGCCGGCCCCAGCCCCAACCACAGCAGTGGGCACCCAGTGGGCAGCCAGCACCTTCCCAAAGGCACCCTCATGGCTTCCCGGGGCGGCCCAGGGATGCCGCGCTGTGCTGAACCGGTCACATCGGAGAACAGCTCAGGGGGTTGAAGAGAGAGGAGGTGACGGTTTCTCTCTCCTGCCGCAGCTGGACCTTGCCTCCCAGTACATCAAGGCTGCCGTGAAGAACAGCCCCACCGTGTTCCTGATGACAGACTCCCAAGTTGCTGAAGAATCGTTTCTGGTCCTAATCAATGACTTCTTGGCTTCCGGGGAGGTGCCGGGGCTATTTCAGGATGATGACCTGGAAAACATTATCAGTGCCATGAGGCCTCAAGTGAAGTTCCTTGGATTGCAAGATACAAGAGAAAACTGCTGGAAATTATTTATAGAAAAAGTCAGGCGTCAGTTAAAGGTGGGTGTTCACCCAGGAGGGGTGTTTTGTCAGTGCTCCTGACTTGCCTAATCCAAAACATATTTGCCGACAGGACACACAAAACCGTGGTTTCATTACACTGTGATGGATTTGTGTGAACAATGTTTTCAAAGGCTCCCCAGCCAACGGTGTGCCCCCAGCCCCAGGGGCGCAGCTCTTCACACCCGCTTATTTACCTCCCTTGGGGCAGAGGGTGGTGAGCAGCCTCCACGGCCATGAGCTGGCACCAGGCTGTGCTGGGCACTCGCAGGGATGCCAACATGGGCACTGTGCTCAGCCGCTGGCCACAGCCACCAAAGGGGATCTGGTGCCAGCCCCGACCCTGCTGAGAGGCGCAGGGTGCACAATCAGAGACTATCTATCTCCCATGTACTGGGAAGGGGAGTTAATGGGAGGGAAGCAAAGTCCTGATCTCCAGCAGAAGAGTTTGCAGCCATGCAGAGCCAACAGTGATGCTCCTGCTGCCCCACATGTGAGCTTGGCCCCCGGCAGTGGGGCCGCCCTGCTCACCAGCAGCACTCTGCCCCAGGTCATCCTCTGCTTCTCCCCGGTGGGCTCAACCCTGCGGGTGCGGGCGAGGAGGTTCCCCGCCGTGGTCAACTGCACGGCCATCGACTGGTTCCACGAGTGGCCGGAGGATGCACTCGTGTCTGTCAGCAGCAGGTTCCTGGAGGAAACGGAAGACATCGAGGTGAGCTGGGACCCCGTGATGGCACACGCCATGCCATGCCTGTGTGCAGCCCTCTGTCCTGGGTCGGGGCTGGGGAAACTGGGCTACTTTGGGGAATGACCTGCGCCTCTGCTGCTCTCCTTGTTGCAACACACCCGGGGATGAGGGTCTGGCGTGACCCAGGAGTGCTGGGGTAAGCTCGCAGCCAGCTCCAGAGTCAGAGCCTGCAGCCCTACACCATGCGGGTGGGGATAAACCTTTCCTCATTTCCTATTTGTCCTTAAAACACCACCACAAATAACAGCCTGGAAACAGCAGCATTTCCCCAGCACGGCCCAGGTTAACCTGGGGATCACAGTCAGGAAACCAGAGCTGGGCTTTAAGAACCAGTGTTAGTGCTGTGATCACCCATGTTTCTCAGCCACAGGTTGTGCTGTTTAATGAAAAGCGGAGCTTTGCCGCCCAGCCTCTGCAGCTGGATGTGGAACCAACGCTGCGGGAAGGCTTGGTTCTACCCCAGCATTGCTACCGCATCCTCACGGCACAGCAGCTCACTGTCTGTGTTCCTGGTGCAGCCCGAGGTCAAGGTCTCCATCAGCCAGTTCATGTCCTATGTCCACATGAGCGTGAAGGAGATGTCCAAGACTTACCTGGCCATGGAGAGACGCTATAATTACACCACACCAAAGACCTTCCTGGAGCAGCTAAAGCTCTACCAAAACCTGCTGTCAAAAAAACGGAGTGAGCTCACTGCCAAAATCGAGAGGCTGGAGAAAGGGCTGACGAAGCTGCAGAGCACAACATCACAGGTGCCTGCCCACAGCATCACTTATGCATCGCACTTGCTGATGATCTGACATGGGGGGGCAAGAGGAGGCACATCCCCACAGGGCTGTCACAGTGGCCACAAGGTCCCTGAGCCGTACCGAGCTGCTGCTGCAAGGCCAGGGAGGGCTCGGCAGGATCAACCCTCTGATCCACTCCGTTTCTGCCCCCATCAAGGTGGATGATCTGAAAGCCAAGCTGGCGGTCCAGGAGGCAGAGCTGAAGCAGAAGAACGAGGATGCCGATAAACTGATCCACGTGGTGGGTGTTGAGACGGAGAAGGTCAGCAGGGAGAAAGCCATTGCTGCCGAGGAGGAGCTGAAGGTCCAGGCCATCAACACGGTTCGTGGCTCTGAGCTGGTGCCCACCGTGTCAGTGCCCACCGCATCAGGGTCCAATGTGGAACGAGGCAGCTCCGGCCACTCACCCTGTCCTGTCCCCTTGCCTCCCCAGAATGTGGCCGAGAAGCAGCGAGCCTGCGAGACTGACCTGGAGAAAGCAGAGCCAGCACTCATAGCTGCCCAGGAGGCCCTCAACACGCTCAATAAGGTGGGCGACCTCTCAGTGGGAAGCAGATCCCCAGCTGGTGCCGGTGTCCCTGTGCTGGGGTGATGCTCAGCGGTGCCGTGGTCCCTTCCCAGAACAACCTGACAGAGCTGAAGTCCTTTGGGTCCCCACCGCAAGCGGTGGTGAACGTGACGGCAGCTGTGATGGTTCTGACAGCCCCGAAGGGCAAGATACCAAAGGATAAGAGCTGGAAGGCAGCAAAAGTCATGATGGGAAAAGTAGACACTTTCCTTGACGCCTTAAAGAAGTTTGACAAGGAGCACATCCCTGAGGCCTGTCTCAAGGCGTTTCAGTGAGTCCATGGCCGGTTCCTGCCCCCTTCCCGGCCCCATGCCACAGGGCTACTCTGGGCAGGGTGTCCAGGACAGACCCTCATCCAGCGGCACGGCAGGGTTCGAGGGGCAGGAGTGGGATCCAGGCGTTTGCTCTGCTCTGCCACCCTGCCACCCACTGGCAACCCAAGCCCCGGGAGGAGCAGGATGGGGCCACTGGCAGCCATGGCATGGTGTTGTAGCGCGGTGTGTTCTCCCATTCCAGGCCTTACCAGTCAGACCCCAGTTTTGATCCAGAGTTCATAAAGTCAAAGTCAACAGCTGCTGGAGGTCTGTGCTCCTGGTGCCTCAACATCGTTCGCTTCTACGAGGTGTTCTGCGAGGTGGAGCCCAAGAGGCTGGCACTGGAGGAGGCCAACGCCGAGCTGGCAGAGGCACAAGAAAAACTCAGTCGCATTAAGAACAAAATTGCGGTAAGTGCGTGTCCCCCCCGCAGCCCCCGGCTGTGGCCGGCTGCCAGAGCCAGCTGCTGTTTGCCTTGGCTGGCACCCGCTGCAACCCCACCAGCCACCAACAATTCAGCTGTGGGTCAGGGCCAGAAGCCAAAAATGAGCGAGGAAGATTCTTATAATTCATGTAACCTGGACCCCAGGTGCAAGAGCTGCATCCTCACGACAGGGGCTGCAGCAAAGCTCCTTCAAGTCTGCAGAGCTCTCTCCTGGCCTGGCAGCTTCCTGCAGCTGCGCTGTGTGCAGGAGGTAACTGTAGATGTGTTGTCTTTTGAAGGACCTGAATGCCAACCTGGCAACTCTCACTGCAGAATTTGAGAAAGCTACAGCTGAAAAAATCAAATGTCAGCAGGAGGCTGATGCGACCAACAGAGTCATCACGCTGGCAAACAGGTACCGTGCAAACGCTGGCTCCAGAAGTGCTGGGACCAGCTGGTGCTCCCTGGCATTGCTTAGTGACAATGACACAGGGGTCATGGAAGCATCAGAGACCCCCATACCCTCCCCAAATTAAAAAATCACAAGAACGAATTGGGTCAGAAATCTAGGGGGGGATGCAGCCACGGAGCTGTGCACCCCAGGTGAGGGCAGCCTGAGCAGAGGTGGGTTAATCCCAAGGGAGTTTGGTGACGGCTGCCCTGGGGCATCACTGCTGAATTGTCCCAGTCCAGCACAGCATCAGGAGTGGCAGCACCACAGCAGCCACCGTCTCCTCTGACCCCCCAGGCTTATCGGGGGCCTGGCATCCGAAAACATCCGCTGGGCTGAGTCGGTGGAGATGCTCAGAGAGCAGGAGAAAACACTGTGCGGAGACGTGCTGCTGGTCTCTGCCTTTGTGTCCTATCTTGGCTACTTCACCAAGAAGTACAGGGTCGAGCTGCTGGAGAAGCGCTGGATCCCCTTCCTCAGTGGGCTGGCAGTGAGTGGCCACTGGTCCCATCCCAGGGTGCCTGGGGCTCCTTCCCCCGATGCCTGCCAGCACCGAGGGGCTCCCGCTCCTCTGCAGCCAGGTGCCCAACCACCCTCCCTGGCAGGTGCCCATCCCCATCACCCCGGGGCTGGACCCGCTCAGCCTCCTCACCGATGCTGCCGACGTGGCTGCCTGGAGCAACCAGGGACTGCCCAGCGACCGCATGTCCACCGAGAACGCCACCATCCTCTGCAACACCCAGCGGTGGCCCCTGATCGTGGACGCCCAGCTCCAAGGCATCAAGTGGATCAAGAACAAATACGGAGAGAAGCTGCGGACCATCCGCCTGGGCCAGAGAAGGTGTGTTGGGTGCTGCGGGGCAGCCACGGGCTCAGGCTGGACCAGCCCCCCTTTCCCTGCCACGGGAGGGACACGGGGCTCTGCAGGCCAGGGCACCCATGTCCCCCATCACACCTGGGGCACCCGAGGGCTGCAGCACTGATGGGGACACCCAACACCTCCATGGGCTCCACGGAGGCCGGCACTGGCAGGGTGCTGCAGGGGTCCCATGGGGCCCAGCGGCTGGAGGGCGTTCGCCCAAGCTCTCCGCAGCGCGCACACGCTCGCCCCACACCACACCTCCCTCCCCTCTCGGCCACAGCTATCTGGACACCATCGAGCAGGCGGTTTCCGAAGGACAGATGCTGCTGATCGAGGATGTCGGTGAGACGGTGGAGCCGGTGCTGGACCACCTGCTGGGCAGGAACACCACCAAGAAGGGCAGGTCAGCACGCCCCATTCTCTGGTGCCAAGGAGTTTCATCTGCTTTGAGCAACAACTGGTGCCCTGAAATGCTGATTTATGCCCCTTTGCATGACGGCAGCTGGGGGCTGATCCTTCCCCTGGCCTCTGGCACATCCCTGTTTTCTCCAGCATTTCCCAGTGGGGACACTTGTAGTTGATGTGACCTCTTGGACTGTTCTGGTCACCAGAGTCCAGTTCATTTAGTGATTTAAGAGCATGTTCCCTGGTGCACCTGCAATAAGGTGTGATAAACTGGGAGGGTTTTCTTGGCAGACACGTAAGCTGGTCCGGGATGGGGCTTTTGCTGAGAATCCCCTGCCCCATCTCCCCTGCCCCACTCGGTGCTGCCTGCCCCGGCCATCATCGACCTTCCTGGCCACATCCCGGGATCTGGCAAGGGCTGCTCCCCTGGGACTGCGGGGATGGGGCTCAGGGGCTGCTGGGGAGGGACCTGCACCCCCCTCCCCTCGCAGGGCCCTTCCCCTTGTATCGTGGCATGGTGCCGCCATGCAGCTCAAGCCCAGAAGCTGTGGAAGGGCTGCAGGCAGGGCAGCCTCTGGTTCCTTCTGCTCCTCTGCCTTTACCCTGCCAGGGCCCTTTTGGCACTTCTGCCCTTGCTACACATTTTCCCGACCAGAGAAATACATCTCAAGCGGCCGGGAACAGCACGTGGGTTGAGAGTTTCTGTCTGTGATGAGTTACTGCCAAGTGTACAGAAAATAATTTGTTTAATTAACTGAACAGATACATTAGGATAGGAGATAAAGAAGTGGAATATCACCCGTGCTTCCGCCTGATTCTGCACACCAAATATTTCAACCCTCACTATAAGCCAGAGGTGCAGGCTCAGTGCACCCTGATCAACTTCTTGGTGACCCGAGAGGGACTGGAGGACCAGCTCCTGGCTGCTGTGGTGGCCAAAGAGCGGCCAGACCTGGAGACCCTGAAGGTATGAACCCAGCTGCCAGTGAGGCGGCAGCAGAGAGTGGCCCGGGGGAGCTGTTGTGGCTTTGCTAGTGGGGAGCAGTGAGATCTCACCTCCATGAGCTTCTGTTGCTTATCAAGAGCCGAGCAAGTCCCGATCAGAGCCTGCCCTCTGCGTGGGCAGCTCTGGGTCCACCACTGCCCTGCAGAGCCTGGTGCTGCCACGGGTGTGCTCGCCACTTCGCCCTGCAGGTGACAGCCCATCCCAGGGAGGGCCATGTCTACCCTCCTCTTGCATCAGTGCTTCAGTGACAGCATGAAAAACTTGGCTGGTTTCTCAGAGACCCGTAGCTCAGCTGACAGGTACCTCAGTATGTTGTCTGGGCTGCATTTGTAAAGGGAGAATTTATAATTAGTAGAAGATAAAGCCAGCAGAACTGCTGATGGTCCACAGTCTGTTGCATGCAGTTTGTTAGGGAGCGCCCAGTGTAAGTCACGGCGATTGATGCCAGAGTTTCGCCGCAGTCTCTTGAATGACATGTCTCTCCGGGATGCTGGCGTTGTAGGCAAACCTCACAAAGAGCCAGAATGAGTTCAAGATCAAGCTGAAGGAGCTGGAGGACTCACTGCTGGCCCGGCTGTCTGCTGCCGCGGGGGAGTTCCTGGGGGACACGGCACTGGTGGAGAACCTGGAAACCACGAAGCGCACAGCCACGGAAATTGAGGAAAAAGTAAGCAAGCTGCCCCAGAACTGGAGCTGTGGTGCTGTGGGCAGTGGGAGAGCTCTCCTGGGCACTCAGCAGGAGGTTGGGTGCTGCTTCGGCATGTGCCAGGATGCTGGATACACCCACCTTTGTCTGTGTCAAGGTGAAAGAAGCTAAAACCACCGAAGTTCAAATAAATGTCGCTAGAGAAAACTACAGGCCAGCGGCAGAGCGAGCATCCCTGCTGTACTTCATCCTGAGTGACCTCAACAAGATCAACCCCATCTACCAGTTCTCTCTCAAGGTAGACGTGGAGCAAGGAGGGAATTGATTTGTACGGGCAGGACAGGGTTTGGGGGATCTCGAAGATTCGGTGTGTCAGCACTGATGCTGCTAACAAAACACCCAGCAGCCCAGGCACTGAGCTGCCCACCCGGCTCTTCCTCAGGCATTCAATGTGGTTTTTGAGAAAGCCATTCAGCGCACGGCCCCCAATGACGACATCAAGCAAAGAGTGATCAACCTGACAGACGAGATCACTTACTCAGTCTATACGTACACTGCACGAGGACTCTTTGAGAGAGACAAACTCATTTTCCTGGCCCAGATTGCCTTCCAGGTAATGCGTGCAGATGTTTGGGGCTTCTGTTGTACAATACTGTGTGTGAGTTTATGTTGGTTTAGACAGGTTGTTCTCTTACTTCTGCTGCTGGATGTTCAGCAGCTTCTTGTGCAGCCCCTCGCACCAGGGCTGTGTGTGCCAGGGCAGTTGTGATGCTGCGCTCTCAACTTGCCAGGTCCTGACAATCAAGAAAGAAGTGAACCCAGCAGAGCTGGACTTTCTTCTGCGCTTCCCTTCCAAGGCTGGCGTCGCTTCCCCCGTGGACTTCCTGCAGCCCCAGGGCTGGGGTGGCATCAAGGTTGGTCCAAGCAGTTGCCCACTGTGCCGAGGCGAGGCCAGCATGGCCCCCGCACGGCAGGTCCAGGGTCACCTGCAGCACCTGAGAGGGTCTGCAAAGCCCTCCTCATCCCCTGTGGCTAGTGAGACCCAGCACATCCCAGCCCCCGGCAGGGGCCGTGGGATGGCAGCGTGCCGGCAGCACAGGGTCCGCACTCAGCCCTGCAGCAGGCGGTGGGGTCAGCCATTCAGGTGACCCAGCAGCAGAGACAGCCTGTCCCACCACTCCCCCTCCTCTGCACGTCCCGCTCAACCCGGGGCTGAGGGTAAGCTGAGGCAGGCTGCTCGTGCCGGCAGGAGGAGGCAGCTGGCGAGGTTGTATCTCGGCAGCATTTTGGACTGTCAGTGTCCCTCTTGTGCCTGGCTCCTCACCCATGAGCTCGCGGTGTCCAAGCGATGCCCTGCCAGCCCGTGCGCAGCGTTCCCATTTCACTGGGCATCCTTGGCACCCCAGGGATGCCTTTGGTACCCCTGACGTGGCTGTTCCCTGTGGAGGGCAGGTCTGGCAGCCTGCCTGGGCTGGTAGAGCAGGGCTGCAGGACCCCTCCGAGCCTGGCTGTGGCACGATGCTGTCCCCACGTGCGCACAGCTCCACAGGGACCCCCCCCCAGCCTGGGGGTCCCTGGGGATGAGCAGAGCCCAGGAATGATTTCGCCCTTCTCTGTGGATCTGAAGGTGCTTTCGGAAATGGAAGAGTTCAAGAACTTGGACAGTGACATTGAGGGCTCGGCAAAGCGATGGAAGAAGTTTGTGGAGTCCGAGGTGCCGGAGAAGGAGGTGTTCCCCAAGGAGTGGAAGAACAAGTCGTCCCTGCAGAAGCTGTGCATGCTGCGGTGCATGCGCCCAGACAGGATGACCTACGCCATCAGGTGTGCCGGCACCTGCCTGGAGCACGCAGCACACGGCACGGTGATCTCCTGGCAAGAGCCCTGCAGCATCACTGTGCCAGCTGCGCCCAGTGACCGAGTTTGTTCCTAACTCACATTATGGTTTTATCTTTCCATAGGAACTTTGTGGAAGAGAAGATGGGGAGCAAGTTTGTAGAAGGAAGGAGCATCGAGCTCTCCAAGGTGTACAAGGAGAGCAGCCCCTCCACGCCCCTGTTCTTCATTCTCTCCCCTGGTGTTGACCCGCTGAAAGATGTGGAGGTCCTGGGTGAGCCGCTGCCCCCTCCTCAGCTGGCACCAGACCACGAGGGCTGGGTGCTGCTGCTGGGTGGGCCAGCGAACGGCTGGAGCTGCACAGCCCCATCTTCCAATTCATACTAACAAAAAAGGCATCTCACACCATGGCAGTTTCCTCCCCTCCCCAGGCAGAAAACTGAACTTCACCATCGACAACGGGAGGATCCACAACGTGTCGCTGGGGCAGGGCCAGGAGGCCGTGGCAGAACGGGCCCTGGAGGTGGCAGCCACACAGGGGCACTGGGTCATTCTGCAGGTGAGTGGGGGGCACCGGGGCACACTGCAGGGCACGCAGCCCTGCCAGCAATCGGGCACACCGGGGCACACCAGGAAACAGAGAGGGGCTACAGAGTAGGAGACTGGCAACAGAGAGTGGAGGCCAAAAGCATGGGAGGCCATCCAAAGAGGATGGTGGCCCTGCAATGGGGGCCAGGGTTTTTTGTGGTGTACCCCACGTCAGGGCAGTGACATTGCCCGGGTTAGTTGGGCGTCCCCAGCCCAAGCAGTGCCATGTTGTGCTGCACCTGCTCTCTGCGGAGCCACACTAGGAATTGGGGGGGACGAGTGATTCCCGAGGTTGTACTTCAGGCCAAGCAGTACAGGAAGGGTTCCTCTTGCAGAACATCCATCTGGTGGCCCGGTGGCTGGGCGTGCTGGAGAAGATGGTGGAGCAGTACAGCCTGGACAGCCACGCTGACTACCGGGTGTTCATGAGTGCTGAGCCAGCCCCCAGCCCTGAGGCACACATCATCCCACAGGGACTGCTGGAAAATGCCATCAAAATCACCAATGAGCCACCAACGGGCATGTATGCCAACCTGCACAAAGCCCTCGACCTCTTCACCCAGGTACCCTCACCACAACATGCCGTTCTCCCCTGCCATGGTCGTGGTGGGCACAGGCGGTTCCTTCCAACCGTTTTGGGTCAGCCTCTCCGGCTCACCCCATCCCTGGGGTTTCACTGGCTGAGCATCTTCGGGGGTGTCACCGCAGACACAGACGCTGCACCAGGAGCCAGCCCACCCCTAGGCACGTCCTCCTGGGGGTGCCCAGAGCCCCCATCTGTCAGGACATGATTTAGGGATGACCAGAGCTGCCCCAGGGCTCCTGAACCAGGGAGGGTGCTCAACCACTGGCGCCTTTCCCAAGGCTGAATGTCAAGCGGCTGCAGCTTGATGCCATGAACAAGCCGCCTTGACTGTCAGCAGGCTCTACGTGTGTGTAGATTGCTAATTTTTTTATAAACAAATGAGTGCAAAAATTAACCAACTAGCAAATCTTCAAAAGATAATTTTATGCCTTTTTTTTTTTTAATGAACAACCTTCAGTTCTCCTTTGCCATCATCTGTTAATTTTCTCCAATAGAGGGATGGCTGATAGCAATATTCACTCATTCACTTGCAAACCCACTCTCATTTTTATTCCACTGCAGGACACATTAGAGATGTGCAGCAAAGAAATCGAGTTCAAATGCATCTTGTTTGCGCTCTGTTACTTCCATGCGGTGGTGGCCGAGCGGCGCAAGTTTGGCACTCAGGGCTGGAACAGATCATACCCCTTCAATAACGGTGACCTGACCATATCGATTAATGTCCTGTACAACTACCTGGAGGCTAACCCCAAGGTAAGAGACTTACAAAGTGACCGTACCTCAGCACAATACACACTATGACAATCAACCTTTTTTAAAAAATTCATCAGTTTGCTGCACAAATGCCTTCTCTGGAGGAAACACAGCGTTGCCAGCAGTTCTCCTCCTCCCCAGGGAGCTGCCTGCAGGCTCTGGCAGGTGAAAAGTGCAGAGTCCTCAGCGCAGCTGAGCTGGGTGGAAAGCAGGTGTTTAGCACCAGGCTGGGACAAGCGCCTGCTGTGGCTCGTGCCTCGGTGCTTTCTTGGGTTGTTTTTTTAAATTACTTTCCACCCAAAACACAAAGCCTGCCCCAAGAATGAAGGTGCAATGAGTAGGACTGACGTCCACCCTTAGGAGAGTCCTGCTGTCCCCTGGCCTGACAGACATGATCAACGTTAACTTGAATAAAGACACAATGACGGGGGTTCAAAGTATGGATGGCTGTGTCCATACCGGGACAAGGTGAAATCTGTGGGCGAACACAAGAGATACCTGAGACAAGGTCCCCTGTCTTGCTCCCCTTCACTCTGTCACCAAGCCTCTGCGGGTCCCGGGTCTGTCACTTCCCTGGACACTGGACAGGCTGACCCAGGAGATACTGCGTCATGGCCCTGCAGCTCTGCAGTTGCATGCAGCTTCCCCGAGCTGCAGGGGACCTCTCCGGAGCCACACAGAAACCCCACGGTGAGCCTCTGCTTGTAGGTACCATGGGATGATCTCCGGTACCTCTTTGGTGAAATCATGTATGGGGGGCACATCACAGACGACTGGGACCGCCGGCTCTGTCGGACTTACCTGAGTGAATACGTCCGTGTGGAGATGCTGGAAGGAGAACTGTACTTAGCTCCAGGGTTTTTGATCCCTCCCAGCTTGGATTACAAGGTAGGAAAGATTAAACTTGTAATTTTCTGTGGAAAACCACCGGTCTGGATAAATGCACGCTAGTCAGAGCTAACTGATGCTAACCAATGGGGAATGTAGAGGAAAAAAATTTTCAGTCCCGTGGAAACATGCAGAATCGCTGCAAAAATAATTCCTGTGGCTGGGGTGGTAAGGGAAAAACGTAGGTAAGACCTAAGTAAAAAACCATCTTGAATAAGCAACGCCAGCTAGCCGTGAAGCACCACCATCAAAAAGCAATGATGTATTTTCAAGGCTGAAGTGAAACTCACTCCTTTGTACTTATCTGCTCAATTAACCTCAGTGCCTGCCCTGTGCTTAGGGTTACCATGAGTACATTGATGACAACCTGCCACCGGAGAGCCCCTACTTGTACGGCCTTCACCCCAATGCAGAAATTGGCTTCCTGACTGTCACTTCGGACAGGCTTTTTCGGACAGTTTTGGAAATGCAGCCCAAAGAATCAGATGCTGGGGGAGGCTCAGGTGTCTCCCGAGAGGAAAAGGCAAGTTTTACACTACACAATGACAATTCAGAGGGCAGGAGGGGATTAGGTGGGGAGGACAGAAATGGGGCCACACACAACGGACAGAAGAACATGACCTGTAATAAATAACTGATTTTTATCAGTGCAAGGTAGTACAGGGATGTGATTCTAGTCCAGTACCTACAGCTACAAGCTGTCAGTCTGGAGAACGGGGTTGCTAGCGCAGAGCTCATGAGAAACACTGCAGTCTCTGCTCAGCTGGATACTCCTGTCAGGTTTTTATTTAAGTATATTTGCACTTGGTTTCTCTGTGACCAGGCTCTCCTTTCCATTCCAGTAACTATGCCAGTCTTTGGCATTGGTAATGTAATTGAACACCAGCAAATGCTTCACCGCCCTACATCTGCTGAGAAGGCAGCACTGCAACCGCAGCCCAGGGCAGACAAAGTACTGGCTGCAGCTTGCTTATTTGTCCCGGTCCCACGTGCATCTCTCTCGCCTCTTCCCTGCTCTTGCATCCCAGGCAGGCGGGCAGCTAGTCACGCAGATCGTAAGACCATTAGGTGCTCTCCTCCAGCATCTCCGAGAAACCCAAAGGGCAAAAAAAAGGGGCTGAAATGCTGCCCCAGCAGTTTCTTTGTGTTTGCTCCATCCGCACACATGGTGCAGTTACAAGTCAGCAGTGTTCAGAAAGGTTACTCTTTGATGGGGTAGAGATGCACCAGTGGCAAAATGTGGCTCACATGCTGCATCCTCAGCAGATGGAGCAGGTTAGTAATTTCCATTCATGATGACGACTACTAAAAATACAGATTTATTTAAAAAAAAAAAAAGTCTTCCTCCTGACTCCCTGGATTTTACATTTGAATTTCACTGCCTCTGTGGCTGCAGTTCTTACCTTCTTGGCTATTAAAAGAAGAGCTGCAGCTTTTTAATATCCAAGAGCAGTCAGTAAAAGAATGGGGTGTTAATAACAGAGGAGGAAGCACAGGAAAACATGAAAGCAGAAAAAGAAAAATATTACTAAGTTAATTAACTGTTAAGTCACAGCATTTTTCCTTAGATAAGAGCAGTTTTATGGCATATTCTTTCCAGGTGAAGTCAGTCCTAGACGAGATTATTGAGAGGCTGCCGGAGCCATTCAATATGGTGGAGATCATGGCGAAAGCAGTGGACAAGACCCCGTATGTTGTAGTTGGCTTCCAGGAATGTGAAAGAATGAACATCTTAACCCATGAAATCAGGCGCTCTTTGAAAGAATTAGACTTGGGACTAAAGGTATGCCTCTCCCTGCCAAATAACTTCCTGTGATTTGCAAATGGCTGCTTCTCATTTCAAACCTTGCTGTGTACAAAGCGCTTGGCTACCCACTGTGCTCGTACAGCCAGATGGTACCAGCATCCTCCTTCGTGAGGAGTCTGAGACCAAATACTTCCATCAGTCTTGCTTTCTTCAGATAAAACTGCCCATACTTTTCTTTTCTTTAAAGGGAGAGCTAACAATTACATCAGATATGGAAGAGCTGGCAAATGCTCTCTTCTACGACAACGTTCCTGAATCTTGGACACGTTACGCGTACCCCTCTCTTCTTAGCTTAGGAGCCTGGTATGCAGATCTGCTCCTCCGGATTAGGGTGAGCAGATTTCTGGTGAAAGTTAAAGCTTAGGGAGGCAGCAGATAGCACAGAAGACCAGGAATCACCTCCATCAGTGTACAGTGGTTAAATGGTTTATTTTTCAATATTAATTTAAGCAGTTTGAAGTACCTGAAATGGCCTATTACCCCAAGAATGAGAGCAGAAGTTTGAAAAGGGTTCACCTTTAGAGTACATCACTGTTTCAAAAGAACATTAGCTAACCCCATCATAACTTTATGTCTCAGAAGAAAAAATATTTAATAAAACCATCTATTTAGAGTGTGGCTTTGTTAAAAAAAAGAAAAATAGCAGTATTTACCACAATCCAAAAGAACAGTTTAAGTTTCATTGCTGCCGTGGAATCTGCTATTTATTCATCACAGACCACCTCCCACCCTAGTCTCCCCCTCTGGAAGATTACCTGAAGCTCGTGTTAGGCACAGTGAAGCATCAGCTCTTTGTCACATTGTATCTCAAAGCAATATTCTGCTGCTCAAAGGCCATGCTTCACTCTGAAGTACTCTGCTGTTTTTATTTTCCAGGAACTGGAAGTCTGGACAACAGACTTTGTCCTGCCTGCAACAGTGTGGCTGGCAGGATTCTTCAATCCCCAGTCCTTCCTCACTGCTATCATGCAGTCCATGGCCAGAAAAAATGAATGGCCACTGGACAAGATGTGTCTTTCAGTGGAAGTGACCAAGAAAAACCGCGAGGATATAACAGCTCCACCCAGAGAAGGCTCATATGTGCACGGACTATTCATGGAAGGTAAAAGACTGCATCTTTTATGAGATGTTTCAGACACGGAGAAAGCACAGTTCAGTCTTAAATATTCTTGCAAACAGAGCAGGTATTAGTATTCACTGGCTTAGTAGAATTCGTACAGCTTTTGCAAAAGCTCCAAGCAGTGGAGCTTTTATTCCACGCCAATGTCAGAGACACGCCAGGTGAGGGCAGCACCCGTTCAGTTTACAAGCAGAGTTTCACAAACCAGAAACTGTTTTTGGAAATTCAGACTGCGTATCATGAACCTGAGGACTGGGCTGTCTGAAGCTACATGGTTCTAATGAATAAATGTATTACGCTCTTATTTGATGTGCGAGTGAGACAAATCAGGAAACTCAGAACCTAAAATAATTAATGCTAAAAAATGAGCGGGAAAGAGGTGGCAGTATCAGCAGAGCACCAAAGTGGTCCTCTTAAACAAGAGCACAGACCACAAAGGACAGCTTATCGTAGTTCCCGCTACGGCCAAGTTCTGCCTTCAGCTATGCAACCTTCATGCAAACCCGTACTGAAAGGATGAGTGGGGAGAGAATTTATTTAGACATCCCACACATAGTAAGGCAAAATGCATTCATGAGTCACAGTGAGATGCTAACATGTTAGCCCTAATGACTACTAAGCCATGGCTGCCCAAACTTCACACTCCATCCTCCACCGTGCTGCTAGAGCAACTCCTTCCCACCCATTATAGTTATGAAAACAGCCCCCTCTGAGAAAGCCATTGGGTAGCTGTTACCCTGACAGTTTTGTAATATTGCAGGCGCTCGATGGGACATCCCTTCTGGTGTGATCGCAGACGCTCGACTGAAGGAGTTGACGCCCATGATGCCAGTCATCTTCATCAGAGCCATCCCTGTGGACCGCATGGAAACCAAGAATGTCTATGAATGTCCTGTCTATAAGACACGGATGCGAGGTCCCACCTACGTCTGGACTTTCAACCTAAAAACAAAAGAAAAAGCTGCTAAGTGGATCCTTGCTGCTGTTGCTCTGCTCTTACAGATCTAAACTTTAAGGACTATGGAAAACAGCAAATGCTTTTACTTGCAGAAAAGCTCAAAGTTGTGTAACTTAGTCTAAGCTTGATTGTACCAGAACTATTTCAGCAAAGTATCAATAAAAACATTGTTGGAACTGCTGTGATGTGGAGACTGCTCTTACAATACATGGAGTTTCTCATGACGGATACTGGTTTTCAATTGGTGGTTTCTGATAAAGGGCTGGTTGAGAGCCAGACCACCGAAGGAAGTCAAATGGAACAATTGCATGCAACTATCCGGATTCCTTTCTTTCTCATAGCTCTCTGTCTTTCCACAGCTATTCGTTTGATCGCTCAGTGCTAACTGTGAGCAGAAACTCATCAAGCATTCACGACACATTCTGCATGGAAGCAGAATCTGTTTCAACCAGACAGAAGAAAGGGGCCCCGTTCATCAACATGTCAACCTGTACAACCCAAAGAAAGTCCAGCCGCAAAAAGATCCATCTCTGAAGTATGTTTCTTTCTATTTCTAGGTTATAGAATCTACTCTACCCTTTCTTTCACAACATATAATTTGTATCAGCACTAACGTCTATTAGAGTGATTAGATCTGCTCTGGCCACCAGACGGAAGCAAATGCCTGTCCCTTTAGCATAAAATAATTCACTGAAATCCCACCCCATGAAATATCTGAACAATCAGTTCTAAAATACAGTTGCATAAAACCACCCTCACAGCTAGTGGTAAGAAAAGCCACAAGGGCAGGCAAGTAGAGCTGCTTGTTTCTTTATATAGTAGCATTTAGAATAAATTACCATTAAGCTTTACACTTACCTTCAGCTCCCTTCTGTTGGCAATACAAGATCAGAACATACTGCACATAATCCACCAGTGAAGCTCACAGGGTACCCCAAGCCTGTGCTCGAACACATTTTTATCTGGCTTCCCAAACAACTTCTTTGCAGGACACGTGTTACGAGTTGAGCTTCCCACTTTCAGCAAGTAACACCCAAAAAATCACATTGGCACCAAAAGTCCTCTCATGCCCTCTCATGAAAGACACTCGTAACATGAAGGAGCCAGATACACAACTCCAGAGATGGAGGCCATATTTATGGAAATAAAATAGACGTGTGAACACTCAGCGTCAAGGGCACACGCTCAGGTGCCAACTGCAAGGATGATACGCACAGCACAGAAAAAAAAAAAAAATCTAAGAGCGATTCCATGAAGCTCAAAGAGGCTCCGGTTACTGGGCAGCTGAACAGCCAGGTAAATCCAGAACACTGAACGAAGCAGAAAAGTGAAAACAACTGCCCCTATTAACCATCATCTACAAGGTTAAAGCATGGCACTGATCAGATAAAAAGCAGACAAAACATTTTAAATATTCCAACAATGTTTTCTATTAGCTGGTCAAGATAAAATAAACACAGTCCCTCTCCACAAAACTCTGAAAGGGACATTTCAGAAATGGAAGTTTTATTTCTATGCATGGGAAATACCCTTGTATGGGTTCTCTTTCATTGCCTCTTCCAGAAATTCTAGTAGATGAAACCCAATATAGACCTTGAGCAATGATTCCAGTCAGTGGCAAGTACCCCAGAAGAAATGCAGTTCCTTTTTTTTTTCCCCACATCATCTATGTTTCCATCATCTATTTCTTCCGCATGATAGAGTACTGCACTTACCAATTGCAGTCAGTGCGATATAAATTCCCCATAAGAATGGCAGAAAACTCACCCAAAGCAGCAACTTTCCTTCTTTCAAAAGAAATTCTTGATCAGAGGTGTTACCAGCTTCACCCACAGTTTCACATAACGATTTGGCTGCTCAAATGTTGATGATGAGACTACACCTGAGCAGAGATAAAGCTGCTCCTGCTCCTATACAGGGAAAGAAACATCATCCCAGTAAATCTTAAGTGTTAAATCATATAATGGCCTTTAAGAAAAGCAAATTCTAAAATAAAACTTGCCATGGATCCTGCCAATAGGATGCATTATTTCTCCCACAAGCCTGAACATAAGAGTTTCATGCTATGCAGCACAACTCACAGAGCAACTGAAGACCAAGAAGCTAGGACAGGATCTGTCCTTCACACCCGCCTGCCACAGCACTCCATCTTTTGATGACTACCAGTGCGCTAAGTAACCGAACCTCAAGAATTAGCAACTTAAACTCTACAAAGAGCAAAGCTAGACAGTTTTGCCTTTTTGTGCCCCAGAGTTGCAAGAGAGTTAAGCCTCAGTTTCAGAAAAATCCTAAATCCCTTGCTGTAATTGCCAGAAAAGGAAACCTTACCATAATCTCAAGAGACTGGCTTACGCAGCTCTTTCTAGACACAGCTCAAGAGCTGTGTTTTCAAATGAATATGCAGTCATGATTTCAACTAAATTACCAGAAACACTTAGGTTTCTCCAGTGTGTACACAATACTGCTGAAGGAGGAAATGAACCATCATGATGATAATACATGCTCTCATCGCACGTGAAAGCAGCTGTTTGATCAAAGGTAGAAGTGGTTTTCTTACCAAAGCCAGTTAGGTTTCTAGATTTGCAGGCAAACAAGGAGCAGACCATCTACTGTAAGTCTGTTCATAATCTTTTTTTCATTAGCTAAACTGTCACAAACAACAGAAAATACTCTGCACTGTTAAAATTCAGGGTGGAACAGGGAAGCAGGAACCAAGCATTGGAAAGTAACACCAAAAAGACAAAACAACAACAAGAGACATTTGTGTGCCAAATCAGTCTAATTTTAGAAACCCTAAATAATCCTAGGGGTACAGTCAGCCCCGCTACGAAGATTCTGCATCATGGTCATCTGATCCTGGAAGCGAGACCAGTTGTCTGAAATGAAGTTCAGTTCATTCAGCGGAGCACCCAAAGATACCCAGACCGCTCAAATTTCTTACGAAATCTCATCACACATTTTTAAAATGGAACTGAATGTTACACTGGCAAAGTGATTTCATGGCAACGTACCAGTAATGTATTAAGTCTTCTAAACAAAGATCACAGAACAGTAAACAAACAGCCAATCTCAAAATCAGCTTCCAGCAAATGGGAATGGTTTAAAGCACTTTAAATTAGATCACTGCAGCGCTGTTTGAGAAAATTCCTTTGTCATATTTTCATTGATTCTGCCCTTCCATTAGAAACAAGTAGAGGCAAGATATGAATTGAAATATTCAAGCAACTCTTCCAGTAATAGAATTGTTTTTGATTAGATATACTCTGACTCATCTTGTGGAAGAGCCCTGATGCAATAGGGCAATTCCCATTGATCTTGAAGACAACTATGCCTTCTTATGCCAGGACTTGGCTTAATACAACACATTTTTGAGATCCCTAAGTCACACACAGAGGCACCAAATCGATTTGCTTTGTATCAGAGCACTACATAAGAAACTTGCGACACTGTTAGTTCCAGCAGAAGATTCAAAGTCAAGACAGCTGGAGAACCAGACAGGATTTAGAGAAGTAGATAAAAGTGCTGAGCAGTCCGAGGTGCCTAATAATAAAAGTAATAAAAAAAAAAAAAAAAACAACCACCCAAACAAACCTGGGACACTGAACATTAAATCACTGAAAAATGTTTGTGTCGAGATTATATAATGTAATATAACTTCATCAGCAATCCAGCCACCCCAGAAATCCTCCTCTTGCAGAAACTACGCTAAGATCCCCTGTCTTTGTTCACCTCCACAGCCTGCGGGCAGCCACCCAAAAACTAACTGATTGGCATTTGTATTCCTACAAAGGATTTTCCAAATGCCTGAGAAGCAAAGTCCTCCAGAAGTCTGAGATCAGTAATTGAAAGGGCCTGACCTCATTATCCTAGAGCACAGTGCGACCTTGGCAATGCCCAAATACCAGGGATAAGGCCCAAGAACATGCTGTGTGATCAGCAAGCAGAGGAGAGCCAGCAGATCCTCTCTGAATGCTGTGTCTCTCAGCATCCAGTGCTGGAGCACTCCAGATACTTGAGTTCACTGGGGACACATGTTCTTTCCCGTTACAGCCTCTGTTTCCCAGAAACAGGCACTTGCAGCAGGCATCTCATCAATAGTCACTTAACTGACAGCTCCTTGAGACTTCCTACGCTCAAGAAGGTTTTGAATTATTGTAGCTGTAGGTTTTTATTGCAACTATGTCATCAGCATTCCCTATGTGACCAAGAAGCACAACATCCATGTTGCCTCCCCATAACAGCCACTTACCTGATGGAGTTGCTGCTGCAAAGCTTTATTTTCTGTCACTATCGCAACCTGAGCTTCCAAGTCACGATGAACTGATCGATATCCAAAATTAGGAGAGCCAATGAGAGTCAGACAGGGCAGATCGCTTCCTGCCAGGTACAGCCAGAGGCCTGCAGGAAAAACAGGAGAAGAAAGGAAGCGTGGCAGACAAAGGAAATGACCAGGGTAGCCTCAAACAATCGCTTCACTTAGAAGAAATGAATTAAACATGTTAGATTACAGTAACTATAAAAGATCACGACATAAAGCAAGCTTCCTTGCAGATGGTCTAGCATGTCTTGTAAAGCTTCATATGAATCTTAGGGTACCCTTGCACAGCTTGCATTGTCCAAACTTGTGCTCTTAACAGGGGCACTGCAGCACACTTGGTGCCACCCTGGGGGTACATTCTTAAGAATGTAAATACACTGCATGGAGGGCCCCCAAAATAATCCAGAATGAATCACTATCAGAGGTGAGAGGTCATTTTGCACCATGGCATATCTCAGAAATACCGAAAAAAGACAAACAGTTTTTCAGTAAAGGAAAACCTACAACAAGCAACAGAGCACCAGGCAGGCAAGCCAGGCCTGGACCAGTCAGTTCCAGAACTGGAAGCAGTGCAGTTGCACAGTGACTAACCCCTTTCCCGAGACGACACAAGACAGTGACATGAAGAGGCATCTCCCTGCTCTGACAGGTGAATTCACATGAAATAAAGACTCGTAAGAGAAGCACAAATTATTACACCCACTCACTTCCTGAGGAGCCACCCAAAGATGAAATCAAACTCTTGCCAGGATGCAAGACTCCCAAGTCCACTCACCACTGCAGTTCACACACAACTTTGCCACTGCAACAACAAGAGCAAGTGTGATACAACCCAGGACTGTTTTTTCAAGTGCAAGGCGGAAACACCATATTATTCTCAAGCACACCGCTGTAGCACAGCAGGAAAGAACAGCTAGGGATGCCACAGGCAAGCCAGGACTATTGCCAAGGAGAGTCTATACAGCCATTCTCTGTGTATAAATGGATCCAAGAAGTATTTGCTCTCCACTTAGCAAGGCATAAGCACTTAGAACAGCCCTGGGCAGGTCCCTGATAGATGGCTTATCCCTACTGCAAGTCACACAAAGACTACAACAAAGAAACCGTAGCATAAAAACCACCTAGTCCTTAAAATAGAAGCACGTTTCCTAACTCAACCCCAGAGCAGTTCCAAGAATGCCTTGAGTAAGAAGCTGCCGATTCACGGCTGGTTCCTGTAACCTCCTCCCCGCCCCCACGTCGCACACACTCAGCAGCTCCGCTGCCACTTTCAGTTACACCTCCTGGCTCAGAGCTGGCACTGGCCATAATCCAGCCGTGGGACCGACTCCTCCACAGGCTCGACCCACCCGCAGAAGGGCAGGAGTGCCGACACAGGGGGCTCCAGGCACTGCAAAAATGCACCTGAGTGGCACAGAGATTCGTCAAGTTCTGCCACCAAGCAGGATAGCTGCCCTAGGCTGCGTGGTGCCCCGCCACAGCTGCAGCACAAGGCTCTCAAGAGCAGGCCAGACCTCTGCCCAGGCAGAAGCTACGAGGAACGTGCTTCCTCACTATTTCCAAGCAGTCAGGCGGCAGCCCTAAAGCCTTTATGGCGTCTCTGGCTTTATGGCCACCTGGCAGGATCTGCTCAAACAGTGACTCACCTTTCCAGAAAGGGGAAGCGCAGTTTCCCAGCCACCATTCAGCAGCAGTAATGCAGGTTTATCTCTGAGCAAACAGCCACCTGCCCAGTACTCTGTCACCCAACACTTGCACGGAAGGGACCCTAATCCTATAGGATATACCTGTGTCACCCACAACACCACACCCAGAAATGCATCAGAAGACGGGCAGATGTGCACCGCCGCAGGTACACTTCATGATGTTACACCCAGGAAAGCCGCTCTCACTGCAAAGGTTTGCATTTCTTACTCACACGTGCAGCACTCTGCTACAACTGCCCTTGCACTGAACAAACCTAAAGACAATCATAAACCTGGTGGGAATACACACTGTGGAATATTGTGCATGAGGATAAAAAACATTTTAAGAGGAGCTGGAAGAGTTTACAAAACAACAGCCACAGTGGTGTAAATCAGCCAGATCCTATAGGAAACTAAAGGGTGTCTTTTATCTTAGCCCAAAAAGGAAGTATTAACAGGCACTATTTGCTGGTAGGGATCTCATGTCCTCTTCCAGGAGCCAGACTCTACGTGCAACTGCCCTTCATCTGTCTCCAGGTTTTCCTTCCTTTCCCTCTTCTGCCCTGCCCTCTCTTTTGCACACACTGTGTGAGTCCTGCAGAAGGAAACCGGGTGACTCAAATGTGTGCCAAAGGGCAGAGTGTGCCAGAGAAGGGAGCTACAAGCTGATCCTTCCAGCTCTCCGAAGAGGAAATGGAAAGAAGGCAGCAAACAGCTCTGACTGTCCCTCCTGCCAAGCACAGGAGCTGCTGAACTCCTCAAGTCTTGTATCCCTCTCTCAAAGAGAATACCATACAGCACTTCCATGAGAAGGCACAGCTGGCCCAAAAAGGGATTGACTGCTGTGTGCACATCGGTAGCTTGGAAAAGCAGCCCATGCCTTCCAAGCTCAATCCATGCCAAACCACAAAATCCTACTTGGAGTCACCAGTGCCCAGCAAGAGGCGGAACCTGTGAACCACGGAACACTTGAGCACGTGCTTCCTGGAAGACAGACCACACAAGACTTCCCAGCCAGGCAGGCACCTCCTTCAGGCTGCCCTGGATTGAGATAAGGGTTTTACTGCACCAGTTACCGATCTCACTGCAGGAGAGCCACAACACTCATTAGAAAGGTTTGCAGTTTCAACAGAGGCAGCCTAGTAACACTTGCGTATTTTCTTTCGTCAAGAGAAGGCCTACTCAGCAGCTTTCTCTCCCTACCACCTCTGAACCTTCTGAAGAGCCTTGCAGGAAGCAGGGCAGATAGAGGCATTCCCACAATCGTTAACAGCTAGTCTCTTTAAACAAACAACGGGAGAACTCCGGAACAGGAACAGGCCAGAGCCCCAGGGGCTGCATCCTTACAGTGTTCAAATCAGACACGTGCTGCAAACAATGGAAATGCTCCTCAGCCTACTGCAAAGCCCGTTGGGGAAACTTACATGTTAATTAGCGCCAGATTGGGTACTGCTTACAGTAATAGAGCTGTCCTCGGGGACCAGTGAGCCATCACAGGAAGGGACACAGTGACACGGTGCATAGCTCTGCTTGCAGAAGATTAGAGTAACAGAAGATGCTGTGGGACACAGCAAAGATGTCTCAGCTTGGCCAAGGGCCATGCCTGACCCAGAGACCAAGTCATTTTGTGAGGTGTTCCACTGGTGCACCTCCCTGTGGGAAGACTGTAGGAATCTAGATATTTATAAAATGTCACATGCATCAGACTTCTCAAAAAAAAAAAAAAAATCCTCAATTAAGTAGACTTCCTAAACTATTTGCATTATTAAAATGTACTACTGAGCAATCTAATACTTACTACTGTGTAAGTAGTAGGAGAATCTAAGAGTCAAGGACTGCGCTTTCTGGTAGGAAAATTTAGAGACATATCCAGCAACAAGCAGTCAGGGGAAAACATTCATGCTTTGGTCCAGGTGGCACTGGGTTTGTGAAAGTTGTACACAATCTATCAAGCAAGAAAGAATCTGGGGTCTTCCACAGAAGACCACGAGGCAGTATTAATTATTTTTGTTTATTATTAACTACATTTGTTAAGCAATATTCATTTCTCAGCAACTTCCCCTCCAGCTGCCTCCAGCTCCCAAAAGGCACATGGGTGCATTTATTCACTACACTACACTTTCCGGTATGCCATAAACTGCAGCTGGTACAAATTCCTCAACACCTGGATCATCCCCATGAAGACCTGCTGCCAAAAGAACACGGCATCCAGGACCCCTGGGGAGTCACCACTAGCGAGCTCCCTCCCCACTTCTGCTGCAGATCCCGCCCTGGGGTCCCTGACACAGTCATCGCTCCTTGTTGCTGCAACTGGCAAGCGGGATACAAGAAAATGATTCACAACTGTTACTGTGATCACAAATACATCCAGATGCTTCCTTTTCTTTCACATCGAGACAGTGCCTTATGGTCACCACAGGGACAATTCTTGTATAATCTCTGGGACTGTATTTGAATTGGGCAAGACATGACTTTGCATGGCTGTCCCCTGAGTGAGCCAAACCTTCCAGGTTTATGCAAGCAAGATGTTCGAACTTTGGATGAGTATTTTGGAGGTTAACTCTAGACTCGGCACTCAGCCATCCCCTCACTAATTGCGCAATCCAAACATGCACAAGTCTGAAATGCCTTCTGAACAAGTCCTCTTGGGAAATGGACATCTTACCTTTGGCATGGAAAGTCCACCCAGCCCTAGAGTATTCCTGTAGCTGGACCCTCTCCTGTTGGTGAAGGTAGCAGACCTCACTGTAAAATTGGTGTTCAATGTAAACATAGGCAGCAGGGATGGCACCTGCCACCCCTTTGGCACCAAAAAAACCATTCACCTCCGGTGAGGCCAGAAGAATCCGATACTCAGCCCTAGTGCCCAGAATGAGGTCCATGTAAGCTTGTGTCAGGTTGAAGTAGCCAGTGGTAAGGTATATCCTGGCATCCCGTTCAGCCTCTGTCAGCAGCGTCTCTGTGACCATCTCATCTATTTGAATGCCGAAAGGTTTCATTTGGATTAAGGGATAGATCCAGGTGTCAGGTTCTGGTTTCAGCCCCCCAGATGCTTGAGAGCCTTGCTGGGATAACAAGGAGCTGCCTTGCTGGCTGCTGTGAAAAGTCTTTGCGTGAAGGAGTTCTTGTCGTGTCCTGGCAGAGTTGATCACCTCCATGACTCTTCGATTTGCTATCTCACAGTAAGCCATCTTGTCTCCTGCATGAAAACCAAATAAGATCACATTTGAGACCTAAAGGTACAGAGCTACCATCACCTATTATGTAGCGGGAAAAAATACTGACAGGACACCAATATCGGAACAAAAAGGAGTTAACACAAAGACCACTCAACTTTCTTCCTTAAGTTTCAAAAACAGATGTTTTAAGGTTAGCAAAGCTAAGTTACAAAAGAAAAACATTCAACTTTAAGAAAGATAAGAAACTTGACTAGCAGCAGCTTGAAAAATCCACTGAGAAATGAAAAGACCAGGGCAAAGCTAAAATGGTAACCAAAAATGAACTGGAACATACAAAATAAACTACTGCCTACAGTCTAAGCTTACACCACACAGCAGTCACAAGGCCAGGACAAAAACTTATGATGCAATCAGCCTGACAGATAGATGCTCTTCTCTGCCCACTTCAACACTTGTTCTCGGTCTTCCTAATTCAATATTCATTTGATTCCCAGAACAGACTCAACTACAAAATATTAATTACCAAAAAGAGCACTACATTCATGACACTTTCAGAATATGTACACACAGAACATCTAGAATTATAGACATTAATATCAAAAATAGAAAGAACCTCTCAAGGAATTTAAGTTCTTGTTTAAGGTCATAAGCAGCAGAATTATGGAGAAGCAATAAGACAGTTACGGAAGAAATTTTAGCCTTTGCACTCTCTGCCAGATTAGCTGGTGATAGCCGCTATGCTAGGAACACTCTGATAAACGCAGTCTCAAAACTCTAGCAATCTTGATTTTAATCATGGATGGCACAGAAATAGGACACCCCACAGTCCATAAACAATGGTCAGACACTCAGCAATTCACAATGGATGGGCTTCACGTCATCCTTAAACCCTGGCTGTCACTCCCCTCCTCTGGATCGTACTATCCAACCAGACAACTCCCTCCTACCTTGGTACGGGTGTACCATTCCCTCCATCATCTGCACTGTGTCATCTTGCTGTAACTGCAGAGACACATCTCCAATCGCATCCACTAGCTCCGTGAAGAAGTCTGCAATCTCAGGAGAGTCCTGCAGGAGAACATAGCGGTCCTGACGATTGGTGAAGTACAAATCACTCAGGTTTGCACTAGGAGAGAAAAAGAAGAGTTGAGTTCCAGAACAGAGCGTAGGCATATGATCCTGAACACCCCAGTCTAGGTTACAGATCTCACTCTGCATGTAACTGGACTAAAGTACAAACTGGCCATTTTGAATCATGAGAAATCTTTCTTTTTTCCTTTTGAGAATCTCATGCTGAAGAGCTATGGTTGCTCTTCCATCTCAGAAAAGCATTGATATGATCACTAAGGAAAAACCACATGGAAATAATGAAGTTCAGACAATATCGGTAGCATGCATACCTTGCCTCAAAACCTGAGCTAAATGAACCATATAAGGGCCTGAAGAGGCAGAACTCACCCGCTCAGGATCACATTATCATCAAAGAGATAGACCTTGATGTGCTGCAGTCCAATGGTCTCATTAAAACGCTCTGGAATTAGGAGCCTGAGAAGTCCACGGAGGTTTGGGGTGTGGAAGAGGGACACACGGACTTGCTTGGGGAATCGCTGCAGCAATGGAATTAGCATTGTTCGAGAATTCTTTCTACCTGGGAGACAAGGGGAGTTTCATACACTGGATCACACCAGACAGGGGATACCTCACGGCACAGCACCACAGCTCCTCAGCAAGAAGCCGATTACAGAATGATCTGTTCTGCTGGCACTTAACATTTTTTCCTTTTTTCTTTTTTTTTTTTTTTTTAAACTGCTTTCATTTGCACTATGTCAATATTGAAATTGAATCCAGAACTGTAAGTTCGTTGATAAATGGGCCTTGGAAACAGCCACTGAGCAGGTCTGACACCATTCAAGCTTCTTAATCAAGCCACACCTAGCACTAGTAACACATGCTACAAAGAGCCACCACAAAGTTTTCTGGTTAAGTGTACTGCTACTTCCAACAATTCCCACTTTCCTTTAAAAACGAAAATATAAGAGAGCATAATGGATAAGGGCAAATGCACTGACAAGTGAACTAAGCAAGAAAGCACAAGTTGCACAGACCAGAGTTAGGCCCTTCTTGCTCCTGGCACCTATTTTCAGAAGAAAAGCTGCTCAGCTTGAAGATCTTCTGGGAACAAGTAGTTACTGGTATATAAAAGGCCAGTTTTGAAATGTATATGATTTAAGCAAGTAGGTCCAATCGGTCAAGACCGTCTCTCTCTGAAAAAACTTTTTATCCAGCCCAACTGTAAAATAAGCCTTTGAGGAAAGCAAAGCCTCATAATATCTACCCCGAGATCCCCTGGTGTAGTCGAGAAGAATGGAGACTCTGAGGTCAGACGGTCCTTTCGCTTGCAGTGATTTCTCCAGTGTTTCTTCTAAGCAATCCACCTGCAGAGAGAGATTTCTCTACTCATTACAAAAAGCAAGTTAAGCTTTATAAGGAAAGTGTTCAGCAGCCAGGAGGCCAGAGGCCGTGAAAGTTTCCACACCCTAGTACAAGTCTTTCATACTCATGCAAAACACTGCTAGTTTAGACTTTCCATCTGTCAGACTGGCATCCTACTCTATCAGCCTAAAGCAATACATGAAAGGGCATTGATTGTACATGTGCACATTCTTCAAGCCGCTGAACAACAATTAATTTTAGCAGAAAAAGTCCCAACATCATTCCCAAATCACAGATTCGCATTACCAAAGAGAAACCTTGGTAGCAGTTCACAACTGATGCAGAAGCACTTTTATTCCTTAACTACAAGGCTGTTTGTCACATGCAAATTCAAATCTTGTGCACAAGTCCAGACAAAGCCAGACACAAAACCCTGTGCAGGACTCTGTCCACCTTTACCCTGCTGTGGAATTTGCATTCTAACATAAGAAACTGGCCAAGGCCAGGCTTCTCCCTAAAGGTCTTAGGTAATGCTTTTGTTTCTAGAGGGGAGAACAGGAAACAGAAAAGGTAAACAACATGAAGCGAAACTGATGTCTCTCTTAAATGCAGAGAGCTAGTACTGCATCTGCATACTGTACTTGGAGGACAAAACATAGCACTACATATGTATAACATGTTCAAGAAAAATGCCAGGAAAAAAAAAGTTACCCATGATCCCACAGTTCCATGAAACCCCTTTGAACACTATGCCAGTAACCTCTAACAGTCTGAAAGATCCAGGCTCATTATCCCATGAAAACGTTTGGTAGGTCCATGGCTCTGTCCTGTGCTTAAAACAGAAACTGTGCGCTTCCCTTCCAAATTTCTCCCTCCCCCAACCCACATATAAGTACACAAATCAGCCAGAAACCCTGAGAAAATTCTCAAGAGGAGAAAAGGTATGTAAAGTGAATCCCTATATGAAAGTTTTAAGGACATTACAAGCTCACAAATTGCAGCTCACATAGACCTCTTGTACCTGCAGGAACAGGATGCTTTTTGCAAAGGTAGACATTTTCTTTCTGCATTGAGTTTCTCCCCTTCACAAACCCTTTCCACACTCACCAGCTCCTGTTCGAGGAGCCCCGTCCCCAGGTATAGTGAAGCCATGACCACTCGCTGCTTGGCTGTTTTTATCTGCACCTGGGAGTAGCAGAAAGTAAGTTCAGTTTCATCCTTAGTCTCTGTGATCACCAGACCGCAGAAGAGCTGTGGTTCCTCTGAGGAGAATCACTTTAGACAAATCATAGTATTGTCTCCCTTGCTTTGTAGAAGGAAAGGCACAAGGATAACACACTGATAGCAAAGATCTAAAACACAGGTCTCTACAGAGGACATTAGCACCATTGATCCAAACATCGAGGAAGAAATCAATGCTTTCTGGAAAAATGAGGAACATGTTCCCTGAAGCTAAAACTATTACATACAAGAGCAGTTACCAAGCAGTAGCTGCAACACTGGGCTTGTATCGTTTACAGAGCTGTCCTCCTTTCCCCCATGCTCACTGCTGACGCCGCAGGGGTGGTAGCTGCTGCCTCCATGGCACACCCAAGCCTTCTTCTCCAACAGCTTATCATGGCAATCTAAGATCATGTTTCAGAAGTACTGAAACTTGCTTTAAATGCACATTGCGAAAAGACTCAAGCAACTGAGCTAAACAAAGAAATTCTCACCTCAGCCCTACTACTTACCCAAGAGATGCAGTATTACAGGATTCATGCTGTAATGATGTAGGAGGCCTTTGGGAGGGATGAGGGAGCTGTGCTTGTTTTGTATTGCAAAGAGGAGGCTGGGGGGCTGATCTAACAGCAGCCTGCAACTACTTGAAGAGTAATTACAAAGATGACAGAGCCAAACTCTTCTTGGTAGTTACAGATGAGCAGCAGCCACAAATAGCTTTGGAAAGTCTGACACCAGAAAAAAGATGGTAAACTACTAGATGGAGCAGCACTGGAACTGCTTACCCAGAGGCAGAACCTCCATCCTCAGCTGTTTTCAAGACTCAGCTAGACAAAGGCTGCCTGACATGATCTAGTGTTGGCAACAATCCTGCTTCAAGTAGAAGGGCAGACTAGTAACCTGCAGATGCTCCTTCCTAACAACTTCTCTATGATTCTCCATAACCACTGCACCTCCCAGCCCCAAAAAATCACTCCCGCAACTTGGAACCCACAACTCACCTTCAAGAGTTCATAGAATTCAGCTGGGGATGAAAGCACTTTGACATGCGAGCTGGAGATCCCAAACTCTGGAACCAGATTCCTGATCCACTGGAACCTGTGTGCTCCTTCTGGACAAAGGGAACAAGGCGGGGCTGTGATCACAGGAACAGGAGGGGTGAGCAATGGGGCTAGAAGAAGCCATGACGATCTGTGAAAAGAAAGATGGAGGAATTCTGTATGATGGAGCCTTTGCTTCCCACAAACAGCCTCCAAGTAGGTAAAGAAAGAGCTGCAACCAGGGCCAATACATTGTAAGGATCGACAATGGCAAGAAGGCCTTTTCCTTTCCATAATCCCTGCTGAGTGACCAAAGCCAAATCTAGAAATAGAAAAACACAAGAAAAAAGTGGGAGAACAGATCTTAACATCATCAGCTCCTTCCCCTAACTGGCAGGGGAGACGAGGGGAAACTACTCTTTCATCAGAAGAGGAACACAGGAAAGGACACAGGATGGAAGCTGAAGTAACTGAGGATGTGAACTCTCCCAAACACCCACAAATCAGACGTCTGGTGGTGCTGCTGTGGTACCAGCTATCCCTGTAATCAGTTACTTTGGAATTGTCTTCATCACACATGCATCAGCTTTGCCATGACCAACAGTCACTTTCATGTCTAGCTTATTTCTTAGCTGGGCTAAAGATTCCTTGTTTCTATTTCAGGTAAAGATGCCTTAAAAATCATGCTACTGTAAAAGCTCCTTAACAAAACAGAAAAATTACTCAACCCCTCAAACTTATCCAAAAAAAGATCTACAACAAGCAAAGTGCCTGAGTGCAAGTCCTAGCAAAAGCAATGAAGTCGTATCACCAGAATGACCTACCAAAGCATCGAGTGTGTTTCAACAGGTATGAGCCGAGAACCACAACTGAGAAACATCAGGTAGCCCTCTACAGCGATGCCACTTGCATTCTGCACAAGTACTAAAAGAAGGTCAAGACTTCTCTTGCACACATCAAAGTAACTGCAAGGGAAACAGCAGGAAGCTCCTCCTTTAAAAAGAAATTTCAGAACAAATTTAATTCCTTTGAAGTCACTTAGGGAAGAAACCAACTTACTGCTAACAGTCATGCTTCGGGGGGTGACAAGAAGCAAATGGCATCTTTTCTTCTCTGGAGGCTTCACGCATGCAAATTCATCAAGTCATACAGTAACGCCTGGTAGGAGTTTGTCCACATGACAAAACCACATTTCAGCACAATTAGCAGCAGCAACTCCCATGAGATCCAGGAATCGATGAGCAAGGGACTGAACTACATCCCCAAACATGACAGAAAACATTCTGGTCTGCAAATCCTACTCACAGGAGTCAGACTCGCTGTCAGGACAGAACCAAGGGGGCTGGTCTCATCCCAGAGGAACACCAGGTCCCTCAGGCCAACGGGCAGCCACCATCTTGTGACCCATCCTGAAGCATTCTGCCACCACCACATACCAAGAAGAAACTTAATTATGACCTTTACCAGAATTTGTTACGAGGAACTTTTAGGTTTTACCACAATCCAAAGCCAAAATGACCACAGATTCCAGGAAGATGATTTCACTCATTTGCTTCATGATAAAACACTGGATCTTCACAAGGTTTCCGAATACCCTTACGCAGAAGCCAGATTGCAGTTGTGTTTCCTGGAAAATCCACTAGTTTGTCACTGACTATTCATCGCAACAGAAATCTGAGTCAATTTGTGCAAGAATTCCTAGGATGGTGATTTTCAACAGAGCATGTGGACCAGGCTCAGACTTGACACCCAGAAGTTATATAGATTACCAACACAGGCTGTTAAAAGGAACTGAAGTATTCCACAAGAGATATTAAAAAAAAAAAAAAAGTCAAAGCAGAAAAGAAATACTAGAAATTATCTTTTTTCAAGCACATTCTAGTCAATCTTTACAGAACCTGAGCAGGACCTTTGCGCATTTTTGCTCAACTCAGGTCTCAAGGCACAGGCCGCACATTGGGAGCAGACTCACAGCTACATTCCTGCCGAGTGGGAACAGCAAACAGAACAAGGAAGACCGAGCTATGTGAATTCAGACTAGCATCCAAAAAAACTTTTTCTTAAAAAAACAACAAAATGCATGGCTTGCAGAGCAATAACAAAGTCAGGGCTATAACCTAGCCCCACAGATTACAAATTATGCCCTCTGGAATTATTCCCCCTGAGGTAACAGTGGCAAATTTATGCATTTTACAATGATAATTAATCAGCAAGAGGAGATAAATATTTTCCTTATTATTCCATTGGTCAATCCTGGCCAATTAAACTTCCAAACACCAGTACAGCGGCTGAGAAGCCACCTTCCAGAAACATGATTCCAAGAAGCCATTTTCTGGCAAAGAGCATGAAATCTGTGAGTTAAACTGCATCCTCCCTCCACACGGCCGAGCGTTAGGTTTATGGATTGACCACGTGCTCTTCAGGCAGTCCTTTCCCAATGCTGCTGAGGGAGTAAAATCGATCTGTGTCACCAGCACTATTTGGTTTGAGCCTTCAGATTAATTCTATGCATGTATTGATATCCACTAATTCTATACTCTGGATTTTTTACTGCCTACGCAATTTAGAGTATACCTGTTTGATTTGTTAACCCAATACTGAAATTTTAGAACTTATTCAGTGTTGAGAGTCTAAAGCTTGTATAATTATCAAATAAATCAGTATTTCGCTCTAGCCAACAGTAACAATGGCACAGCAACTATCTACCAAAGTGGCAGCTTCTACCCACCGGTGACTGAAAACAGCTCAAGTGACTACACAGGTATAACTCAATCTGTTCAACTGTATGCACACAACAGTCAGAAACCATGTAACATTATGAAGAAATCATCAAAATTCCATACTTTGACAAACCAGCTTTCAGAGAAACAGAAAATGGGGCAGGGGGGGGCCCTTCCCATGTACTCCACATCATCAAGTTAACCGGAAAGAGAAAACAGAACTAAAAGGAACCACCTCAAATCTTTCCTGCATAAAAAGTTGACCCTAAATATAAACGAGGGATTTTTTGTGCGTGTTCTATTTTTAAAAATTGTGGTTTTGGTACACAAACTCATGACGGAGCTGAAACACTCTTATTCACTGTAAAACCTCATCTGCAGAACCAGAGGTGAAGTGAAACTGCAGGATACGGCACTGTCCTTTCACCCACGCATACGTCACCACAGAGGGGGATCTACAAATTGCTTGTCTTTGAATTCAGTTGTCACTTTCCAGGGCTCAGTCTAGTAATTTATCTATCTACACTAAAAACCACTGATGAAACCAAAAGAAAAGTTTGAAAAGAACTTCCTTTGCTTAACCAAGAACATACAGCAGAACACAGGCTAATACAGGGCTCCCAGACAACAGCGAGGACGACTGCAGCACATTTGCTGTCCAGGGAGAAACGGAGAGTGAGAACATGCTACGATACAAGAGATGCCACCCTTACAAAAACAAGTTTAACCCATCCAGAAGATTGTATCAAGCACCATACTAACACCGTACTAACTAACTAATAAAACACAGAATCTTTTCAGCGCTGTCTTACTAAGTACAACGCAAAGTGATGCCCAAAGACTCAGGGGGAAAGACCTTGTTTTAAAGACTTCTTCAAAGCATTTTGTTTGATCACTTCTGAACTCAGGAGATGGTTCTACAAAAACACAATCATCTCTGTATTTTTAATGTTTTGTTTTTAGCGTGACGTGCACTCCTGATCGCACAGCCCCACAAAAGCAGCAGCAAATCTAAGGCAGCAGTGCAGTGGCAAAAATAAGGAGAAGAGCAGCTGTTCAGGGTGGCATGGATATGGAAGGACTGACATGAGGAAACACAGTCTGAGGCTGCGGCTGTGCATTCCCTTTAGCACAGCACACAGCTGGTCTGGTCCCAAGAAGGGCAGATCCGTCTCCCCGCAGTTACACCTTCCCCGTCCCTTCAGTTCCCTGGGGAAGGAGAGGAAAGGGAGAGTCTGGGCAATTTTCAGAGGTCAGCGCCTGGATCCTGCTCACTGTGCAGCTGCCCAAGGGAGATGTCAGGAAGAAGCTGTGGGAAGAGGAATGAAGGCCCACTCCTTCCCACAGCAGCCCACTTAAGCCTCATTTAAAACGACAGCGAAAACACCCTCTGCAAGTGGTTTGACAATTCACCTACTCCAGCGTAACGGTGACAGCCACTGGCAGTAGTGGCACTCTTCCTCGGTCACCTCTCTCGTGCCAGATGCAGTCCCAGCATAGCCAGGACCGAGACCTATTCCCCAGGAGCAGGGGGGGGGTGTCTCGCCCTCCACAGACAACCCCCAGTGCGGGCAGGCTGTGCCCAGCACCTGAACCCCGTCCAGTTCTGCCCCGGAGGCTGACCAGCACTCCTGACAACCCAGGTGGAAAGGCACCCCCAGCAAATGAGCGGAAGCGGTTAGCACCTCAAAGACAGCAGGAGTAACATGAATAAAAAAGAAGGAAATGAAGTGCACATCTTGTCCTAAGGGCACACGGACAGCTAGTGCAGACTGAAGGCCTAAAGCAAGCGTAAGGAGCAGGAGCAGAACCAGCCCTCACCCTCACCCGCCTCCTCAGCAGCTGATTCACAGCGGAAACAGCAACCGCTCCTGCGGAGCCCCCCGGCCCGGGGGAGGCCGGGGGGGCCCTTATCGGCGGGGCCCTCACGTCCCGCACCTCTGGGACGTTTCTAACGGGCTTGGTCGGACAGACGCGGAGCGCAAACCCCCGGGCAGCGCCGCGCTACCCGCCCGGGCGGCCAGCCCTTCCTGCATCACGCCAGACTGACACCGGCGGCGACGGAGGGCTCCCGCCCGCCGCGGCCCGGGGGAGGCGGCTCAGCCCCAGGCCCGGCCGGGCTGGGTGCGGCTCCTTACCTGCGGGCGCGGCGGTCGCGGCCGCGGGACAGGCGGTCGGAGAGGCGGCCGAGCAGTGCGGCCAGGCCCAGGCGGCCCCGCGGCAGCCAGGCCGACAGCCGCCGCCACAGCGCCGCACCCCCCGCCGCCGCCGCCATCAGCCCCGCGCGCCTTCCGCTTCCGCCCGCTGCCATGGCGACGCGCCCGCCGAGCGCTTCCGCTTCCGGGCTGCCGCCGCTGCGGGCCGGCCCGGCTGCCTCCCCCCGGCCGGGGCCCCGCCGGGCGCAGAGCCCGCGGGGCGGCGCGGCGAGGACTCGGGAAGGGCTCGCTGGCCGGGGCTCCCCCTGGCCCACGCACACGCGGGACGGCTTTACACGCGCCTCCAGGGGAGCTGCAAGCCCCAGCCTCGTGAATTCCGTCGCCGTCCCGGCAGCTTCAGCCCCCCCCCC